>VXBO01007525.1:0-15043 GCA_013400135.1 Rhinoptilus africanus | reverse complement strand
AGAAAAAAGACTTTTCAATTGAAACGTTTTATTAGTTTTGTAGTTAGAAAGACCATCTAATAAGCATGGAGAAAGTTTGTCATGGATCAAAACTTTCTATGGCTAGGATTTTGTAAAGCTCTGCTTCAGTGTAACTTTGGAGCTGGCAATCAGGAGCTTAAATGTGGAAAACCATGTAAGCCTAAAAGAAATGTGAAAGGCTTTAGAAGGAATGTGCCTGTGTTTCTGAGGATTGTCATGCCCACAGAGGTGGGCCACAGATGTCCAATACTAGTTCCCTACAGAGTTTAACTGAAGATTTGGTTCATTGTTTTATTCTAGCTCTCCAGAATGGGAATGGGCAATGACATGTGAGTATTTACATTTCAATATTTCAAGAAATTTGCCCTTTAATTTACATATAACTTAGGTTTTAAAAGGACTAAAATATCAAAGGTTGTTAAGAATGTATGAATATCCTTGCCTGGGGCCCCTGATCACTGAAACCTATTGATGAAAAATATTTTTTTGAGTGTCTTTAGCTTCCAACAATTATTTCTTTTAGTGTTTTGTCGCCAACATTTTTAATGTTCAGAAAATATCAGTATGCATGGATTTTTGTCCCAAGGCAGACAATTAGATCTTTGATAGAGGCAGATAAGACCTGTTTTCTAGAATTATGTACTTTCATTTATTTCCAGATGAATTCCAAAAGTTAGACAAAAAGTGTGTTTCATCTACCCTACAGTAGCTCAATGCTCTGGACGAGACTATTCTTGCCTGTGTGGTTGGATATGACACAATCCTTAAACAGATCACGGTGATGTAGAGGCAATATGCTGCAGCGTGTTTTGGCAATGGTTTCTGGGAGNTTGGCAATGTTTACAGGGAGCAGCTACCTCTGGACTTTAAGCCAGAGCTGATCATATGTTGGCCTGAAAACGAGGTACCAGTAGAGCATTAAAGCTTTTGTTACTGCATATACTATTGTTCTGAGTTTTTCCTGCAACTGGCAATTCACCTTCAGGAATGGAAATAAACTGTTGGTAAAACCAGGTATTTTTTCCCTAGTGAAGAATTGCCTTGTAAATGTTTTTATGTTTGAAAGTAGATTTATCGATAAGGTGGAGTGATAATTACTCCTTGGTGAAAGAAATCAGTTTCTAATTTAAAGTGTAAAGAAAAGAAAGTGACACATACAATTATATGTAACAGGTTGAGGGTAATGTCTTTACTTAAACCATGAGTTTCATTCAGTAATAAATTATAGGTATCATTTAATATTCCCAATTGCATTTAGTTCACTTCTCTTCCAGGAAAGGAGGAGTTAATAAGGCAAATATTTTTCTCTGAATCGTTTTTGTAAAGCACTTGCTGGCTGTGTGAGCACAGGAAACTTTGTGAAATTAGCATTTGGACAAGGAACAAGAATTGTTGTAATACCAAGTAAGTGAGAAGTGAAGAATTTAATGTATAAACACTAACAACCTAACTTCCTTTTCCAAGATTCAGCTTCTTATTTCAACCCAATTTTACTAATTACACTTCCATGTGCTTTTTTAATAAGCATTTAATTTGTTTGAAGGTTTAGGAAATCTTGCATCTGTTCTGGTGAGTATCCACAAGAGTGAAAAATATTTCAACATTGATTTTTCTTATGCCAACCTCATGGCCCTCCTGAATGTGTTGTGTTATAAAGGCAGTTGTGTGTAATGATTCAGAAAAAAATTTTATTCTTTTAAAGGTAATATGTTGGCACAATAATGTTTGAAGAGAAATGTTGTAATGCTAAATACTGTGCTCTTTTTGTATCCATGCTTCATCTGAAATATTTTAAATAGAAAAAAACAGTGAAATGTAAAACTTGTTTGCTTTTACAGACCCAAAATATATACTGATGTGGTCAGTAAAGTATTAATTAATGCCATTTGTGATAAAACTTGGTTTATAAACATTTTAACAAACAAAAGTAAATTTCTGTGGATACAGTCATCAGTACAGCAAGATATTTTTCTTGATACTGGCTTCTAAAGAATTCAGAAAAGCAGTATTTAACTCTGTCATTCAGTGTTGATTAGGAATATGTTCAGTTCTTCCCATAATGGTTTATGTAAAGTGCCTTGTCACAGTGTGATTAATGGTTATGGAAAGTTCACTTTTGGTGGAGGAACTCATCTGTTTATGCTTCCAAGTAAGTCTTCCAGTAAAAATAGTCATCTCAGATCATAGTCTTTCAACACATTCCAGATCCAGTGAGAGTCCATTCAGTGCGACTCCTGTGTCCTCAGCAGAGCTGGATACAGAAGCGTTCCCGTGTTTTGGATATAGATACTTTCTCCCAGAGATTCAGACTGAGTGATGAATCCGGATTCATCCTAGAAGTGTGTTAAGAATCAGACAGGCTAACTTCGAGTTTCTGTTAAATTATGTTCTGCCCTTGCAATTTCAATGATGTACTTCTATAAGGGAGTTTGTATTCAAGCCCTTCAGTGTCAGGTTTTAATTTCCAAGCTAATTTCTGAAAAAGTACATTCAGAAGCTGTGAGACATGTAGCTAATAATTTCCTACCTATTTTAAGACTTTAGGAATGCCAGGTCAAAACTGCTGCACTGTCCGTGCAACCTAAGCAATTCACAAGTATTTGGAAGTTTAATGGACCTCCCTTTTAGGTTTAGATATTCGAGCTACTTAAAATGTTATCTTGTTCTACTAGGTTGATTGACTTCATTGTCTATTGAATGCCTGTGATAAAATGGTCATTTGTGCTGCAGTTGAGAGGCAGATATACCTGAAAAACAGAAAGCAGTAAAGTAAAATGAAGGTTCGTTTCACTTAGAAAGAAGTCATGAGAATATGTTGTTAATGGGAAAGAAATTTCCAATTTGCAGTTTTTGTTTAAAGAAAATATCTGAGGAGAAAAGAAAACCAGTCCAGACAGCACTTCCACAAAATATTTATCTATATATGATTGTGGGTTTTTTTCCATTTTGTACTATGTAAGGCACAACTTTTTCTTTATAGTCTGGTCCTGGGACTCACTAGAATGCTTTTAGCCAAGAAATTCTTCAGTTCAAATTTCAGAGTTGATTTTGGTAGAAGACTCTCAGGCAGTGCAACTGTAAGAAAAAGCAGATATTTGGACAGGGGACATGATTAGTTGTGACAAGAAGTGTAGTCTAGTTAATGACACTCAGGGTTTTTTACCCATTTCCTTTATGCTCCTCAGGATGAGGAGATCTATCTGTCTTTGAAGACAAAGGAAAAATATGTGGGAAGAGAAACTGAAAGCTGAATGTAAATCATAAGACAAATACTCAGGGGTATTAAGCAGCTAATTCTAATGAGTGTATGTTTTCACATAAGAAATAAAAATTCCTAAGGTATTCTTCTGGAAACTGGTCAAAGCCTCTGAGGCCTAGAGTCCATAGGGTAAGGTGATCAAATTTATTGAAGGAAATGAAAATACAGTTTGAAGGGCCAGTTTAACTTGCTCTGAATTAAAGCAAAAAAATACTTGAAGTTTTCCAAAGCTGTTTCGGAAATGTACCCAGATTGAGTTATTGATCAATAATACCCAACTGTAGAGTGTCATTCTTCTTCTGTTGTGACAATCTCAAATACTGAAGGAATGTTACATTCAGTTTTCCTGCCTGTGTTTTGTAGACTAAATAATCTTAGTAAGTTATGATTCTTGATTTTTCATCAGAATGGTATTCCTGCCAGGATTTGCCTTAGATTTATAGGTGAGAAATTGTGGTTCTGGTGAATTCTGTTACAAGCATTTCACTTTTCCAAAAGGCAGAAAATACTGGTGCAGGAGGATGCTGGTAATAAAAAGTATGTACAAAATGATAGGAGGAAACACAAAGTTTTCTTCGCAAGAGAGCACCACAAGGTGTAGGTTAATTCAGCTACAGACTTGACTGGATACAGTTCCTATTCAAAATGTAGTGAGTAATTTATGCCCTGATGAGGTACAAAAAGGAGGACTATGTGGGGTTGCATTCATGATATCCCCATTATCTCATTTCTAAAAACCTTACATAAACATGTCATCCACTTAAATATACCTGGGACCACAGGGTACAGGCAATGAATACCTGAAATGTGCATATCCATCACAGAAATTCATTGGGAGTATGGTTAACAATTTGACTACAAGGCCAAGTTCTCTTTTTCTCTCTCTCTCTCTCCCTTATATTTTAGTCTACATATAAGATCTGAATTGTCAGTGAGGAACAAATGAGTTATTTGTTAGGATGCAAGCATTTTTCTGCCCAGGCAGCTTACAGAATGCAAATGTTTTAATGAGACTTCAAATATATGCCTAGATATTTTTTGCCAAGTTGTGTGTAAGTCTGGCATGGGGTCATCTTGGTTCATTCCTGTCCAGAAATCATCATAGATCAGGTATTTTCCTGTTTTGTGTACAATTGCAGAACAGGAAAGTTTTTTGCAAAGGAATTAAGTGATGTGTGAATTCAGGAACCGGTTATAACAAGTTGCAATTTGGCAAAGGAACAAGGCTCAGCATTAAACCAAGTAAGTGCATGAGCTAAACAAAAGTATCTTGAGAAGTATTGGAGAACCTGATGTTTGAAATTGGGAGTGCATAATGATCCTGGGAAGGGAATCTCCTTCTGTATCTACTGCTTCTAGGCATGAAATGATAGTGTGGCTGGAATATTTAGTGTAAAGACAGCAGCAAGAAAATGTCTGGGGTTTTTGGTAAAGTCTGATAGTAATTGCTTATGGAGAGTAGCTGTTATGATAGGAGTTCTTACAGTAATTACAGTGGAAATTTTCTATTCACACAAAGGAAACAAGGACTAGATTTTCAGCAAAATGAAAACAGTGTAAACTGGCATGGAGTGCCAGAGAGCTGTCATAAATCTTTCCCCAAAGTACAGAGCTGTCTCATTTCTCAAGCTGCTTGAGCTTCATTATATTCCTTGGTAGAAAGAACCATTGCAGACAGTAAAAAAAGAGGATTTTCCTTGTGCTTTTCACATTTATCCCTTTTAAACAGTACCCCAAGGGCTACCCATGTGTGGAATTACGCAAGCAAGGAACAGAGAGAGAATAAGATGGCTCTTTAGGGAACTGGGAACTTTCTGCCCTATATGTATATAAAAAAGAGATTTAATATGCATTAACAGAGGTAGAAGACCTTGCAGAATTTCCGATCCTGTGAAATGCAGGACCAGGTGTCCTAGCCAGACATTCTGACTGCTCAGTTACATCTTCCCCTAAAAAAACTGTTCATCACCAGGGAGTGAAGTGCTTCTGGTAAGCAAGGCACAACTTTGGAAATAAATGTTAACTGTATGATTTCTGTAGAGAGGATCTGATTTTATTCTTGGCTATGCCAAAGCATCCCATGTTCAGGGCACTTCATCTTTCCTGTAACTCAGCCTTCATTTGGTGGAGATATCTAAGAGGAATTTTGCATATATAGTTTTATTTTGATGACTAGAGTCCCCTGCCATGGAACCTGAAATATGTGGAGGAGCATGAGGTTTTTTGTAAGGGCGCTTTTGACAGTGCGTATTCAGGAAATGCAGCCAGACTCGTCTTCGGAAGAGGAACCAGACTACTCATAAAGTCCAGTAGGTATTTCTACACCAATATAGTTAGGAAAGACTGAGTACTTTAGGTCTATTGTCAGAGCTTCTCTAAAATGCAGAAGGAAAATAACAAAAGAGAACATGGGGAGGAAGAGTGCATACTGAAAAATTTACTTGTAACTTCTCTGTCATGTTGATGTGAGTGAAACAGATCGAGAATTGCTATTGTTCTGCTAAAATCAGTGAATGACCTTTGTGTTGTGCAAGCACCATGTTAATAAGGATGAACCCTGCAGGGGAATATATTTGAGATTAGTGTTCATGAATAACCTTTGCTTGCTCATAAGATTAGGTGAAAATGACTTCTGGGATTTAGGTTTGGATCACTTACTGGATTAATTGCCAACTGAGTAAACAAGAAAAATTAAGACCTTAAATTGGTTTTATCTGGCGTTTCCTTCTGTTTATTTTTTCTTGGATTCTTTCTGTTATGTATATGGTCCCTTGCTTAGCTTCTGAGATTGACTAGCTAGTTGATCTGTCTAAACACCTTTTTTAGACAATGAGAAATTTTGAAAATAGGTGTGTTGCTTGTTGAAAAAAATGGTCAAAATTTCATCTCATTTTGATATGTCTAAGAGCACGTTATGGTTTTTAAAGGCTGAGGCTTCCCTCCCTTACAATTTTTGAATAGACGCTTATGACTGTGGGACAACTGAGTCTTCCTGAAAACTCACTTTTGGCAGAGGCAAAAAACTAATAATGAAATTGGGTACATCTTAAAACAAATAGTTGTTTCACATTATAAATGTAAGGCTGAGATTCTCCTGTCCTCCTAACTATGGCAAAAAATTGTTCACTTAAAAACCGCCAAAGGAATTTTAACTGCGTTATGCTAATAGGGAAATGAGCATGATTTTCTACTTCAGGCATTTCAGAATTACTTCTATTTTCATTTCTATAGAAAGATCAGAGGCATGCAACTAGAAAGACGTCCTAATTTGGAATCAAAGGTATATGACAAGGGTGACATCTGTTTTCTCCCTTGATTTCTTTTGAAAAAATGCATATACTTGTCTGGTCCAAAAGTTGTGCGTGGTTTTTGTTAGTGGATGTATCACTGTGTGAATTCAGCATCTAACTGGAAAGTCACATTTGGAAGAGGGACACAAGTGACTGTGAAATTAGGTAGGTAGAAACCCTGAAGGATTAAGGATAGGAAAGCCTAATTCCCCTTTCTGTGAAACAGCTGTTAAAATTCCATTGTTCTTTCCTTCTGTGGGAAATCAAAGGTCAAGTCTGACTTTGCATTAGGGAAAAAAATCATTATAAAGCTAAATACCTGTTTGGAGGACTGGACTCTCTTGTATGTGCTACTATGTGCTTTATTTCATTTATGAATGTTCAAAACAGCTTTAATGGAGGTTCTGGAGCAATGGCTATAATAATAATTTTCTGGGCAGCCTCTGTTGATATTAAATGTCCACAAGAAAGGACAGATAGAGAGCAACCATCCCAATGGACTGTATGCTGGATGTTTCTTTTTCTTCAAAAAGAATAAGCAAATCAGTTATAGCTTTCTGCACCTGGAGAGAGGAGTTCTAACCCAAATAATCCTTTTCTTCACCACTACTTGTTCCCAGAAATCTCCCAGACTTGCAGGGATGCTCACTGTCCTTTTAATCCCATTGCCTAGAACTTTGTCCTCTTTAATTCTCAGAAGATGCAGTTCTTGTCTCTGCTGGGAAAACTGTCCTACTTTTTGGTCTGCTCCTTCTGCTTCTGGCTACAGACAGGTTTCCATCCAGTTTTTCACTCCTTGACAAAAAAAGCTGGGCTGCCTTGGAAAGAGATCTGAATAAGTATTGTTTGTTTGGGGAATCAAGAAAGGTATTTCGAAGGCTTGCACTATGTGCAGAAAGGTCCAGGGGGAGATCTCTGCTTTTAATGTTGATCTAATGCTGAAAGAGGCACGTTTCTGTTAATCCTTGTATCATTTCTTTGCATGAAGGAAAGACAAATCTTATGGTCAGTGGTCATCTCTGTCAAAATTGAGAGAGACCATCAACTAGGATAATCTTTAAAAGAAATCTCAGTTAAAGTTGCCAAGGAATTTACTTGGGTAGACTAAATTAAAAGGCCATGCAGGCACTGGTTGCATTTCTCTCTAAGGATACGAGCTTGTGTTCTTGTTGAGGTGAAAACCACTGTGTGAACTACATCAGGCTCACACTTGGCAAAGGGACACGACTTCAGGTTTTGCCCAGTAAGTGCTGCCACCTTCTTTTAGTCTTCTTCTGTGTGGGGCAAAGCTACCCACTGCCCAGTAAACTTTCCAGAATCTCTCTTCCTGGGATCTTCAGCTGTGGGGTTGCCTGCCTTCTTCCAGGACAGGCTTTACCTCAGGGCGGAAGGAACTGTCATCCCAAATGGGGGTTGTGTCCATAGGTCCGGGCTGCTTTTGTTTCCACAGACAGATGGTGGTGGGGTCTTCACTTTGGGATGTAGCTGACTCTCAGTGACATTCAGCACTGTCTAGTCAGTCTGTGGATGCCCAACTTTGCCAAGTATTTGGGAAGGTTTTTGCTGAGAGAGGAAATGCTGTGTGACCACAGGAGCTGGTCTGTATAAACCTGTCTTTAGCTCTGGAACGAGACTCACTGTTAGGACATGTAAGTCCAACAGTGTTCCTCCACTTTCTGTTGTCTGTGAGGCCTTTCTTGGGTGGTTGAGAGCAGCATGATGGCTATTTGGTCATTTATGTGTGGTGATATCTAGTGATGGACTTTGCTTTAAAAGAATGTGCTAGCTTGGTCCAGAACAACCCTTCTTGTTCTGAGTTTGTCTGGGATGAACAAAGTGGCCACACACCAGTTCCAGAATGCCCCAGCTGCCCCAGGGTGAGCTTGTCCTGTGGCTGGCTTCCAGTGGAGTTTCTGTTGCAGTGGGAAGCACTGTCACCCTTCTACTGCCCCTCCTAGCCAAGACATGGCTGGGCAAAGGCTTGAGGAGAGGTGCTGCTTCTGGAGAGGGTTGCTGGGCTTTTTGTTATGGGAGGAAATGCTAGGTGATTTTGGCTCCAACTATGACAATCTGACCTTTGCCTCGGGGACCAGACTTTACATCCAGCCCAGTCAGTGCATGGTTTTCATATTTGTCCTTTTGTCCTTGAGTGCCCACTGGAGCTCCTTGTAGACATACTTCTTGTTTCTGGGTCATGCTATAGATGGGAAGAAGAACATAGATGGTACTTCAAGATACACTCATGCCTAGAAGCTTTTCCAGGGGGAGAATTTATGCTGTTGAGGGAAATGTGTTCCGGACATGGTGCTCCAGGTTGCTTTCAGCCTGGATAAGGGGCAGACAGAAAAAGAAGGAACCAAATGTGGCTGAACAGAGAGCCGGAAGTGGAATGACCTTCAAAGAAGCAAACAAAGTGAAATTTCCCTCCACTGATCTACTCTGCAGCAATGCAGAAGGATTTCACTTCAGAGTCAGCATCCCGCTTACATACAGGGTCTAAGTGGAGAGGCTGCCAGTACAGCTCGACTAGTAGAGATGTCACCAGCTGGGAGCTAATTCTCTGGGTTTCTCTAAAGTGGTCTACTGCTGTTACAGGAATCTCACCTTTGGCTCAGGGACTAAAGTCACTGCCTTGTCAAGTAGGTGGGTTAACGCCTGTGTGTTGCAATTTCACCTAAAAGTTTTTTCTTAAAGATATGTTACAGCAATCACACAGGACAAGTACAGAGGAAATGAAAGGTGTACTGAGGTCTCAGGGAAATCTTATGTTGTTGCTAAACTAGAAAATTGAAGATGAGGGTGTGAGTTCTTTCTTCTGCACAACAATGAAAGACTGTGCATTTCTCAGAGTTTTGGCACTCTGTCCTGAAAAGTCCTGGTGTCAGTGAATGACTGGTATGCTCCAAGTATCCTGAGAAAGTAATCCCTGCGTTTTTATCTTTCCCTACTCTCTGTGTTGCTGTTCCCAAGGCAAATGCTGTCTCTTGTTCAAGGGGTTCGTTCTTCTCCTACAGGTAAGAGAGCAGACTGAGACTCAGGTTCTTGTTAGGGTGTGCAGCACTGTGTTAAAAACAATGCAAAAGACCTCAGGTTTGGGCCAGGGACAAAGCTACATGTTTTGCAAAGTACGTTTTCTTCCCCTGCTTCTCCACTTTCTGTTGTCTCCTCTTGCTGCATTCCCAGTTCTAGACCAACTTAAGATAAAAAAGTGAATCATAGAAACATAGAATCATAGGGTTGGAAGGAACCTCTGGAGATCATCTAGTCCAACCCCCCTGCCAGAGCAGGGTCACCTAGAGCAGGTTGCACAGGAACGTGTCCAGGCAGGTTTTGAGTGACTCTAGAGGCACAGCTAGAAGACATGGAGGATTTGTTTTTTCCTAGCTTTGACATTGCTGGGCAAAGGCTTAAGGAGAGGTGCTGCTTCTGAAGTGACTTGCTGGGNCCTCGATCTTGTGTTTTTGTGTGAATGCATTTTTCCAGTTAGGCATGACTTGGTTTACAGAGCTTCCAGCAGCTTTTATCGTGCAAAACTAGGTAGTTGTGCAAATTGGCAGCATGCATTTGGACACTCTTGGCTAAATTACCCCAGTTTGGCTCCAACTGATTTCTGTTTGGGATTTGGTTGTAGGGGTTTTTTTTGGTGAGGTTTTTTGTTGTTGTTCTTGTTTTTCTACTTACTAGTTCAGCTCCAAACTTCTGTGAATGAATGGCCTGAATTCGATTTCTGATATGTCATGTTTTTTGTGCTTTTTTTCTTTTGCACAACAAAGCAAGGCCAATCATTGTGGCATTCTCTCCTGAAAAGTGCCTGCTATTCTCCAAGCAGCCTGAGAAAGCCATCCCTGAGTGTTCATCTCTCCCTCCTCTCTGTGTTGCTGTTCCCAAGGCAAATGCTGTCTCTTGTCCAAGGGTCTTCTCCCTCTCCTACACAAGGAGACTAAAGCAAGTAAGAGAGAAGGCTGAGACTGGGGTTTTTGTTAGGGTGTGTAGCACTGTGTCAACAACAATGCAGGAAAACTCCAGTTTGGGCCAGGGACGAAGCTACATGTTCTGCCGAGTAAGTTTTCTTCCCCTACTTCTCTACTTTCTGCTGTCTTCTCTTGCTGCATTCCCATTTTTAACCCAAATAAGGATCAAAAGGGAAGTGAGAGGCGCAGCTGGAAGACATGGAGGATTTGTTTGGTTTTTCCCTAGCCTTGTCATGGCTGGGCAAAGGCTTGGGGAGACATGCTGCTTCTGAAGTGGGTTGCTGGGCTTTTTGTTATGCAAGGAAATGCTGTGTGATTATGGTTTCAGCTTAAACAAGCCAACCTTTGGCTTGGGGACCAGACTGTCCATCCAGCCCAGTGAGTATGCAGCTAGCCATTGTTTTTTCAGATGCCTCTCTTGCCATAGGGGTGTTTTTAGATTTATCTTTTAGTTTCACTGTCACACACCTGACATGCCTCCTCCGCCATCATAGGTTCCAAGAACACCTTCAGGACAGCCTTTAATGAGGCTGTGGTTGACCAGGGTATACCTCAACTTGAGGTTTGCATGATTTTTGAAAAAGTGTCCCCTGTGCCTTGTTGGGAATGTTCTTATCAGCCAGATTAATGGCTTCCTTGCTCTGGGGAGATGAGAGCATTTGTGTAATGGCTTTTGTTGCTGTGAGTGTCAGTAGGAACAGGTACACCTTTGGAGCTGGGACAAAGCTAAGTGTGAAGCCTTGTGAGTACTGTCAAAGCTACTTTTTAGCCCTGAAGGGCAATGCAGAAATGTCCAAGGCAATAATGTCAGGGTCTAAATTTTGGGAAGCCTTCCTCTGAGCACGCATGACCCTGTGCCCTCTCTCCAGGCATACAAAAGTGACAAGCTGCTGTGGGAGCAAGGGGTAGGGCAGATGTTTTGTCTTTGGAAGGGGAGAAAGCTCTTTACAAAGGCATGTAGGTGTCATGAGATTGAGAGAGAGGTATACATCTTAACAGGCTTGTCTTGAGCAGCGCTGGCGTGAAGGGGCTCAAAGTCAGGGATGCGACCCTTGTGGGCAAGGGCAGTGCTGGAGGACAAGCAGTTGTGTGTTAGCCTGGTGTGTGGGGAAGGGTGCTGTTGTAGTTCAGGAATTAGTGATTCCTCTTGTTTGTCACCATTTTTTTCTTAAGCTGCCAGAGAAAGACAAATGTCAGCCTCTTCTGCAGGTGACGGTGTTTCCTTTCTGCTAGCTGCAGGGTTGTTGCAAAGCTGGTTGTGGCTGTGGGAATTTGCAGGGGCAGGTCTTGGCAAGCTCACATTTGGGCATGGAAGCAGGCTTTTTGTGAAACCCAGTAAGTAGATCTGTGTTGACTGGCTTGCTGGCTGATGTCTCAGGGAGGAAGGAGGACCTGGTTGCAGCCCCATGTGGGTAGAGAGAACGGGCAGTGCATGGGGCAAGGGTCCTTTAACTCGCTCTGCTGAGAGGTCATTGCCTCCCCATACAAAGGCTTCTGGCAGCTGGGTCTTCACTGTCACTCAGAGTTTCCTGACAGGGAGTATCATTCTGCGAGAGGAGCATCTGTTAACTTCAGCGCTCAGGTGGGACTGGGCATGTTGAGGAAAGACAAGTGAATGCCCCAAAGGAGCACTTTGTGTGTTCCCAGGCAGTCACTGGGAAGCCACCAGTGCCACCATTCCTGAGGTCGTGCTGTCTCTTCACGGCTCCCCACTGCTGTTTCTGGTTGTTGAAAAGCTCTCAAGCCATAGGCTGCTGGGTGAACTATGGGCAGAGTAACACAAACCTCACCTTTGGGACAGGCACAAAGTGCTTTGAAAATCCCCGTCCATGAGGCTGACTCTTTCCTCCTCTGTCCACCTGTGCACATGGTTGGACTTCCCACTTCATTCATTTCACAGTCTTTTCTACCTGGATAGATCAGAGGAACGTGATTAGAAAGCCATCCTTATTTGGAGTCAGAGGGGTGTGACAATCTGTTTTGCCCCTTCATCTCTATGCAAAATCATGCACTGTTTTCTGGAGTAAAATTTGTGTGTGGTTTTTGTTAGTGGATGTGTCACTGTGTGACTTCAGCATCCATCTGGAAAGTTGCCTTTGGGAGTGGAACACAATTAATGGTGAAACCTGGTAGGTAGAAACCCAACCTGAAGAAGTAAGGATAGGGAAGTTGCATCCCTTACTTGGAAAAGAACCCCAGCTGAGCTGTGTTAGAAACTGGTCTGCAGAGGGATGGAGCTTGTGTGTGCGTCAGTGTGACAGATACAGCAGCTCGTACAAAGAAAGACTTTTTGAAGTTGTGCAGTGTGAGGAGGAGAGTCCAGGGGAAGATCTCTGCATTTAGGGCCAACTTTCTAGGGCTGAGTGAGGAATTGTGATCATAATCCTGCACCTTTTCTTTCCATGGGAAAGGATGTTATCTCTGTCAGAGCTGAAAGGGATGACCAGCTGTGGCTGTTTTACAAGGAGTGCCCTGCCAGTGACTCACACCTTTGAAGGAATAAGCTAGTGCAGGGAAGACATGACTTAGAGGGTTTTTGTTGTGAGGGCAAACACTGTGGGACTAATTATGTCAACCAAATTGTTTTTGGAGGTGGAACTCAGCTAAGGATAAAACCCAGTAAGTTTCAAAGCCTTTTCCTGGTCCACTTGGTGGAACAGTTTTGTGGTCATGAGCTAGTGTAACTGGAGGGAGACTGGTTCAATCTGTGGGGCTTTTTGCTCTGCTTTCTCGGGTAGCAGCAGAGACCTTGATTCAACAAGGCTGTGAATTTACTCCTTCTGCTTACTCCCGCCAGCTCCTGCTCTCTGCCTTTCACATAAGCAGGCTGGTGCCCCCACCCTCTTGCTCAGCGACAGATATTTTGTGCCACGGCCATCCATACCTGTGACAGTTGGGTTGGGTTGCTGATGGCTCTGCCTATCAAAGCCCCGGGTGGCTGTCCTTTGCTCTGCTGAGGAAAGGCCAAATTGATAATGCTCTTGTTGGCACCAGAGTCCCATTTGTCATCCCTCCTGTCAGCGAGATTCCCAAGAGAATTCTTAACAAGGCTTCAGGTATTCCTGGCTTCAAATGTGTGGCGTTGATTGGAAGGAGTTGATCTTTTGGACATCAGTTGTAGAGTAACTGACATGAGAGTTATGGTTTTTGCAAGGGTGTGAAGGACTGTGTGAACACAGGGAACTACAAACTGGTGCTGGGTACAGGGATGCGCCTTGTTGTGAAGCCCAGTGAGTACAACTGCTGCCCCTGTTTCTTGTGCTCTGCACCCAAGTCCTCCCTTTCCACCTCCCTGAGCACTTACCCAGGGGACAGCCTGGAGACACCCTGGGGACAGAAGGAGGCATTTTGGGGATGCCCATTAGTTCTGGCACAGGCAGACTGCCTCTGCTCCTGCCCTGAGATCCCCCTGCCTCATGTCACCCTTCTGCTGCCGCTCACAGGTTTGGCAGGGCTGGGCAACGCTCTGGGGAGAGGTGCTGCTTCTGAAATAGCTTGCTGAGCTTTTTGTTATGGAATGAAATGCTGTGTGATTATGACTCCAGCAAGCTGACCTTTGGCTCAGGGACCAGATTTTCTGTCCATCCAAGTGAGTGTGCAGCTTTCCTATATGTCTTTGACAAAACTCCTTCAGTGTCCAACAGAGTGCCCTGCTGTAGGTGTTCTTGTGTCTGTGTCACCTCTCACAGTGGAAGGAGAATTTAGACGTTACTTTAGATGCTAAAGGCAGGTGATGAAGAGGAGTCTCAGAGACGGTGAACTTGCATGAAATCCCCACTCATATCTCTCAGAGCAGAGAGCAGTCTGTCAAAATGGGATTTGTACCCGTAGTTCCAACAATGTTCTTGATCCCACAGAGGGATCTTGATCACTTCAGGATGTAGCTGACTGTGAGTGACAGCACTGACTACTCAAGCTGAGCGTGCCTGGCTTTGACAAGGGGTAGGGAAGGTTTTTGCTGAGAGAGGAAATGCTGTGTGACCACAGGAGCTGGTCTGTATAAACCTGTCTTTAGCTCTGGAACGAGACTCACTGTTAGGCCATGTAAGTCCAATAGTGTTCCTCCACTTTCTGTTTTGTCTGAGGCTTTTCTTTGTGTGGTTGACAGCAGCAGTGTGGCTGGGGGTTTGACCATTTATGCATGATGATATCTAGGGAAGAACTTTGCTTTAAGAGAACGGGCCAGCTTGGTCCAGAACAACCCTTCTTGTTCTGAGTTTGTCTGGGACGAACAAAGTGGCCACACACCGGTTCCAGAATGCCCCAGCTGCCCCATGGCAAGGCTGTCTTACTCCTCTGGATCCCAACAGGATTTCTGTTGCAAGTGGGAAGCACTGTCACGCTTCTGCTGTGGCTCATAGCCAAGACATGGCTGGGCAAAGGTTTGGGGAGAGGGGCTGCTTCTCAAATGGCTTGTTGGGCTTTTTGTTATGGGACGAAATGCTGTGTGATTTTAATTTCAACTATGGCAAGCTGACTTTTGGCTCAGGGACCAGGCTGTC
>VXBO01007524.1:19687-66605 GCA_013400135.1 Rhinoptilus africanus | reverse complement strand
GGCCCGGGCGCGCTCCGGGCCCGCTGCCCCCCGAGGCGGAGCGTCCCGCGGGGCCGGGGACCGTGCGTGGGGCACAGCGCAGCCCCCGCCCCGTCGGGTCCCTCACGCTCCGTAGGCTCCGTGATGTCCTGTAACGGGACCCAGCGGCGCTGGCAGCGCGGCGATGAGCAGGCAGCCGGGGATCCCGCTTCCCGGGATCAAGCACACCTCGTCCCAAATTTGCCGGAGGGTGTGCATCATTCCTGCTTTGCCCTGCCCACGCCCCCAGCGGGAGCTGCCGTCCCTCCCGGCCTCCGTTTGCCTGTCTCTAAAATGGGTCCGTTATTCCGTGATTCCGGGTCTGCTCCGCTGAGGGACCAGCATTAGTGCAGGGTGGGGGTGCTTTGGCAGTGACATCTTCGTGTCCTTGCAAAGCATTTCTCTGCTATGAAAGGGGGGCTTCAAAGCTAACGGCAGTTGGGGAACTGGAAAAACGAAGATTAATTCATCTCTATTCTCCACCTGGTCAACTTTATAAAGTACGTACTGGCATCAGCAGAGAACAAGGTTGCTCAGATCCATCAGGGTTTTGATTAGTTTTTTTCTGGTAAAGATGTATTTGGGGAATGAAGGAAATGAGAAGGCCGGAGAAAATACAGAAAGACACCTTGGTGTCCACGTCGTAGCTAGACGCTGTTGCCAGGTGTTGGGGATGTTACTGTTGCAGAAGCAAAGCTGATAATAATCTACAAGACTATGCATTTTGTGTGTGTGTGTGTGTGTAAAATGCTGCTTTCATTACTGATAATGGGAATGATACTTACAAGTAAGTAAGCTCTGCCAGAATCTAATCCTGAATCCTTCACAGAAAGTTATTTAAAAGTAAGAGCGAGTTCTGTGTACTGCTCTGCCGGCAAGTAGGAGGCCTGAAGCTGGGCCTGTTGTCAACGCAGCTGCAAGGCTATGACAGGATTCACTGGACCTGCTGCGAAGGGTAGCTACTCCTTACTCTGCCACCGAAAATGTATGTTTCATTGAAACAATGTGGTCGTGTTGCCTATAGTTTCCCGCAGAGGTACAAACCAAACCATACAAAGTTATCTTTTCCTGCTTCCGCAGGAAACGTTTTCCCTTGTTGATTTTTTTTCAAGTATTTCAGTGTTAACTGAGATAAATCCAGTGTCTTCCCTATTTAGATGTAAATTTGCTGAATAAATGCAAAGAATGTCTATTATTGCTCTCAAGAGAACTGTTAATATGCACAATTTTCTTCTGAAGGTTTTCTGTAAGACTACATTTCTTCTCCAGTGACTCTGAATAAATCCCTTTTTTTCTTCCCAGATTGAAAAAAAAAACGCCCACACATTTGGTTTATAAGAATACTTACAATTGCAAATAAAAAATATTTTTACTATGTTCAAAAGAAAGAGGGAAATGACACCTCTGGTTCAGGTTTAAAGATCAGCCTTCCCTAGTTGAGCATATATAAACCCCACTAAAATCAGTAAGGTGTGTGCATACTCTCCACTGGTCTCGCTTCATTCTTAATGTCTAAATTTTCGCTAAAAATGAGCCACAACTCTACTATTTTATTTTCTTTCCCGAGCATCTGTAGCCTGAGGCAATTTGGGGTGTGAGGGTTCTTTACAATATATCCTTGCCAAAGCCCTAAGGAAAAAGAAATCACCCTTCTGCATGTGAACTCAGAGATCATATGCCCTAGATGTGCGCTAGCAGACTTCTTCTTATATTACCCTTCCAACTTCATTAATTAGTGATGTCTCTGAGCCTATTTATAGTAATTGCATCAACTGACAGAGTAATTGTAAACAGTGCAACTGCATGTTCTGGTGCTCTTTTACTTACACAAATTATAGAAGTAATTTAATAAAAGTAATTATATAAATGGTAAATACGCGTTGAATTACTTGATTTCCTGCACCTCCCCTACAAACACAAACCTCAGAATGGAGTTAAAAGCGCGTGAAGAAAGTTTCAGGAATCCTAGTTAAACATCAAACCCAAGGCATGTTGTCTTCATCCTTAACATTTTCCTGTTGCGATCTGCTGTTCAGCTGGCGTGACTTGGGCTGAGTAGTGCCAAGGTTAGGTAACTAGGCATAACCCAACAGAAAAGGAATTGTAAAGGAAATCTATCTGGGAGAAGAAGAGCAGTAAGCCCAAACACTGGGATTTTCCAAATGGATAGGAGGTAGCTGCATAAATTCTTTTCAGACTTTGGAAAATCCCAGTAGCAATCTCTACCTATGTGTTGTTCCTGCTTTTTCTGAATTTGCGACAGAGTCTGCAAGGAATCCTGTGAAATCAGTGTCTAACTACTTACGTGATCACACACACAGGCACTTTTTTTTCTCAGTCACAAGAGTTTAAATAGACACCTTTCTTTCCCTCCAGTCCGAAGGCATCTTAGGATGCAAGAGGCATTTTTATAAATGCATGTTAATATGTGCTTTTTGTTTACTTTCTGCATTTCTCTCAGCTTGAGCATGCAGTGAAAAACAAGCAACTTTCACTTTTTTAGTTTCACTTTTAGACTATAGTTACTGTAAAGTTTCAAATGTAGTTGTGGTATTTTTATCATTGAAAATCAGACTTTTTTGATATTTTGGCCAGAAATATTCTCAATAAATATTGTTAACAGATTTGAAGCACAATAAGAGTGTATGTTTTCCTTTAATGTGGACTTCCTAACATAAGTTCCTCATAAAAGAAGATAAGAAAGTTGATTAAAAACTCTGGGGAGGGAGGCAGGAGCGTGGGATTTAATGCTGCTTCTATCACACACTAAGTCACTTAGAGACAAGTATTTAGCCAGATTCCCCTACCTGTGGATACAAATTATGTCCAGTAATGCGCATTAACATTTTTGTTCCAGTGAACTGCGTAGTGGGTGAGGGCCAGCCTGGTGGCTGCGCTGCTGGTGGAATTCCTGAGGGCTACCTGCCTCACAGGGAGCTGGATGTGTCACCACACAGATTTGCATGTGTGCCAGGACTCCGAGAACAGCAAACACATAGGTGTGAGTGGGAACCACCTGCCCTACAGAAAATGGACATTGCGTGGACTTGGTTAGGGCCAAAGGAGATGGCGAACCATGGGGCAGCAGGAGATGCGGGTACCTCCACACCATCATACCCATGTTTTCTTGCAGCCAGGCTGAAGAGCCAGAGAAAGGGTAATGAGCTGAGAGGAAGCGGTTTTAGCAGCTGGAAACAAGTTTCCCTCCTGGGCTACACAGAGCCCCGTCCTGACTGAACCATACGGACAGCAATGGCGTGGTCTGTGATCTCTCCTGCGCTGGCTGCGGGACCAGGCTGCCCTTCCATGTCAGACTTTGCAGCACATCCACATGTTTAAAGAAAGGAGGAGGTGCTCTGCTGTCTCCTACTCCAGCTGTGTAGATGGCATAGTCAAGGTCTTCAGGTCTGCACATCTGGTTTCAGCACATGCAGTTCTAGAGCCTGCTAGACCACTGCTATCCTGTGATTATACCAGATTATACTACACTGAAAATCTGCAGCATGTTCTGGTACAGAACTGGAGCAAGATGGCAACAATTCAGACTTACCAGCTGATTGCATTATTTCTTTTTACTTATTTATTTTAAAAGTGTAGTTGTCCTTAGCCCAGGCCTGGTAGCAATAAGAATCCAGTGATAAGGTTAGACTGAATCAATCGAAATTTTATATGAAAGGGATTATCAACAGGATGAGAGATCTATTTCCTTTCTGATAAAGCATCTAGATTTTCCTCATGGCAAAGTCTTGGATGATCCTGTTGGTTTAAAAGGTAAGGGAAAATCAAGAGGGACCTGTGATGCTGCTGGGAGAAAGTTTTAGGTTATAGCTTTGTAATGTAGAAAGAAAGGAAGGGACATAACTTGATGAAATTAGGCTCTTGAGTGAGGGAGCAAAGGTAAACCCTACACTTTTCAGCAGAGGTTCTTTTTTTGTGGTAAACCCTCTTTGTTTGTGTATGGCTTGGAAGGAGAGCAATGCCTGAGGCCTTCCAACTGCAAAAATAGAGTACTATAGGAACTGAACATATGTTGTACAAAAGCTATTATTTCGTTTGTTCTGAAATGGCACGGTATAGTAGGTGCAAAATGAGGCTTGGGGCAAGTGGCACCAGTTCCTTCGATGCCAGCAGAACCTGGCATTGAGTGGGCTGCCCAAGCGCGGTGGGCTCAGTGGTGCTCTGACTGCAGTGCCCCCCATGAAAATTAGCCCCGTTCCAGGTAAAAACATGCATCATCACCCAGAATGATTTGTTTATTTGTTTTTTTTTTCTTTTTAAAGCATGGTACTATCAATAGGAAGCATTCTCTGCATATGCGGTTCCATCTTTTTAACCTGTAGCAAGGCACTGACGCTCGAAAGAACAGAAAATGAACCATTTGGTGGGGTATTGACATTGTATGTGGCCAGCATACCTGGGGCAATACATCCTTTCTACCTACTCTGGTCACATGGGAGATATGTGTGATTTCTTGCCTTTATTTCATTGTTGGCATCTAGTATTTCAAAGGCAACTGCGGTGTTTATTTATTTATTTAAAACACAATGTGCTAAAAATATTAGACAAATTTGATTAATAACAGAGGAGAGGACAAATAAATGTAAACACAGGCAAATGAGTTTATTTTCTTAAGTGATTCATTTAAGCATACTAATAGGTCAAGAAATAGCAATATGCCTTTCAAAATGATAAAGTAAACCCTATTCACAAAAGAAGTGATTTGCTCTATGTACATGGTTTACCTAGAAGGGTGTGGTTACTATAATGTATGCCTGGCTGGCAAGCAGAGAGGCTTTTGTTCTGGAGCTGCTTTGAAAAGTGTCCTCTGACGGAGGTGCACCTTTGCACTGGTTTAACAGAGAATTCAGCCCGCGGCTTCTCGCCCCTTTTTGCTCTCGCAAATGCAAAGCAACTCCACTGATGTTTATTGACTTACTCCAGATATACCCGGCTGTATCTGAAAGCAGAGCTTAATCTGTAAACCATAGTAGTGTAGTTGCGGGTAAACACGTGTAAATGAGTTTAGCCACTTACTTGTGCGATTCGGAACATAGCAACATCCCATAGACACCAACTGCTGACATTTACCCTTTTTTCACTGTCACGCCGCTGGGGAGGCCTGGTTCCCCCTTACAGCAGTGTTTCTCCCCCCTTGTTTTATTGACTTTGATATGCTGGAAGGAAATAGATTTGATTTACACCGGTTTAAATAAAAGGGGGGCAGCCTCTTATATTGTCAAGCCCATTGACTATAAAATTCATTAATTTCTCCTTGTACTGGAAGATACCAAAAGGAAGTGTGTCTCCATCTCTGGTCCTAACTCACTGGTTGCAAACTTTTCTTACAGGTTTCCTTTTTTAGGTTAAACCATTGTTAACCTCATCTTGCAGACTAATTGTGGATGCTTCCAATTTGCACACAAACCCCTATTTCCCACTTAGTCCACTATCATCTTACAAAAATCCAATATTTTATAGGCTTATAACCTTCCCCCTTTCAAACTTTCTCTCCATGTTGGACTAACTGAATATTGTGAAGTAGAATCAATGCCTCCCTTGTTTTTTTATTTTCCTTCACACTTATTCTATCACGGAGGTAGCCTAATATAGGCTGGATGGTAAAGCTTTGCATTTCTCACTATATTTGTTTTACATCCTCAGGCCCTATGTCACTCCTTTCTGTATTAGTCAGTAGGAGGTGCCAAAAGATTGGCAAGAAAAGTAATATTTTCAGGCCACAGCAGAATTAATCACCTCCATTTTATACCTTGCAACTCTTGTTAGCCACTGCTGTTCAAGAGCCAGTCAAATTATGTTTGCAGTAAGGCTGTGTATACAAATAACGCTGTGCTCCTTCCTGTCTTCCTTGTCCCTGTAAGTGCTGCCATTTAATTCTATTAAGCTACTCCTACATCACACCATTAGTTTTGAAAGAAATTTACTGGACCCTAAATAGAAGCAAGACTAAGAGGTTAAAGTGATTTGCTATCACTTAGACAACTCTGAAGCAATCATTATGTTATTCCTGAGTATTTGTGTCCAACAAACTTTGTGTATCCTGTTTAAAAACGCATTCACCAAATGTTTTTTAGCCATAAATCCTCAAATTGCATGTAACATTGCGTCTGCATCTTCATTTACATGCCCAGGTTTTCCAAGGTTGTAAATGCTTCGGGGACCTGCAAAAATATTTCCTGAGGCACCTTGCAAATGTCACTTGACAACATTCGGAAACTTGTGGTTTGAGAGCTCAACCAGATAGGAAAAGGACAGTCAAAAGCATTGAAAAGGCTTATGCTTGGTTTCCTGAGCAGAGGGTACCTCAACAGTGGCTGGGTGCTCAGTTTTCTTTTGGAATTTGAGCCTGCATTGGGTTTACATGGCAAGGTTAGCCTGAAAATTAGCCTTGGAGGCTAATTATACGCAAATGTTGGTGCAGCGGACCGGTGACACGTGTGAGCAGAAAAGCAGGTTTGCGGCCAGAGTGAGTCGCTGATAGTGCTTGGCTTTGGGAGCTCTGCTGTGCAGGAACTACAAAGAGAAATTGTGAAAATGAAAACAGCTTTAAAAGACAGGTGTCAAAGTGGAATTTTCTGTGCTTTCCTTTACTTCTCCCTTTAGCGAAGGCTGGTGAGTTATATAGAAAATGATACTTGGAAGACTCTTTCAGACGTTTCTTATTTAGGTACCCTGGTCTTTTGCTGTGTGCTCTCTCACACGTGTAAAAGAAGCCATTAACTTTTGCCTTCACACTTCCAGTGCTTTCATTACATTCATTACTGACGATTGCACTTTCTGGACACGCTGGTGTTTGTATCCCTATTCTTTAATGTTTTATTGCTTCTGTTTTGTGCTTCCCATATGTTTCCGGGGAGAATTCCCTTCTTTCTTTTACTAGTCTTGTTTCTGCTTGCTCTT
Organism: Rhinoptilus africanus; assembly: GCA_013400135.1. Classification (NCBI taxonomy): domain Eukaryota; kingdom Metazoa; phylum Chordata; class Aves; order Charadriiformes; family Glareolidae; genus Rhinoptilus; species Rhinoptilus africanus. The sequence continues at coordinate 59,669 of VXBO01007524.1, read as the reverse complement.
TCTATGTATGCCAATTAATAATGAAGGCTATGCCTGTGCTTCCCCTCCCTATGGCACAATGTGGTTTTCTCTAGCTCTCACTTTTTGTGAAAAGTAGGCCATCTACTGTTGCTTTCTAGTATGGATTACAGATCGCCCAGCAAATGGCCACATGCATACAGCTTCAAAAGAGGACTTCACAAGTGGCTATTCTTCTGTTCATAGGGGATTCTTATTTTGCAGGCATACTGTGATGCAAAAGCCTCCATAGCAAACTGAAATCTTATTTCTTTTTTTCCTTCTTTTGAATAGTAACCAATATATTTGGGTCACGTGTTTAGCTGCCATAAACTCACAGTTTTTCCCTTTGTAATATAGGTAGTGTTTGGTGTTCAGGTTTGTTAACGTAAGAGTTTTCCCCAAAATGGATATTTTTCGTAGTTATACATCAAGCACCTTTCCCCTTTCCCATCCTCACTGAAGTTAGAGGGCAGGAGATGACCAGCTAATGATTTAGACAATTATTAGTGACAGTTATTGTCAGTTTAGCACATTTTTGTCGTATGTTGGTTGTTGGTTTGTTTTGGGGTTTTTTTTTTGCAGTGTGGTTATGAACAGAAAAGTGACTTTAAAAATTGAATCTTGCTAGTACGCATATCTAGTCTCCATATGTCTTCTGAGTCATATCTGGATAGTATACTGACGAAAACAAGCTCTAGTGTTGTCAGCACGGTAAAACACAAAGAGCCGTGAAAAGGGAGCTGGCTCATCTGCCTGTTGTACCACCAGCTCAGCAGTTGGGTTCTGATTCCTCAGTTATTTTTGGAGATGCTACAGAAACTGAGCATTGAGAGTGCTTAACTTCTTGTTGGAGGTGAAGCTGCTGTGGGGGCAACTGTTTGGACTTCATTTTGATGGGGATATTATTGCTAGAGTAGAATCAGATGCAGCCAAAGACAGCTTTCCTGGTCCGTACTTTTAGGTCAAAGTTGGATATTTCTTCCTATCCTTCCTGTGAAAACAGGCAGAGAGACTTCTCATGCAACATTATTATTGGAAAAAATTTCCTTTACTTAGTCAACTATTAGACTTAAGTCTGTAATAAAATATTTACTACCTGGTTCATTAAGAATAAAGCATGAGTATAATCATTTTATTATGCTCAGTTCAGTTTTTGTTCACTTGCAATCATATATGACTTCTCAGTGCCTTGCCTCTCTTTATGTTTTCACATGGATCTTGGAATAAAATTGTTTATTCTATTCTTAGGTAAACTGCAATTTTCAGGGATATTCCCTTTTCTCAATGACAAATGCAAGTATGTCGTAGTTCCTCTGGGGAGTGATTTTTTTAAATACGCCTACTTTACCTAAGCAAAATTACAAAACAATTCCATCTTCTTGAGTATCTGACTCCTTAAATTGGTTATTAGCAGAGAGGCAGTCTTGCACTGGGTGTGATGGCTGTGCAAAAGAAAAGGGAAAAGAAAATAGGTAAAAGTACCTTTAGTAGTCCTGAGAATGACAACATGAGATGGATCCTTGGTGTTTTGTGGGTAGAAATATAAGACAAGTAGAGGCAACTCACTTTTCTTAAAGAAGACAATTAGAGAACCAGCTAAATTGCTGGGGGGTGCATATGAATAAGTAAAGCATCCGTCCTTACTGATCTGTCACTTGTCAGATGTTGTTTTAATTTGATGAGGAGGCCCACGTCTGCCACTCTCTGCCCAAATGTAACTGGAGAGTAGGACTCAACTCTTAGGGTGATGTACTAGAACTCAACAGTGGCAACGCACCAGCAAAGTGTCATTATGGACCTGTGACAGATGAATTCTTGACAGACATGTAGGAGCTACCTGATTACATGGGAAGGGGCATTAAAATTAACCTCAGATGCCCTAAATCTCAATGGAGTAGGATAATACACACACAAATTCTCTCCTCTGAGGTGCCAGTGCCTTCTAGAGGTCAAGAATGAAGCTGAAGTTAGAAGCAGCAGCTTGGTTTAGAAGAAATGTAATTCTGGAGGAGTTCAGACAGAACTGAGAAACATTTTCAATGTTTCTAAGATAAATTACGAAGTAGTCAATGACAACGTCGAAATGGTCCATCTCTAATTTTCAGACTTAGCCAAATGAATATCATGAGCTGATTACAGGAGCTGCTTCTTCAGGCTGCTTTAAACATGGGCATAAATCCCATACCAGTTCATACCGCACAAGTTCTTTTGACTATGCAACTGCAGGGGATAAAAACATTCAACTGACGTAGTTATGTATTAAACCTATTTTCACACTAGCAGAGGTTGCTTCTGTGGCAAATCGTGTGATTTTTTAACCTCAGATACCTCTCAGCTTTGCAAGCAATAGAGGCAACATTGCTGTTTCTGTTTAAATGTGCAGTTTTAGGTACTGCTGACAATACTTCAGCATCCTGTGTAGAAAAGTACTCACACAATATTGCTGGGACAGATTTTCCTGTGATTTTGCAGACCCTGTTCACCTTTGCTCCTCACCTAAATTCCCATCCAAATCTAAATGTTTCTGAGACAGCTGGACACTGCCATAATATCGACTGTACAACCTCTATCTTCTGTAAATAGATAGGTAGGTAGACAGACGACAGAAAGACAAATGATAGATACATAGATAGAAAGATAGATGGATAGATAGACAGACGGAACTTCTTTGGGTGTCAGTCACTGAGATAGCAAGTGCTTCTCTGCGAAGTCTGTTTTATTTATTTGACATAACAGGAGCTCATCTGTACATAACTGTGCCAAGGAAGGATCATCTTGTCTGCACATTTCTTCCAGTCTCTGCCTTTGCTTCAGGATATTGAGGGCTGGTGATAATGCGATAGAAATTATATCTTGCCAAGAAAGCTTTGAAACCTTGCCCTACAAACCATGGTCCTTTTTTTTTTTTTTTTCTTTTCCCATTATAGTTCCTCTGGAATTCCCCAGTAACATACTCTTAACCTTCCCAGTGACATTTTAGTTGTACTTGGCAGCCACACAGTTCATAAGTATTTTGGCTAATATTCTAGCCCAGCTGGCTATTTCTCTCCCTCTAATGCACAAAGATTGATATCCCCTCCTCTGGTCTTCCTCAAACAAAGCTGGTATTATCAGAAAAATCACCCTTTTCATTTTACTGCCTTTATAAAGTGTCAGAATTCAAAGGTTCTCTGGCTTTTTTACATGCTGTAGGCTACTCTAGGAATAGTGGTTTTTTTCAGCAGTCTCTAAAGCCTCAGGGCCATCCTGTCTTCTATTTTCAGTTTCCTCTCCAGGTTTTAGGGATTACCCTAAACCCACAAAAGAATATACTTTTTATTTTTTTTTTTTTCCCGCTTGCAGCTAGTGATTCACTACTGTTTGAAAAGGCAGGGGGTATTTTTTGACTATTTACTCTGCTCTGTAAGGTTCTGGTCAGGCAAAAGTAGTTTTGTTTGTTTGGAGTTTCCCAAAGAGTAATGGCCTGTAGATTTCCCTGACCCTGTGATGTCTGCTTTCTTCCACAGGATAAATACATTGAGATTTTTGTAACTGTGTGATAGGTTGGGATATCCATTTTTATCAAAACTTTCCATAGGACAAATCCATAGGCCTGGATTTGGGGTAATTTACCCCAATATTAGCAGAGATCTTGTGTAAGGAATTAATCAGAAAAGCTTCACATGGTTTCATATAGGAGAAGAGGACTGTTTTATGTGGAAAGGAGCAATACCAAGAATATTCTTTGTTTTACAAGAAACATTTTCAGGCAATTTGGTACACTACACAGTATTTTTTTTTTATGGGTGTTGGAAAGGCCCCATCACTCTGTATTCCTTTCCTTTCTGATCCTTTCAGATGAGCTGACTGCGGAGAATGACCTCAGGGTTACTGTAGTCAACAGTGAAACTCACAAAAGATTCATTTGTAGAATAAGTGTCTTCCACTGGTGTCATTTCACAGGAGAGCAGCATGAAACACACCAGCTACTTCCCTTTGCATGAGGAAGATGCTCTCCACTTGCAGTTATCTCCTGCACTCTCTGAATTAGTAATAGTGATGTAGGCTCTGATTCAGGGAAACGCTTGTGCACTTATGAACCTTAAGGAAGCACTCAAATCTTCATGATCTCCTTTTGGTTAGACACATGTGCTAAGTATAGAAGTGCAAAAGGCTCAGGCCTTCCTCAATTAGCCTCTTGTGTTGGAAGGGGGGGAATGTTGCCAGTACCAAAAGACTAATTTAAAAATTAAAAGCATTGTCCAAATGGAGAAATATGATTGATGTTCTGTCAGGATTTTGTCAGTTTGATTTTGGTCTAGATCCATGCAGTGTTTCGTCCTGCAGGTTCTGTTACTGCGGCACTTGAATCTCTTGGATGGATCTTCCAGACCTCGTTGAGAAATGAGATTTGATTCTCTACTTGCCTCTCCATCTTTTCACCCTTCTCGCCTCACTTCAAGAGACCCACGTTCCTCAGAGGCTCCCTTTGAACTGTTGTGTCATCAGATGCATTGGTACGACACCACAGCTCAACAGACTGCTAACCTGTACCCTTCTATACACTGGGTCTCCATGAACAGCCACTGTGAGTTGTCTCCTCTGTAAACTGCCCTTTCAAATCCAGGTGAGCTACCGAGGGCAGCACCGGTTTATTTTTATTTGGCTTGGTAATGAAGATTACTGTATACTGGCTCTGACAATGGAAACACCAGGCCTGTTTTCAAGCTTGTATACTTACCATGAAGTAGGAAATCCACTTTCCAGGGTTCATCAGACCTGCCGATCCAAATAACAATGCCTGAGAGGAATGGCTCTGCATGCTCCTCCTAGGTGCCTTTTGTTCAGCACAGGACTGAAAAATGACCCTTCCTCTGGCATTTCCTACGTTTTGCATTTCTAGCACGTCTGTGGTCAAGATCAGTCTTCAAGTACTGTCTACTGCTTTGATCACATATGCTTGCTATGCTTTTCTGTATCCTTTCATGAGTTGGAAATACTTTCATAATGTCTTTGTTAAATGTCCGTCTTTGTATTTCTTAGGGTCATCTCAGTAGTGTTCTTTAGAGTGCCAGGAGTATATGACTAGAAAAGCATCCATCAATCCTTTTCAGAAATAACAATTACCAGGTTGTCTCAAATTTAATTATTCTCACAGAGTTACATCTTGGCAAATACTTTGCAGTCTCCCTTTGGCAGTATTGCCATCTCATAAAGCTTTATTCAGACATAAAGTTATAGTTAAGTTTCCTGTGGCTTTCAAGGCTTTCATCTTCTTTTTGTTTTCTTCTCCTCCTTGATTAGGAAAGCTGTGATTGGCAAACCAAAGTTCTCCCCTTCCTACTCTATTGCAAACTGAGGGATCTCTTCCCTACCTTTAACTGTCCTTGCATTAAAACTTGGTGGCCTTCTGTTCCTTCTATTTTGGCTATTCTGTAACCTCTTCAGCATTTTAGTGCCTTGGAGTACTAAGGCCAAAATTAGGTTTTCATCTTTACTAAAGTTAAAGTTATTTAGCTTGAAATCACACTGGAAAACAAATTAGTGAAAACAGTGCAAAACATGGTATAAATGATATTCTTTTTGTTCAGCCTGACTCATATTAATTTAGCTTTAACTATGCATTGGGATAAAATTTATATGAATCACACATTTGAATTAATTTTACTGCATCAGTTTCACTGAAAATGCAATTATAAAACTACATACCTTTTAATACGGACAAATCTCACTGGTGATATCTAAACAATACTACTTATATTCATTTAATGTCATTAATTACCTGCACTTCTCAATGTACTGAGTTAGTAAAACTTACAAGCCAAAGTATTTGGAGAAATTATTAGAAACTTCTTAGAGATAAGAAGTGGCTGACTTAAGTGTTTACCGATTAGTTGCTTCATTCCTTTATTGAGGTTTGGGCATACAAACTACAATTTTAAAAGCTCTCTTAAACTTTAGAGTGGCAGAGATGGTGGCTGAGGGTACGTAACAAATCAGGGAAAGGAGGTAAAAGAATAAAGCGATGTTAGATACTGATAGAAAAAGATGTATACATGTGTGTATATGTTAGTATATCTGTCAGTTTAGACAGAATTCAGACTCAGATGCAACCCTGAATTTAGTTGTTAATTCCTTGCATGATGTTGTATGCCTGCTTCTGTTTATAGCAGAATCAAAAGGATTTCTCTAATCATCTAAACAAGTGGGATAAAACCCAGAACATAGCGCATGAAGCTCAGTCCTAGATGCTATGACTTCCAGAGCAACAGCCAGCAGCAAATCTCACAGGTACCACTTCCTCAAGTGCTCAGGTGTGATCTTGGAGTTGCTGGGCTCACTTGTCAGGCTAAAAGCTTAGAAGAGGACTGCATGCTGCGATAGATCCATTGCGTGACCCAAAGCATATCATCTGGCTTCAGTAGGTCCAGCTTAAGGACCGTTACAAGGGGTAGTAATATTTCCATTCCTTAGAGGACGTTGCAAAAGTTAATCCATTAAAGTTCATGAAAGTCACTGAAATGATCATGATATAAATCAAATGGAAAGTTACTGAAGCAAAAAGCCTCTCTGAAAGATACCTTTCTTTTAGAACAGTTTCTCCTGCTCCGCTTCCTTCTTTCCACACAATGGAGGTGAACAGGGGCAGATACAGCCCTATTAATTTTTCTGATCTCTACAGATTTTTATTACATAGTATTTAGGCAATTTTCTAAAAGGGAAGCAGTATTTATGCCTTTTTTTAAGCCTTCAAGATCTCTGGCCTGAGAAAGTTCAGCTTGGGTTTTTATATCAGATATTTAGGTCTGTTTCTTCCTGGAACACAATGCAACATGAAGGATAGTGGTATCAGTGTCACCCATACAAGTGAGACCCGATTAAATAAGGTGGGACTTCTTCTCTCATCTGAATTATTCCAGTGTCTTTTTCCTTTAACACTTAACTACTGCAAATGCCTAAACTATTTGTGAGAAAACCTGCCTTGTTGATTTTTAATATTCTTATCTTTCTGTTAAGGCTTGACAGATCTCAAAACACATGGAGGACTTCAAACAGGGGAACATCTGATATATAAAAGCAGCAAAGAAAACAAAGCAAGCGAAAATTTGCATGAAATTAATGTTCTTTTAAAACAGCAGAGAGAAACATCCCATCCTATATTTGTTCTAATTCTTACAAAATGTACTGTACCACAATGCTCAGAGCCTCCGTTACAAGTGATAATGGTAATAATATTAATGTGGGTCCTTATCTAAGACCTGCTGAAGTCAGTTAAAGGCCTTCCATTGATTGCAGGGGATATTAGATCAGGCCCTTTCAGAACGTATTTTGGTCAACTCTTGTCCAACCGTTATTTCATATAGGAGAAATGGGTTTTATCTCCCTTCTGCACTCCAGGCTTCTATCGGCAGTGTGACATCCAAGTGAGTGATCCAAACACGAGAAAAGCCCAGGCTGTCCCGCTGGTGAAGTACGGAGGGTGGGGCAGATTTTAAAGAGCCTCAACACAATGACACATGGGAGAGGAAGACAGAACGAGAGACAATAAATCATAGAGCAAGACTGCAAGGTAAATACGTAGAGATATAAAAGCAGGTCTTCAGTTTTTCTAAACCAAAAATAGTCCAGTCATGTTAAGACGTGAGCAGGTGGGAAAGTACAGCTTCACAGCTTTAATATTGTGTATTGTTTTTCAGCTGTAACACAAAAGAGAGTTTGAAAAAACGTGAAAAACGTTCCAGCAGGTTTCAGAGCAGGAAGGAGGTTATGCCAAATTATTGCTGATGTTCAGTCTTTACAGGTGTGCTTTCTCCTTCACCTTGATGGGAAATCCCCTCATTTAATCTCATAAAAAGTAGCAGGATGATTGTAAGCAACTTTCTATCCGGGGTCCTTTTCTTCTGCTTTTCAAGACGCAGTGAGGCAACAGGAATTAAGACCCTGCAGGTTACTGCACATGGATAAAGCCATATCAGCTCACACAGCATCACTGGCCATGGGGTTCCAGAGGGACACCGGCAGCCCTGTGTAAGGAAACGTTTAGCAGGGCAGGGCCTAGCTTGAGCCGTTTGCTATGGCTTGGTCTCCTTGTGTGGTGTTGCATTTCAGTAGGGAAGTGCTGAGTGTAAGTGGGATGGGCATTGTTTTCTATTATATTGGAATAAAGATGATTCACAGGGAAAAACATCCTTAAAACCGTATCCTATCATCTCCTGTCTCCATTATATGCAAAGAACTAGATGCTAATATCTCCAGTTGCACATTTTATTGTCCAAAAACCAAAATGACAAAAAAAGAAAAAAAAGGAAAGGACAAGTACGACCCAAATGTGTCATTTCCTTATGATCTTCATTATCAGATTCCTTCAAAATATTGGAAAATTATCAGAGAATGGTACTCTGCTGTCAAAATACAAATATTTTAAAAGATTTTATTTATTTTTAAATAGTTTGAATTTTACCAGCAATATCAGCTTCTATATGTTATTTAAGTTTTCTTGTGCTATTTAATTTTTTTTTATTCATATTTTTATTTTTTTAAAACTTTTACATGGGTACTAATATGATGTCTGTATTCTGGTTAACCTTAGAGAGAAAAATAACACTTTGTATTGCTAAACTGACACCATGTAGCAGAACCATTCCAATATTTAGCATTTCAATACAATTGTTTTGATGTTTCCCCAGAAACCTTTTGGAATTTGTTTTCTAAAGAAAATCTCAATATTTTGGATCTTTGCCCCAAATTTGGAAATGCAATTTCGTCTTACCTGGCATTAAGCTGATAATCAGCATGATTCTCTTCCCAGTTTTCATGGGGTGTATTTGAGATAAGACATTCTTGTCTCTTGTTTTCATTCCTCTTACCCCACTCATTCCCATCTTAATAGTAAAGCTATAAAAGCAACACTAGTCCTCATTCCCATGCACTCACCCTCTGCCTGGAACTAGAGCTGAGACATCTTTCCCCCTTCTGTAGGAGCTCAGAATCTGGGATCCTGGTAAAAAAACCCTAGATAGTTGGAAAAAAGCGTGGCTACATCTTAATCCATATAATTTTTGTGAGATACTGTCTTTTTTTTTTCCATGTTTTATTAGTATAAAGGAAGGAATGGGAGACGAATGGGAATCCAGTGAGATCTTGTATTAATTTTGCAAATATACCACAAGAAAATGTTTACATCAAAATATCTGGTAGCAATTCACGTATACATTGCTACTTTTTCATGTGCATTGAAAACATACAGCATATTCGTCTCATACTATCATTAGAAAATGTGAATTGTTTAAGAGCTTATTATAAATGTAGAGAGAAATATTCCATTAATTTTCATTTATTTTTAATTATTACTGTTTTTCACTGTTTTTTATACCAAATAAACAAAGTATTATAAACGAAATATTTGGCTAAAGTGAACTAAACAACAAGTTAGAATAAGCCTTGATAAAAAAAAATCTATTATTTTTGATTAATTTCCATCTCTTTAGATTTTTACTGTGACGAAAGATATAATTAAAGATTTTTCACCAAAGGCCTGATCCAAAGCTTGTGAAAGGTAATAGGTGCTACCACAGTTTCATTAAAACTAATTGGCAAGGCTCCTCCATCAGGAGGAGCCAGATTTTGAGCATGGTAATTTGCTTGAGTTTTGAAAATTCAAGCTTTATGTTTTGAGATTAGAATTCCTATTAGATTAGAACTCCCGTTCATGCAAGTACAGCCTGTAAAAAGTAGTAAACAGAAAGTTACGTGGAAGTATTGAGGTGCTTGTTCAATTAAATTTTTTAAAAAATCACTTGAATGTCCTGATTTTTGTAATACTTTTGCAAGAAATTACCAAAATGGCCTATCATTTCCGTTTTCATATTCTATATATTGATATAGTAAATATGAAGGGCTTTCTATACTTAATGTTGTAGCTTTTTCTATTGTAGCATTAGCCAAAACCTCAAGTCCCAAAAATAAATGTTGTGACTTAATCAAAACAAATACTCACAGCATATTTCAGTTTGAAAAAAAATTAAAATCTAATATCTAAATTTTTCTCCTGATTTGGGATGAAACAAAATGTTGGCATCTCAGAATCTCACAGGGAGCGACAGTTCAAGCCACACATCGGTGTCCCACTTTCTTATGCATGTGGCTTATCAGCCAGTTGTCTTGTTGAAGTTGGGGGAAGTTTTGCCATTGAGTGAAATAGAATGATAGCTAGGAACTTTATTTTCTTTTGAATAAATACATATCTTTCTTAGCTTTTTCTTTTGCCTCATCACCTCCTTTCCTCTCTCATTTCATAGTGCTGTGACCATTGCATGCTTGATAGACCACTGCAGGCTCTGTGCATCTTGTTGTGTGCCACATGGACTTTTCTTTTGTGATGAAGTGTCTCCCTTTCAGGACGAGCTGTCTTATTGCAATGCTTCTCAAGGCCCTGTCTCTTGGTGATCAAAATATCTTCCTGTTATGTGAATTTAAGCTGATTCTGACCAGCCAGGAGGAAGGAGAAAAGAGGAAGGACGCTGGTGCGGTTATGGTGTTAGCCAGAGCCTCTGGGGATAAAGGTGCATTTCCCTGTTCTGCCACAAATGGCTGTGGTGGCTTCAGGCAAATTACTTAAAGTGCTGTGCAGATCCCTAAAATGCTACATAGGCAGTAAAATAATCATAGGATGGTTAGAGTTGGAAGGCAGCCTTGAAGATCATCCAGTTCCAACCCCCCTGCCACGGGCAGGGACACCTCTCACTAGATCAGGTTGCTCAAAGTCCCATCCAGCCTGGCCTTGAACACTGCCAGGGATGGGGCATCCAAAACTTCTCCAGGCAACCTGTTCCACTGCCTAATCACCCTCACTGTAAAGGATTTCTTCCTAATACCTAATCTAAATCTCCCCTCTTCCAGTTTAAAACTGTTACCCTTTGTCCCATCACTAAACTCCCTCATAAAAAGTCCCTCCCCGTCTTTCCTGTAGGCTCCCTTTAGGTACTGGAAGGCCACTATAAGGTCTCCCCGGAGCCTTCTCTTCTCCAGGCTGAACAACCCCAAATCTCTCAGCCTGGCTCCAGCCCTCTCATCATCTTTGTGGCCCCCCTCTGGACTCGTTCTGACAGGTCCATGTCTTTTAATACTTTAAAAAATATGGTCCTGAAACCACTGCTGGTCATGGCCTGAAATTCATCAGGCCCCTAAGATTTTGTTTCTCCCTGCCTGTGTAAGAAATGCTTCAGTGTGGACATGACCGAACAGCTCAGTGCCTGGCTCATGCCTGAGCTTGCCTGGCCAAAAAGCCTTGGCACTTCTCCACCCACCTCCCACCGGGAACGGGACCTGGCTGGTAGGCTCACCTGCTGCCAGCCCACCCAGCTGGGTCTCAGGTGAGGGGACGGTCAGTGTCTTCACTGTAGATTCTGGTCACACCTTTGAAGTGAATCCCCTCATCATCCCACCTCATTTGCTCTGCTCCAGTCTGGGCGGCAGAATGGCCGGGGAGCGCACAGGCTGGATGTTCTCTCAGGTGGAAGTAATCTGGGAATGCATGGCAGGAGCATACTTACTGCGCTCCTGTGCTAATCAGCAATTAAAACCTCCTGAAATGCTCTGTGGGTGGATATGGGTCCCCAACATCAACTCTTTCATGCACTGAATCCATCCCTCTTGAGCTGCTCTTGCTCTACTTGCTAATGTAGACACGAGTGGTAATCAGTCGTGGAGATGCTCAACAGTGTCCCTTTTGTACCTAACCTCCAACGGCTCTGTAGCTCAGGTCCCCACCCAGGAATGAGGATGTCAGTGCTCTTCTACATGTCCTGTGCGTAGTCACTGGATTTCACTCTGTGGTTGCAAGTCAGGAATTATCTTGCTTGAGTAAGGACTCCATGAAAAGAAAAATAATCTTACAAAGATAAATGTTAAGCCAAATTCTGTGCTTAGTTAAATACACACAATAACCAAGATCTTGTAACTTTCTTACTCTACTTCAGCCTTTGTAAAAAGAATCAGAAAATCTGTCAATCTGCACCGATTTCCTTTACTAAAAGGCAGGCAAATACTGTCCTGTTTTTTTCCAACAAGATGGCTTGGGATGGGTGGAAGGTCAACAATCTGTTTTCAGTGTTCTATGGACTTTCACATTTCCCTGTTTTTTCTTAAGTCAACTCTTCTCCACACCTCCTTTCTCACAGGTGTATTTAACTGATGTACATTTGACCTCCTTTCTCACCTCTGTTTGCACTCCACCACTGTCAGGTGGTTAGTCTAACTTCTCCAAAACTGTCTTTCTGTCTATATTGTTAAAATCTTTTATTTTCATATCCTGAATCTCCTGGTGGTAACTTAAAAAAAAAATAAAATTAAATACAACCTTTCTTCTATTAAGAAAAGGGATGCATTTCAGGCCATGTTAATTAATCTTTGATAAAATCTTGAGGAAGACAAGACAATTGGAGTTTTTAAGCCCTGTTAGCCAGTGAGGGGGAGCTAAGGATTTCAGCAGAGCTGTAAATACAAAAAAGATTAAGATGTTTTGAGTTTTTAAAACTTATGCAAAAAGTCTTTCAGGGAGATGAAAACTGAGGTAGAAGCCTGGCATCAGAATACTTGAATGGCTGGTATCCAAGTGACACTGATTTTTTTTTTTTTGGATACAGAAAGTCCAAAAAACCTCAAAAAAACTACATACACTTTCTAAATACCAGTCAAAATTATTATAGTAGGTTCCTCGGGCACTCCTTGACTAGCTGAGAAAGATTAAAGATTGTTTTTTCCTTGGTTTCAGGATGGTAGCACAGAACATGAACTAACTGGATTAAAACCAGCCTTCACTCATTTTTTTTCCCTTCTTTTTAGAGAAGACAAGCTCTGTATACCAAGTATCTACCCAGGTGCATAGAAAAGCAACATATAGTTTCAATATGAAAATGACCACCTATCTGCCTCATAACCCTGTAACATATGCATTATTCTACACAATCTGGCATATGTTGTGATTGCCACTTCCAGAGACAGGAGAGTCATACAAGCTGACCCCGTCCTTCAGTTAATTTTGGATCAGGCCCTTGGTTGCTTTCCTGACTTGAGCACTGGTTCACTCAAAATCCTTGAACAAGTCACTTGGGGAAATCTTTTCTAAAAAGTCCCTCACATTTTGGGTTCTTCTTTTTTTAGGTAGCCTAATTTAGACACCTGCTGGTAAGTGTTTAAAGCCAGACAACCGTAAACAGAGGCATGCAAAGTTAGTGAATACTTTTGAGCCCTTTCAGCCTTACGTCGGTATGGCTGATTAATTTCTGGTGTGATTTGGGAGGCCTAGTTGACTTACATCAGGGGTAAATTGTGAAATTTAAGTTTGTACATATACAATTTGTTGAGGGTTTTGTTGGTTTGTTTTTTTTTTTTTTTCAGAAAAGTTGATCAAGATCTTCAAACTGTAAGGATTAAAGGTAAATCCTCAATCTACTTATCTGTCTGCCCATGAAATATGGCCTGCTTTGACGAAGTTTTGTGTCTCTTGACCAAAGATGAAAACGATGCATATTTGTTATCTTCCATAACTTTAGGCATGTAAGTTTAAGACTGACCTGAACCACTCTCTTCAGACTGTTATTAGCAACAAGAAGTTCTGAATTGCAACTTAGTTCAAAAATACTAAGAAAAATTAGATGAGGAGAAAGCAGATTTGGTGGTCATCTTCTTACTGCTAAGCTTTTCTCTGTCACAGGGAATTAAAAGCAAAATCAAGAAACAAAACACTGAAAACAGAGAAATCCACAAGAAAAAAAAGAGAATATGACTCATGAAAGGGATGCCCTTATTTTCCTTATTGGTAAAAATGAATCACTTCTCTGTGTGAGAGCTAAGTGAAAAAAAATCAACTGTAAATATTGCTTTCTTTTTCCTCCCTTTTATCCTGTTCTTGCACCTACAGGCTGTGGTTGCTATGAAAATTAAATGACATTTTCTGAAGTGATATCCACAGAGGCAGAGTCCCCACAACACTCAGCCAGCTAACCTGGAAGTTAATCTAGGGTCCCTTATTTTGGTCAGTTGTCCAGGCTTTGAGTCCTTGGTGCCTGTGAATAAGCCTTGTCTTTTCTCTGTGCGGTCTATGAGAGTGAAATAAAGAGATGGAGAGCAAAAGGTGATTTGTCTCTGAAGTGAACAGAAAGTATAGGTATGATTCAGTGACTAATGGAAACCCTGCCCCTAAACTTGACTTAAGTGGGTGTTGGCCTATGATATAAAGGCCTAAGTATGTGGTATGTATCAATGTTTGGTAAGAAAAAACGCAAACCCAACACTATCAATTAATAGATTTTTTTTCAATAAAAGATTACATATAAACCAGAAGTGTATATATATTTTTCATTTTAAGACACTGCCATAAAATCCCAAAATATTCACAAATAAAATAGCACCAGTTCATTCACATAATGCAGACTGACATATTAACATATGGACAGTTGGGGCCAGATCCATAACGTCTTATAAGTCAGGCAAACTTACTTTTTCCAAGTGGAGTTCTAGCCAGTTTTCCCTCACTGAGCATCTGGACTACTGTTTATAAACTACCTGAATGTAAACTAATGATAGGAGTGTGGAGCCATCCCCAAAAGACTATCGTCACTGAGGTAAAAACAAGTGGAATTGTCAGATTATTGTCCAACCTGTTCTTGAAATACTTCAGTCACTGTGCTAGGGAAGTGACTAAAGTCTTCCAGAATCTGTCCCATCTGCATACCTTTGTCACTTGTATTGGCTGAAGTGGTCTTTGAGGCAGATACATAGATCCATTTATCGACTTCACAATACAATATGCCTCTTCAAAACTCCCTTGCAGAAGCAATATCCTTCAAGGTCTTATTTAACAGGAGAACCAGGATGGCTCACAGGGTTTGCAAGATGGTTGAGAATCAGAATACATCTGGTACGCAATATGGATGTGACTAGGATACTTTTTGGGGCCCATAGTATGAACACAGATAAGGAGGACACCATCAGAAATCTCCCTGGCACAGAATAAACCAATATTTGCTTTTTTTCTTAGCCATGTGATATTGTTGTCTCTCATCCAGTTTGTGAGGCACTCCGGCTGTTTGTCTGCCACACTGCTCAGATTGTTCCTCCTTTGGTGTTTGCAGCGTTCTGTGCCTGTGCAGCATTGTGCAGGTTTCTTCTTTGATTTTCAGCACAATCCATTTTGACCATTCTTCCCTTTTAAAAAGATTAGTGTGAACTGTGATCCTTTTCATCGAAGTATTTGTGGCTGCCCACAAGTTTTTAAAGTATGATTTCTGTTGCACTGTGCAAGTCGCTATAGTAACATTAAATACGACTGGATTCAGAAGACCCATGTCAGAATTGCATCGACTTGAGATATTTTCTTTGTTTGGTGGGGAATCACTGAAAAAAAGAGTTGAAGCCACTTTTTTCAGCTAACCTGATCTACCTAGAGGTGACTATATTAAGATCCTGCGCCGCTCTGAGAATGCCACATGGACAATGACAAAGCTTTACTGCAGTTGAAATATTGCCTATCTTCTGCTTCTTCCTTCTGTGTTATGTCTATTACCTATCAAAGAAATAGATTAGTTTGGTTTGAAGTGAGCTGTTCTCGACACACCTTTGTTGCCCATTTTTATCACTTTATTATCTTTAAGACACTTGTCATGGATTGTTCAGTAATTCATTCCAGGATTTTTATAGACTGATTGGTTTATGATGCTCGGCATCTTCACATCTTCCTTTCTCCCTCTTTAAAAGGCTTCTGCCCTTTCTTGTTTACTGGAGACTCCTTTGTCCACTGCACGTTCCCACAGGTAATCACTAATATTTGGGAAAGTATCTTGTTTAGTTCCAAAATCAGCTAATTTGGCTGCTTCCAAGTTTTGCTAGTTTTGTCTAGAGTAATTTTCATCTAGCTTGCTGGCTAGAACATAACTCATTTATCTAAATATGTTCTTTAACCTGGTATTTCTCTGCTCTGTCTCGTACTCTTTTGCCCTTGTTAAGATATATTTTCTTTGAAATGGCTGATTGCCATTTATCTTTCGTGTTTGTGTGTGTGAAGCCATGGTTGCTTTTTTCCTACACTATGCAGTGGATCTGTACATTGTTTTCCTCTTCTTTCTAATACATTCATAGCCACTTGTTTTCTTGCCTTTTGTGCCTCATGATAATTTAAATCTGTTTTCCATCTGAGGTTTTCTGATTTTTCCCCACTTGATCATGCTTGGAAATAATGCTTGGAAAATAATATTCCTTTCAAGAGTGCTTGCTGTAGTGGTGGAAATCCTAACCTGAAGGCCAGGAAATACAAGTTTAAGTACTACTTAACTTGCAAAATAAAGTTTCAAAAGTTATGAGAATTAAAGTGAATGGGAAACAGACTGCAATCATTGTTCAAAAGGAAAGTGACCTCTTCATCTCACTCAAAGCTGAAGCCCAGTAGCTGTATATTATATGGCATTATGAACTAACTAAAAGATACTGGATAAAATACTTGTATTTTTAGCATTTGTCTTTTAATATAAGGAAATTATAGAAAAATTAATGACTGATGTTATTAGGAAAATAGTGTTAAGATTACAATATTAGAAAATATTTTTTTTCCTATAGAAGATTATATTGTAGGTTTGACAAAGGAATACCATAGCTGTAGCATGAGATGGGTTGTACTGATCATGTAACTGACCTACAATGTTTGAAAAGTATCATATGCACTTCACAAATATCTTCTTTGAATACTTATTGTCCCTTGTATGATCATGCACCTTTCTCTCTTCTTTTAGAAGTCTAGACTTTTCTAAAGAGGCTGTGTTTTCTTTTAAAAGCTGTTGTGATATGCCTTTGAGCATGTTTCATTTGCTGTTTTGACTGGCTTGACTTCTCATTTCAACAATACAGATGAATTACAAGTCTTGCATTAATTTTAATTCATCCTTTTGATAACATTAATAATGAAGAAGTCAGTCTTATCAGGAGTGAGGATCAAGGAGGATTAAGAAGCTGAAGCATGTGGGATAGAATAGAGCATGAATCAGGTCTGCCAGATGGAAAATGAAAAGACGAAGAGAGGGAAGTAGGGGGAGGATCATGCAACCGAGGAGGAGGAGGATGAAATCGGGGAGCAGAGTGTTATCGTGAAACTTTAGGCTTTGTGGGAATTCACATGCTGTCAGATTTGCCTTCAAACATCCCAGCCTTTTTTTCAAACACATTATGAATATAGGCACTGCAGTTCTGCTATTATTACAATAGAGAAAGGTGGCTAACATTGTTATTGTACTGCATGAAATTGGGAGCAGGTTGCATGTGGCTGCTATGGTGAGATCATGCAATATGAGTCTGTGCTGGGATTTGAATTGCTAAGAACTCCAGGATGCCTACAGTAAAAAGGGGAGGAGGTTCAGATGTGGGCTGCCTCATGACCTAGCTCCAAGCCCTTTCCCACCCATTCCACAGGGCAGTGGTGGGACAGCTGAAGGAAAAGATGCTTCAGCTCCCACCTGTCACCACATCCTCCCCCAGGATCCCTCTTCCTGTTCTCTGGAGATATATACTGAGCTTCTTGCCCTTGGCCACATGCTGATTATTTTAAGTGGCCTGAAGGAGCAGGAGAATTGGCTGCAATAGATGGGTGTCATACAAGCCAGGTGGAAGACTAGCTATGAATTTCTGGATGCTGTTTTGGACACATTAACTTGTAATAGAGACTAAGAATGTTACATTAACATTTTACTATTCATAATGGAATTTTCAAAATACTGAAGGACAGTTAGTGCCTAGTCCCCACTGAACGTCAATGAGGGCTAGACACCCGACTGCCAGCTGAGCTGCGCCTGCCTTCTGAATCACTTACAGGGTTGGCACAAAATAAAATTTGGGAAGAGGCAGACCAAGGAGTGTTGCAAGGGTGAACAGGAATAAAAAGCAGGAGGACAGGAACAGCAAAACTTACCCATATCTTGGGCTTAAAGGAGTAGTACTTTGACAGAGGTTGGCAATCAGCAATGGGAAGTATGGGAAGCAGGAAAACACTTCCACGTGTATCTGTGAATAGAAGTAATTTTTTTAAACCAAAGAGTATTTCATGTAATTGCAGGCTCCCTGTGTTAAAATCAGTTGTTTCTTCATTAGAGCGCTTGTAGTGTGGCTGGTCAATTCGTAGATATATATAGGTATCCTTTGGAGTCCAAGCAGCTTTTCTCCGACTCCTAGCATTATGTTAAAGATAGCATGATGGCTGATACTATAACACAGCTTTACCATGTGCACTATTGGAGTCTGCCAAAATAAATGGGGATGTAAAGGAAAGAGAGGGACGGTGGCTGACTGAGTAATGTTCAAACTGTCAAATTCCTCATGAACAAATTAGCTGATCCTAATCTAGCTGACATCGGGAAACCATCCAGGATATTTTTTTATATATATATAAGATGACTTTTTATTGGAACTGAAACAACTGCATCCTTGGCTCTGATTACATCCTTTCTCACCACGGAGTGGTTGTTACAGCTAGCAGAGAGCAATCTTATTCCTTGTCTTACGCATCCTGCCTGTGCACCGACACAAAGAGTTTGGGGAAGGGGATAAGGAAGACCTCTTCACTGAAGGCAGCCTGGAGAAGAAAGCTTACAGTAGGCTGATGTACATATGAGAATGCTAAAGCATTGCTAGAAGGCTAAGCTAGAGCTGGGCCATTCCACCATATAACACCAGACAGGCTTTTGTCGTCATCTTTCTGAAACGGGGCCTTTCCTTTCCCATTTACTTGGAATAATTATGTGCTTATGTTTTATCATCCTTGAACCTGTTGGAATCAAACCCCTGACAACAATGCATAGAAGATAACTTCTGATGTGAAAGACTTCTCTTGTTGGGTTTTGTGAGCTGTGCCAGCTTTCAGTCGTCATGGGAAATCTCTCGATGTGCATATGATGTGCTTAAATGTGGTGCTTGGGAGAGCTCTTCAGAAGTCCGTTCTTCAAGTTTTGTTCCAGTTCCAGCAGGCTGGTCCACCAGCTCATCTTTCTGGTTGAAGAATGAACAATTTGTTACTTCAAATACCTTTGGGTTATAGATTAAAAGTGAGGTTTGGCTAAGTATCAGTGGATGGTTGCTGGATGCTGGGGAACTAAAAGGCCACAACCAGAGGGAAGAGAAGGAATCTCACGTCTTCTGTTCAGAAACAAAGACAGAGAAAAAAGAAAACCCTTGAAAGGGGAAAATTAAGAGTTACAGCAACCACATATTAGAGCTAATTGCCCGGACACTTTACGAAATTTTATTTCAGTGTGTGGGGATCTTAATTTGCTCTTGGCAACAGGGTAGAATGCTTGATTCAACTTAACAAAAATACGTTTTTTGAAAGAGGAAACAAGACTGACAGAATTTTGGCATGTCAACAAAAGGCAAGAATACAAAAAGAAAAGGATTAGTGAAAATGAAGATGAAGAAAGGATCAAAAATATATTGGCTAGAATCCAGGAAACATTTGTTACATTTTATAAGCAACGCTATTCTTCCCAAGTGTGTAGAACAGAGGAACTAGCTGATCTTTACCTAAAGCGATATTGGCCACCCTGTGTGCTAATGAACAGATGTCCCCACAGGAATCAGAAAAGCGTTGATCTCCATACTGTAACTGAAATGGCATAAACTGCCAGGTCCACATGCATTAAAAACAAATGGAAAATCCATAAAGACTTGCACAATTATATCGATTTATAACTAAACAATAATGCCTAATCCATTAAATATGACACAAAAAAATGGTTCTACATTTAGTAACATCTCTTCTTGTCTTCTATTTCTATTTCTTACAACATAAGGACTTGAGCCACTCCACAAAATGACTAGATTGCAGGCTTAAGCGGAGAATATTTTTTTCAATGTGATGCCCAAGTGTCCTGTGGCAAAACCAGTGTCATAGGATAGCAAGAAGGCAAAAATATAGATTAATTAAAAAAGATCAGTCAAATCAGCATAGGATGGGTCCATCAGGAGGTTTCAGACTGAGATATCCTGCTGATACAGCCCGGCATCACTCAGTACTTGGCCTTGTTCCTCCCTTTATATCCTCCCTTACATCCTCCATTTAGTATTTTTGCTAGTGGCCAATGCAGCTGTTGAATACTGAGTCTTAGGTCTGACACAATATGGATATTTTTACAGTCTACTCTTGCATTCCTATGACCTGATTGTATTTCTGCCATATTTTTCTAACAAACAACTTAGGAAAAATTTACTCTTGGCTGTGATTCCCAGCTGAGACTTGGTAACTAAATATATAAGCATTCCTTTATGAAATCAAACAGATTAGCTCAAACCAGGCTCAGAGTGCTTTAGTTAGTAGTTAGCCTCTTTGATATTGCACCGATATGGACTAGGAGTGTTCACACAGTCAGCAGTGATATGAGCAACAAATAACACAAGACCAACTTTTTTTTTTTTTTTTTCCATGTGGTTGCAATCACTGATGCATGCCTTGGAGTAGAATAAAAATTCAGAGCAGAATTACTGGAAGAATTATCTGGCTATTGGTGTTTCCCATCCAAAATTTTCATATTACCTATGTGTAATAAGATGCAGAATGAACAGACTGAAGAAATTCTTCCTGCAGTCTAATCTAGGAAGTGTATAGTTTATTTTATTCAAATAATTTATCTGCAAAGCAGATTAAACTTGAATGACTTTCCAAAACTATTCAAAGCTATTCCAAAACTGTATAATGTCAATTTTCAAAAGTGTTGCCTGCAAAATTTGTCCGGATACCTTGAGAATGCTGGGACATTTTTTTACCATGCCTAAATTCAGATCAGCAAGGAATGAGAAGGTTTAGGGCAGAAGACTGTGGGAACTGTCAAGAGGACTAGTATTACAGAGCTGAGTCTTTTGCTGCTCAGCTCCATCCACATGGACACTGCTGAATGTGTCGATTTAGCTAGACTCAAATAACCCACAACTGTCTCTTTCTAATATGGAAAAACTTTTTTTTTCATTTTATATTAGGTCATTTGGAAAGGGATTCATGCTTGACTGGGAGGAACGTTCTCATACCTGACAGAACTTCCACTGAGCTATTTTTATCTGAGCAATGATACTGGTGTGAGCAAGTGATTAAACATTCCTGCATAAGCAAGGCACTACTCAGAGGCCATGTTAGTAACCAAGAGATGTAATCTGGTGGCATTCCAGTGGTCTACTAGCATGAGCTCTGTTCCCTTGGTCCACTTCCTGGGAGATTACTACCACCACTGGAATTGCAAGTAATTTAAAGTCTGTGATAGAGCAGTCATGATCTAGAAATGGCATTCCAAGATGCAAGGAGCAAGAAATGTAAACATTCCTAACCTACTACAAGCCCACTAACACAGCTGTCAAGAGGCCTAAAAAGAAGAAAACTGAATTGAAGGCTTTTCATATGAAAAGCTGCCCAAGCCATTTGTTCACACCCCCCCCCCCAAAAAAAAAAAAAAGTTTTTGGAAACAACTAGAGATTGTTATCAGAGTTTTAAAAAATGGCACTGAATCATCAGAAGTCACTTGCAGTGAGTCATACTGTGGTCAGAGTTTTCATATGTCAAGCAGGTATTTTTCTCAAAGAATACTTTCTGGTGTTTCTTTTGTTGGGGTTTTTTTTTATTATTTTCAGTTATTCAGGATATAACTTTGTATTCAGTCTTCTACAGCAGTTCATACGATGAGCACATACGGTTCAGATTGTCAGACTAGCTAGTTCTGCAATACTATGTTGGGTGCCCCTTTCAGTTCAGCTATTACAAGCTTTGAACAGTCAAAACAAAGAGAGCTGAACTAACCTTTGGATTACAGTGTTTTGAGAAAGAAATTTACTTGTTGGTACCCAAGAGGCAGTCTCTTGCTGATTGCTATAGGATGGGTTGTGTGGGCTTCTTCCTTTCCCAGGCCTGGAGTGCAGTTTCCCTGTTTCCTGACACCTGGACCTAACCCAATGCCCACTGAAGCCCACTCACGTTTGACCTCACTGAACCTCGGATCTGGATTCTCATGCAGAGTGTAGCAGCGATACTGTTTGTCGACATGACTGCCTATAACATCGCCAAGGTGCTTTTAGCTGTCTGCTGGAGCAATACTAAAACTCTGTTAAGTGGAGGGATGCAGTTGTGCTCCAGACTTATTAACCTTCTTAGCTCCTGCCTTTATTAACCACCTGTGCAATGGCAGTTCTTAGAGGTTCAACAGCAGCTAGGTGGGTAGGATTTAATTATCCTGTAATGCATGATTTAGTGTGGTACCATGCTACTTCCTTCAGGATATAAGCCTAAAACCACTCCACCCCATTTTCAATAACACCTGTTAATTATTCAGTAGAATTTTTTATTTTGACTGTACTCGGTCTCTGGGGAAGAGTCTTGCTGCTGATTTTAAAGATCATTTTCCATTTGGCTTGTTTTTTAATCTTCTTTAATATTTTCTGTATTGTACATGACATGCTTATCTTCGTAATTTTTCATTATTTTAACTATTAGTGCAGAAATTTACCTAATAATTGTGATCTATCAATGTTATTCCTTATATCTGCAGTTGCATCTGGAAGATGTGAGCATATATAATAAAAAAGCTAGAGAGTTTCTCTGAATATTTCTTTAGAAATTGAAATACGAAAAGAAGCAGTTTTTAAAAGTTGCTGTAGATTTTTTAAAAGAACTTCATTATTGGTTAATTTTAAGGTAATGTCTTCATTTTAGAGCAATACATTGCTGGTTTGTTGATCTGGGGAGAAATATTCTTCCCTAGGACAACGTGGTCTTTTACATAGAGGGCCTAATCCTTTATGCAGGTTCAATTTAAATCAATATGATTAAAGCTCTAATGCAGTTTTGCCAACAGTTGCCCCCACACTTCTCCCTCCTGGCACTGTCGGAGTGAAATCCAAGGGTTTGCCGTGGGTGGAATAAGCACGTCTTGGGCAACAGCTCCTGGGGCACCACAGCGTCTCTGCTGGGGAGAGGGGCCAAAAGCATGGACTAATCTGCAGCGGTGACCAAGATGACTCCCTGCTGCCCTTGTTAATCCTAATCTCATTTACAGAGAGTTTTGCCCTTTTGGACAACTCACCAAGGCTTGCACAGAGTGGCACGTGGCTGGATTTGAGGAAGCGGTCATTTTGATTCTCATCTTCTGACATATTAGAATAAAGCTGTGGAGGCATGTATGAAACAGTGTGGTCTACGGACGTGTTATCTCTTTTCTGTTGTTTGACAGACTTTTGATCCTCTGCTGACTCATAAAAAAAAGAGTTGGCAGAGAAGCCACGACGGACCATGTGCCCCACTGGAGATAGCAATGAAAAAACAGTGTCTTGGACTGAAACTTTTTTTCAGCCTTTGTTTCAGAAGATACCTTTCATTATCAGTCTTCGCTTTGAAACGTATATTCTTACAATTAATTATGTTCAATTTTGGTCTTATATTAATTTTGAAATTTTTACTTTGGTAAATATACATATATACAATATATCAAAATACTTCTGTGATAGTTATTCTTTTTTAATAGGGCTTCAGATTTTTGTCAGTAGTCTGAAGAAAATCGATAATGCTAATCAAAATGAAATGATAGTCAAATTTTCTCAGTGCCTGTATTACAAATGCTGGAATTGCGCATTGTATTTGTATATGCAAGTAAGCATTTGAATGCTTAGAATTGATGCATAAACATATCAACATATTCCTTAGCTATTTTGTACACATATTTAATTGCATTTAAAGATGCATTTGGGGTACTTCTTCATGCATATGCTTACTGAACAGCCTACTGTATGCTGAATATTTCTGATTGCAGAGAGGTTTTGTATGTGTAACTAATAGGCAATTCCACAAGCAGAAGAATTGCTGGCTTCCCAGATTTCTACAGATTTGAATCCTTTGTCTCTTAACTATTTCCACCCCAATGGCCCCTGCTCAACAATAATTCCTTGAACACCTCAAGTGTGAAGGAGATGTTGATATTGTGGCTGACCTGGAGATACTGATGTGCTTGGTGGCCAGTCACCATGTGCAGGTTCATTGGCCAATGAGGCAAGTATTTTTTACAACTGCTGAGTTCTCCTTCCTTGCTCTATTGCAGTATTAATGTGGGATGGTATTCCACCTAGGAGCTGAGTACCAAGAAACACTTAGGATCCTAATTAACATTGAGATACTTGCCACACTTTGAAATTTCAAGAAACTGGCCAGTGAAATCAGAAGGCATGGGGCAGGAGACATACAAAGGAAGAGATTGACAGACCTCTGGAGAGATAGCACAATCCAATCCTCATTTCAAGCTTGATTTAAGGAAATCAAGCTAAAAAATAAAGAGAAAAAATTATGTCATTTGACTTACAGCATCTGCTCTAACTTTTCAACAACTGTAGGACTGAGTTTGCCCCAGACCCTATGGTTACCCTGGATCCCATATCCTGAAAATAAATTTTCACTGAAAAGCTATAACTAAAACAATACAGACTGGTGTTGCATGGCTTTATTCTTGCAAGCAAAACCTTCCAAATAAAGAGCAGTAAATAAAGGGTTTTTTCTACTTAGTCCTAGTGAAAGTCTGATGTAATAGAGTAGGGAAATCTTAAAACCACATGGAGATACGGGCTATAAATATATTGTTCTCGCACAGTGTTTCCTCTGGTCTAGCCAGAATGACCTACAGTTCTCTTGGCTTGGGTTCTTTTTACCTTGAAAATAATTTTCAAAACTTTTTGTGCTTTTGCATCACCTTGGCCTAGCTTTAATCTCTCTTCTTTTTTTTTTTTTTCTTGCTTTAGCATTCAAGGTCTCTTAGCACCTGTTGACTGTCT
This sequence comes from Rhinoptilus africanus, assembly GCA_013400135.1. Classification (NCBI taxonomy): domain Eukaryota; kingdom Metazoa; phylum Chordata; class Aves; order Charadriiformes; family Glareolidae; genus Rhinoptilus; species Rhinoptilus africanus. Next base: position 34,864 of record VXBO01007524.1, on the reverse strand, counting down.
CATTTCCCACACTTTGTGTCATCATGTGATAACACCAGCTGAAGGGCTTCTTCTAAAACAACAACCACAAAGGCAGACTGTGGTTTTGAGAAAGGCACATCTTGTAGAGTGTGACATCCAACACTATCATGATGCCACCTGCATCTATGTTTGAAGTAGTCTCAAAAGTAACGTGAATCATGCCTGACTTTGTATGGGTGTCAGAGGTCCAGTGTAGGACCTTGAAAAGAAAATTAGCTGGCATTAAAGAAGTTAGTTACTAGCTAGCAAAAAGGAACATATTTTTAAGCACTGAAGTCAATTACCTCCATTAAGAAAATTTGAGGCTCTAACCGTATCTTCACATGCCATGACCCCTACTCTTTAGCTCCTTCCCAAAAACTACAGCCCCAAACTCTGCACCACATTCCCATCCTGCCTTGGTGTCCCAGTAGCAGCTGTATCCACAGAAGGTCTTTTTGCTTGGAGCTGCCCCTCATTCAAGTACCGTGAACATCTTTCCTAAGACCTCATTGCATGCCTTCAGACTGGTTGAGTGAAGAAGGAATTCACATCTCCTGCCTACCTGAGAAGAAAACTCCCCACCTTCATAACAGAATTATGACTGAGCAGCAACAGTCAAGAACTCCCTCCTCTTCAAACAGCCAGATAAAACTAGGATGGTATCAGTAGGTGTCTCTTAATGTTCAAGCTTCAGCTTGAAGGGTTGGGTCTTTTCACATCATTACTTTTTACTAGAGGATATGATGCTTTTTGCAAGAAAAGTACTGCCAAAAAGACCCCCAAGCCATGAGAAATACTGACAAGAATCAGAAGATGCTTGGATGACTAAATACAAATTTCAAATACTTTCTATTTCATCCTCCCCCCATGAATGGGAACAATGGATGGACCCCTCTGCCCACCTGAACCTGTGGAGAAAATTCAATGCCATAAAAATTAACAGTACTCAAATTCATCCTGAAAGGTCATCACCATAGTGAATCTTGATTTCCTCCCCTCACAGCCCAGAATTAAGGTTGATTTTAAGACAGCTTCAGAAGAAAACAATATAGAATTAGGACCAGTTTGTCTCCTTCAGAGTCATTCATCTTCCTCTAAATGCTCAGGATTTTCAATTCTCAAAATGCTACTTTGTCATGTTATTACATTTACCATGATCTCATAATCCTACGCACCAAAGCTGTGACTGTTCCCTCACACATTTTTTTCATTTGGAGTAAAACCAAGCTACCATTGGTCAGGATGGACAACAACCTGTCCATTTCCTCAGCATGTAGAGTCAGCTCAGCTAAGCTGTTAGCCCACTTTTAAGGATAGCTACCACATCACGTTTTTACTTGGGGGAACAAACAAGAAACAATGCAAGAACAGAGATGCAGCGTGAAATTGTGAGCACGCATCCCAGAGATCCTGAGGCCCTCAGAGTGCGGTAGGGTGTGCGGAATCAGTTTATTAGATACACAGTAGTCAAGACAAATAGAAGGGAGGAGCGAAGGGAGTAAGTGCACAGGGAGTGTTGCATAAATGACAGAGAAGTAAACTGTAGATGGAGAAACCTAAGAGAATGACTGCAAGCTTAGATAAAGGTCACTGAGCTTTTCTTACCCTTGCGAATAAAACAGGGTCAGGGCTCATACTTCTGCACCCTTCTGCAGTTGCTGATATTTTTACAGTTTTAGCACACTTCCAAGCATAACTTTGGCCCTTGCCAACTAGCACGACTACCCTGGAAAATGTGTGGGTGTCGCTAAGTGGAGAGCATGTTACATGAACCTTTCCCATCAGGAGATTTGGATAAAATCACTCTGAGATGTGGTGGTAGGGGTTTTGGGACCTGGATTCAAGCCTGGTCTTTTGTCTTCTGGGCTAAAGCACAGTCTCCAGTCTCTCTTACTTAGTAGTGCACATGTAGCCCAAAATACCTGTTGTAGAAAGGGAGACAGAAGAGAGTGGTCAAGGGTTTTTGGATGCAGGCTCAACCTTTTTTTTCTGGCTTTGAAGCATTTCCTCATGAGATCAGGATAAAACAATACATCTAAAAGCCATGCTCCAATTCAAATAAGAACTGACTTGGATAGTTTTCGTAGGAGGTCAGATTATGTGATAACATTACTGTTTTCTTGATTTATAATCTGTAAAATGACCAGCATTCCTGGACAAGACAGAAAAGAACGTTTGTCAGAAAGGAATAATAAACTTGCCGAGAAACCATGTACAGGTAAATTTAATTTGTGTGAAGATGATAGTTGCCTCAAGATTGAAAGTAGTTCCATTATTATTGAATGTGGGAGCTAAGTAGAAAATCAGCAGGAACCTGTGTGTGGGTCATAAATGAACATAAAGAATCGTCTACCAGGTCTCACTGGTGTTACCAGGAAGAGCCTCACAGTCCTCACTGGTTGTTGAAGCATAAAGAAGTGTAGTATTTCTAGTTAAACAAATCACACGTATTATTCTTGATGGACTACTTTTTGCCTTTTGCTCACAGACCAGAGGTTTCATTCACCTTTTTGTAAATGTTTTCTTGCTTTTATGGAGATCGCTGTTTCATTTTGCGATTTGTTGAGGGAAAACATTCTGATTTTTTAGAATCAGGTGGGTTGTGAGAGCAGGGATGGAAATACTGAAATCATCTCATTTTTGTTTCTTAGTGGGAGGCCCACAGGGAAGGGCAAAACCAAGTTTCCTCAGCCCAGACAAGTTCAGCAAGATAGTGTGAGGTGAGGGCTGAAACATATTCTCTGATCATCTCCAGGCCGTGTATCTGATGAGCATAGAGCCCTTATTGTTGGTGGTGTACAAATCCTCCAGGAATCGTCACACTGAAATTGCATAACCCACCACTCAGTGTTCAGTAAAAAAAAATTTACAGTAATGAATGGGGAAACTCTCTGAGAAATATTATTACGGGAATTCTCACGTCCATGAATCAAACAATGAAAAAAAAGCTTCTCGTATATACCTTATTTTTTTTGACTGATGGTGGCGTAGCTATAATCCATTGTCAGAAGGGACTGACATGAGTGCACAGTTAAGACAATGTTCTTACACAGATCACCCATGTCTGTCCCTCCTTTACAGACAGACACCCAAAGGCCAGTGTCTGACCCTTGCTTCTTCCCGTGATCCCATCTGACTCTCCTGCCAGTGAGTCACTGCAACATTTTCGTTCTACCACCAACCACCTCGCCACTTGAAAGGCCGGGTGCTGGCTTCACTTCCTGGTTTTCTGGGCTAAGATTAGCTCACGAGAGGCTGCTGTACTGCAAACAGGTAAGATGGAGCTGGAGCTCACTGCAATTGTTAAGGGTGAAGCCAAGGTCACTGACAAACAGCTGGAAATCACTGGCTGAAGGCACAAACTCTGTTAATGTAAGAGCTCTGCAACATTTGGGAATGTACCTGTAGCTGGTTATACTCACAGAGGATGGATGGATGGATGGATGGATGGATGGATGGATGGATGGATGGATGGATGGATGGACGGACAACATGTTCCCCAGAATGAGCACGGCATTCCAGCTTCCCTTGCCGCTCATGCCTTCCCATATCCTGTGACGGACCCCTAACTCCTACTATCAGAAAGCCTAATAAAGAGTAATTATAAGCTAATATTTGCACACTCTGACCACTGAGATCTACATTTCGAAGAACACGCTTACTTTTCGCCACTTATCAGCTGAACTGTGGTTATACAAGTCTCTCTGTACTTTGTTTTTCATTAGATATTTATTCCTCAAGTTAAGAAGGGAAACAGAGTAAATAATAAACAACTACATATGTGCTGCATAGAACTGGTAGAAATGATTGATTTTTAAGTAATGATTTAATCAGTTGGCTTTTAAGAGGCAATTATATAGAGATTTGGAATCTTTATTGTTACAAATGTCCCTTTTCCTTGAAGACTCAGTCACGGGGAAAATGAGTATAGAAGAATCCATTATTCCCTCCTTCCCTGGGGCTGCAATTATAATGTTAGTCCAGATAGTACCTATTACCTGCCTGCTTCCTGTTATTTTTGGAATGATCTTAAACAGGGTGAAAGTGCTTATTCAGGGTGTGGGAATAGGAAGGTTTTATTTCACCTCTCCAAACATAAACTCTGTACTGAGCCAGTATTTTACATGACAAGCTAAGGACCAAAATCCATTGAATTTTGTGCAAATCTTACAATAATGTCAAATAAATTTGGAAGAGACCCTGAAATAACAAGAATACACATCCTGTGGGGATCTGGAGGAGATGTTGCATTATTGTTCTCAGCAAATGCCGTACACCATGGAGCAGTGCCTGCAAACAGCACTTTTTGCACTTTCTTACCCTCATAAAGTATTTACTGTTCACACAGTTAAGTGTGTCAAGTCTGCATTAGGCTCAGATTATAAATAATCACATCGCTTATACCTTGCACAGATTGTTTGAGCATTCTTATGGAATAAAACTCGCTACATCGAAACAACATGTTCATCCATTCACCAGCTACAACGGTGTAACTTTCTCCTCAACCTTGCCGATGCAAAGAGATCACATTTAAACTATATTGAAAGTCTGTCTGTATTTTATTTTTTGCTACTGACATAAAGCACTCTAAGAGACAACTTCAGCTCCCCAACAGACCGGACAGTATAAAGACACAGTTTTTTTGGGTAAAACTGAATGGAGACCTAGTTTTACAGATTTTTCCCTTACTGAAGGAGATATATGCAACCATTTTGACATCCCTCAATTATTATTTTTCTTTCTTCATGTATACATATTTCTCATGGCTACATTTTTGCCCTTCATTCCCATTTGTTTGATTTTCCCCTGGTTATTTCCAATAGAAAATCATCCCCAAAAGATATCAAGAGCTCATGTTATGCCTTAGAAGCTCAGAACCAGTGTAACTAATTAAGGCTTCTTCAACTTACAGTGGTAAGTAAGTAATACAGTTTTCTACTATTTCACACATAGCTTGGGATTCTTCTCAAAATGAGTACATGATGTAAAGGACAAGAAAATCAGTTCCTCTGTGTCTATACCTGAACAGAATTCTCTTTAAAAATATATGGGTTTTGCATCCAGGTTACGAAGTGGAAGTTTTAAATCCTGCGAATTTAATGTGCAGCCACATTAAAAGTGTCTGCAGATTCTAGAAATGTTTCTCATTTGAGCAATGTTAATTTATTTCAGAAGCCTACAGAAGTCATATTACTTGTACAAATTCAAAACTGCTGTAAGATTTAAACTGGACTTTCAATACATTGACAGATTTTTTGTTGTTCATAAATATGTATGTGTTTATACCCATCTTTGAGATACCTCTGTTTTACTGCTATTGCTGTTGCATTCCAGTCTTGGAGTAGAACCATGCTCTACTCAGCAGAGTAAAAATAAAGGAAAAAAAAAAAGAGATGATCCTTTTTCCAAAGAGCTTATAACCTGAGACAAGTATTTTTTCTGGTTGAAGAATAGCTACTTTTCATCATACAAGGAGGGTTTTTTTTAAAAAAATCAAATAAATGGATCACAAAAACTCTCTTTTTCCTCTTCTTTTTGAGAGGTGATCATTTGTCTTGATATGCGCTCAAAGATAATGTGTCAAGTCTGCTTTAAAATACTGGAAAGTGTCATGTCTTTATTCCACGGTGAAGGAAGTCTTGTACAAGCACACAGGATTTGCTAAGCCCCTATATTTTTGTAAACTGGCAGGCTCCTTCACGAGCCAGGGAAAAAAATCTGGCACCACACCCGAGCCTCTTTAAGGCCCTTCCCTCAGGCACAGTTTATTATCTGAAATGCAAACTTTAGCAAGCAGCACAACACAAGGTTATTTCCCCCGACTAAAGCTACCCCCAAGGGCCCCTACAACCAGGATCCAGCTGAGCTTTGTGGTTCCTAGCAGGACCCAGTCGATGCCTTCCCTTTTGGTCAAATGATGGCTCAGGACCAGCTGATTCCAGTGCTTCTCTCCCACCTCCTCAAGCCCAAAAGGGCAGCCTCACTTATTCACCTCCTCTTTGCTATGCTTCACTTTTTTTTTTTTTACTCAATCTTATGTTTTCACAGATAACATCCATTGACATTTTCTCACTGCCTGAGAACACAGATAAGAAATTTTCTATACCTATTATTATCTTTTGTTGCTCAGTTCATGGTTCCTCTAGCAGTGACAGGGTGTCTCTCTCAAACAATTTACTCCGCTGGAACTCAATGTTGTACTGTTTTTCAGTTTTGTTCTACCAAAATTCTCTCCTTTATAACTTTTGTTGGTCTGGTTAGTATCAAACGGATTAATGAAAGCCAATGCAATTATCCCTATTGACTTTCATTAGGATTGGACCAGGCCCCAAGTGAATTTCTATAAAAAGTTTACCAGAATCTTTTAATTGGAGAGTATTAGTAAAATTCTGCTGTAGCATTTATTGACAATTAAATGTGTATTTCCATGTGAGCACAGATGAATTAAAATGCAGAAGGAATGTTTTTTGTTTCCATTGTTAATAATGCTCTTACTGATCCTGCTTGTAACTTTTCCAGCCATTCTAAACTTTCTTTCAACGAAGTTAAGTAAGTGACCAATACAGAGTGCTGGCATTGTGTCATAGCTGTAAATTATGATCTCAAATTTATGAAATCCAGGAAAGGACTGATGTATCTATCTAATGTTCCACCAGAATAAGGTTTCTGAATGGCAAGTAGATATTAAAATTTATTGCTATGGGGTTAAATTCACTCCTGATGAAATTTCACTGAAGTCACTTTTACCTGCCTTGCCAAATAAATTATACTGATTTAATTCATCCACTTTTAATAGTGCTGAGTATCAATTATTAAACAATGAATAGAAGTAATTTCGTTATCTCCTGAATAACCTACCATCAACTTAAGTAACATGGATAGACTGTGACTATTTGTGTTAAATTCTTCAGATCCCAGGAATAGCTTCTGCCAAGTAAAACACACTGCTCCACAAACAGCGAAAGGATGAAACCCAGGTTCTTCTGCACTGTATTTGTTGTCCCACGACTACCCTTCACGGCAGTAACCAGAGATGTCTCTATATCTCTGTGACACCGTCACTCAGCCCATACTGTGGCTAATGTGAAACTCTGGACACAGGCAGGACATCTAACAGTTCAATGTTAGTTGTTTTTCCATCTGAGGCAGCACTAATTTGAGTTCCTCTCTTGTATCTCACCACCGAATTTTATGAAGACTGAAGGAATATAAGAAAACTGTTTTACCATAGGCCTTGCTTCTATAGATGTTTGGAGAAAACCCCACCCAGATTTCTGATGTAGAAGGAAAATTAACTTAATTCTTGATTTCCATGAGTGAAAAAAAGAGCGAAGCAAAGACAGACTTTGTTGCTGCACGATCTGCTCTGTTCAAAGATGATGTAGTTGCTGCTGTAACTCAGATGTATTAGCCTCTTCAGAGGCTGTCTGCAGGAATGGTTGATGTAAGGTACACGTGATTCTATATAAAGTCTTGCGGGGAATTATTTTTATCCATAGCAGAAGGACAGAAAGAGACATTCCTTTCCATTGTGTCCATGCATGGTTTGAGAAAAATAACTTTAATGCTAACTGAATTTGGCTTACATTGCAACATTGTTGTGTCTTTCAGCGAATTAATTGCATAGAAACATAAAAAATTGGTGGACTTCAATGCAAAGATGAAAGTTCACCACACCCCCAATCAGCAACAAAATCACATAAAGCAAAATATAATTTTAAGCATATTAAGCAAAATTTTATGCAGTTAACCTGTCCTCAGAGCTAGCTTAGAAAGTGAGACAATGACCTTTACAGAAGGGGATACTTTGGAGGTAAAATAATGTTTAAGTAGTTATATCAGTTAAGCTTTTGACATCAGCAGTAAAATATTGATTCATAAGGCCTAAGCCATGTTTGTTTTTACAAACAGTGCAGATATGAAAACTGAGGAGATGAGTGAGTTATCTCCAGTTAAACTGAAATCCTGCTGTCCCCCACGAGGTAGCTGCTGCAGCACCGTAAGAGCAAAAGCTTACATGTTCCCTTTTGTTACATACGGTGTAGACTGGGGAACTCTGGACTCGTACTGTTTTTTTTAATTGGTGTTTCTCCTTTACGCTTTGTGGCTAATGTTTTCCTATTATCAAGGTCTTGCATATTTTCAGCACCCACCCAACTCTGTGGTATTATATGTATTTTTTAAAGGTCTGAGTGACAAGTACATTGATATAAGTGAATCATCATTTTGCAGGCATAAAATTTTATCAGATTGGTTTTCAAGTAGATTTATATATTTATGACAGTGCATCTGCCATACAAGATTAGCTCATGGAAGATAGGACATTTGTTCTAATAGCGAGCGATAGAATTTTTTACTTTAAACATGTGAAGCAAACTAGATAGTAAATGAGCATCTTGTTAAGTAGTTCCTGCTTATCAGATGAAGTAAACAAAACTGAACTAAAAGGATATAACTGTGCAAGATTAGGCCAAGTTTCCATTCCCAGATAGTGTCCGGGACTACATTTGACTCGAGGATACACAAAATATAACCAGATGACAAAGCAAGGAAAGCAAAATAAAAGAACATCTGAAGCGCGTTAGTTCCTGTGATTGCAGGATGAATTAGCAATACCTGCTATGGGATTCTTCAGTCTGCAGTACATGAGAATTAATTGAGAGATAAAGAGGGACCTGAGAATTTCCTGTACAATTGCCCCTTTAAAGTGAATTTCTGGGGTGGAAGAAAACAAAGACTTCAGTCAAAAACCAAAGTATAGTATGGAATGAAGCCACCCACCTCGAGTAATGTGTTCAGTTTTGGGCCTCTCACCACATAAAGACAATGAGGTGCTGGAGCGTGTCCAAAGAAGGGCAGCAAAGCTGGTGAGGGGTCTGGAGCACAAGTCTTATGAGGAGCAGCTGAGGAAGCTGGGGTTGTTCAGCCTGGAGAAAAGAAGCCTGAAGGGAGAACTTATCACTCTCTACAGCTACCTGAAAGGAGGTTGTAGAGAGGTGGAGGTAAGTCTCCTCTCACAGGTAACAAGTGATAGGAGAAGAGGAAATGGCCTCAAGTTGCACCAGGGGAGGTTTAGATTGGATATTAGGAAAAAGTTCTTCACTGAAAGGGTTATCAAACATGGGAAAAGGCTGCCCAGGGAAGTGGTTGAGGCACTGTCCCTGGAGGTGTTTAAAAGATGGGCAGATGTGGTGCCTGGGGACGTGATTTAGTGGTGGTTTTGGCAGTGTTACATTGATGGTTGGACTCAATGGTCTTAAAGGACCCTTCCAACCTAGATGATTCTATGATTCTATGAATTCCTATTCATCTAATGGTTCTCCCTGTCTCACTTAATAATACCATACATCATTTTTCAGCTTGACATATCCCAATTTTAGAGATTCAGTTCTGAGTCTCACGCACAAAGGAATGTCATGCAGGAAAACCCTGCAGGTAGCAGATTTCCAAGAGAGGTGAGTCTAGAGGTTTTCCCTAATTCAGTGGCCCTGCCATCCTTGCTGTCAGGATGCCTGTAGTTTGCCACTTCTGCATCACACAAAGGAGACCGAACCTCAGGCTGCTGCAGACCGCAGATGGCCTTGCAACACGGATGCATGGCAACGCTCCACGCTCCCTGGTACGGAGGGGCAGCAGTCTGTGTGCACCACCAGTAAGGCGGTACTCAAAATGAGCCCAACGAACACCACCTAGCTGAGATTTCCCTTTCAGGATACCCCACCACTTGCGTAGACCCCACGTGTGAGTCTGCACTTCAAATAACATGGATACATAGTCACTGAGTTTGCCACAGCCTCAGCCCCAAGGAATATCAAACAGTAATTCTTCTGGATGTCTTCTGGAACTTGAAACTTATTCTTCTGCTGGAAGTCTTTGTTGTCTTTTCCATGTGTTCAGCAATTCCTCCCCCCACCCTGCACGGTTTGGGTTTCTTTAAGATCAGTAACCAGAAAAGGCAAAAAATAAGCCTCTGAAAGACCAGCATATGGAGTTTTCTGGACAACGTATTCAGTCTGTTCTGTCCAGCATATATAGTTGGGTTTGCCAAAGGTAGGTCCCAAAAATTTAAAAGTGTAGAACGCAGAGAACAAAATCAGAGTAATTGTAAGATAATGCTTAGAGTTTAACAAGCTGCCTTCCCAACGAATTATGCCTCTCATAAGCTTCCACAAGTTTACATGTGTCAGCATTTGTTTTTAATTTAAGGCCTGTATGAAGAGCTCAGTAGTGGAATGTCCCAGTCAAATTTTTATCACGAATGACTTTAACCGGAAAAGTGAGGGACTTTTCAAACTGTATTTCCCTGGCTTTGATTTGCACTTCTGGATGCTTGTGTAGTGTTTCTTAAAAATATTTTTCAGAATCTATGGTGGGTTTTTTTCTACTGAGGCAATAGAAAATGATCTCACTGGTGTTACTGGAAGCTTAACTGCATCCCTGTGTTCAATAAATATACCTCATCGCAGATATACTGGTGAAGACACAGTTTATGGTAGCAGAGAGGAACCATGAAAAACTTTTTAAAGTGCTTGCCTCATTGATGTGTACAAACATATACAATAGAATGCTTCCACTATATATATATGTGAGTCATTACAATATGCTGTAGCACAGACACGTGCATCATATTCAACTGAGTCATAATGACAGCCTTCTGTTTTGTCGCTTCCTTACATCTGTAGCTCCCATTAATTTCTCCTGTCAGTCACCTATAACAAATAAAAGTAGATTGAATCACTAACAAGAAGATTTTCATACCTTGTAGAAATTTTATATAGATTTTAAATATTTACTGTGATCATGTTTAAGTAGTCTTGCCATTTACGCAAGTGTCTAAACCATTTGAATCCTACTAAGTTTTTGGCCTTGATCATGTCTTGTGGCAGTGAATTTTAAAGTCTAATTCTGTGCTAAGTGAAAATTGTTTACTTTTATCAGTTTAAAATTTGCCTTCTTTCAATCTCAAGGAATTTCCTCTTTCACTATGAGGGGAAAAACAATGGGTATTTATGAGCTATTCGCTAGCATGCACTTTGGTCATGTCCCATTTTATACATCTCCTCTGTAAGACAAATTCTTAATCCTTTAAATCTTTCTTCATGTAAGAAATTTCCGATGCCCTTGCTGATTCTCATGACTCATCCCACTCTGTATCAACAAGACCTACATATTCATAGACCTACAAGAAATGAATGACGATCTCTGCTGTAATCTTTTTTTTTTTTTTAAATTTGCATTCAGTGGTAAAAACAATTGATCAGGGCTTTTCAGCGAGTGTTTAACAGCAGCTGCAGCTACCATGCTCTCGGCAACCGTGCTTGAATCCAAACTCCTGCTCTTGCAGCCTCCGTGCTTCAAGACGGTTCCCCTCCTTGCCGAGGCTGTTCCATCACTGCAGACGAGAAGCAGCCTGAGAGACAGCAGGGAGGCTGTGGGACGACACACAAAGTGTTTTGGAAAGTACAGACATGGCTAAAGTCACGTAAATATTTTATTCCTTACTGTAACAGTAACTTTACATACTTATGAGTAACACAAATGGATGATGTTAAACCATCCAAATAGGCAACTTTTCCAGATGAGATTGCCATTACATTACCTATGCAACTAACTTAGCTAGATCCTGTTGAAATTGTATAAGGTCTTGACTAACATAAATCACTCACATGCAAAACTCGTTGTTCTGCACACTGATCCATTCTCAAATAAATAATAAATATATTTAACAAGCTCATTCATAGTGTGGAAAATTGGAGATACTTGCTATTTACCATATGTACAAAATGATCATTTATTAATACTCTTCACTTTCTGACTACTAAATCAGCTTCTGATCTAGACGGTGTCATTTTAAGCAAAACCAGACATGTATTTATTGTCTGCAGTTCTTTTGATCCAGTCAAATCATTTATCATCTGGAAAAGTGCTTAGTGACATTGATAATATCTATATTTTGAAACACAGAACCCACACTGCATAGTGTGGTATAACATCTGGAATTATGCCGTTTTTTCTCCACACCATGTCGTGCTTAACTTTGGTTTAAAAGGAAACAGTATTGAAATAGACTGAATGTTTTTTAACTAAGAACTTTAAAACTACCAAAAAGCTGGGTAACTTCAAGAAGAAATAATATAATTCAAAAGACATTCTGCTTAGCTAAAATAAATTACTGAATATTTTATTGTTTCACACTGTTACAAAAAACCCTAGTAGTGCTAGGGCTGGGAGTGCCCAGGTGACTGCTGATAAAACCAGGATTACCAGTGATGCTGTCAGATGGATTAAGACTGGCGGTTTTAGTTCACTTCTTAATGAATACACGTTGAAGTAATATATAATCTCATTGGGCAGGAAGGAAATGAACGCTTATAGTGTTTACCCGAAGTGGCCTGGTTAGTCATTCCTCAATCCGAGCTGCTGGAGCCAGACTGATGAGGTTCTCTGGCGGTGCCTTACAGACCGCTTTGCTATCAGATGAATACCTTTCATGAAACTTGCATTCACTTACAAATAACACTACTTGAAGTATAGCTAGGGCTTAAGGACTAAAGCTTATTATTTCTTGAACACCTTTCCCTAAAGCATTTACATAGGTCTTAGAGTTAAGAAAAGCAATGATCACAGTGTATTTATGACTCTCTGAAGATACTGCTGTAATATGAAATAATTGCGCTTCTGTATTAAGTTGTTGTTCTCGTGTTGTTTTTTTCCTCAGGTCTTCATATGATATAACCTACTACATTTGAAGAAAAATAGCAGCCTTCCAAGACCACTGTTAATGCCATGGAAAGACGACATAGTGTATCATCTCCTATGCTGGGCTTAGATCATCTTTATGTTTTTACAACTATTATTTATTTTCTTTTTTTAAATACTATTTTTGAAATCTTGAAAACAATGTTACATTTGAAAATCAAGCACATGAAATGTGGGTCATATCTGTGGAGGCCACAGTCACTGAAAATCAAGAGTGACAACATAAGAAACGTGAATGTAAAATTCAACCATGAAAAAATGATTATTTGGTAAGCAACTGGTGATTTGTGTAAAAAAGCATGAATAGGAAGGATAAAAGAAACAACTTTGCGATAGGATGGTCAGGTGTGAAAAGAGAAGTGTCACTACTTGAAAGGAAAAAAATTGCTAAATTTACATGATTAAGATTTATTAGAGTTTTTGGGATCTGAGTAATTTTGGAGGCTGGAAAGAGTGCCATTTCCAAGGTAAAGCTGTTGGAGACAGACTGGCAGGACACTGTGAGGGTTGTAGTACGACAGTGTCTTAAGTTACTTCAATAAAGGCTCAGCACACGCTGGAATTGGGTTTTGAATTTAAAAGTGTGTCATCCTGGCTTTGTAATATTAAATCATAATGTATGATAGCAATTCTTCACTTTTGTATCTTTCACCCATATCAAGAGATTGGGACAGATAAGGATCAACACAACTTCTGTCAAACCTCTGCTGTAGAGAACATTTGGGTCACTAAAGGTCAAGAGGACGCCAGTATTAACTAAAAATCCTTGTTTCCAATTCTATTTTAATCTTAGCACCATATGAAAGACATTATATAGATCCTAAGTTTGTACAGCTGCATGTGCTATTCTGTACAAATTAGCTAGAAGTATGCAAATAACATGAGGAAACAATCTGCACATTTGCATACAATTTGTATACGAACACAAACTTTGGTTTATGTTTAACACAGCCTGCCTCCGGTGGTGACCAGGAAGGATGTGGAGTCGCAGATAGTGACAGTTTCGGCATATGGGCCAGGATGAGACAATAGTTGGGTGGCAGTTACAAAACCAGGGTATGTGTTTTTGCCGGGATGCGTGGCTATGTGGTGGGATATCGGAGGACACCTGGGGCATGCAGGTGGCTGGAAGACGCTCGATTTCTGGTGTGGTCAAGACCAGATAAAAAGATGGTAAATAAAGAATGAAAGGTCTTGAAGATGGGGAGATTGGACTTAAAAAATATTAATGGGATCATCAGCCTAGCAGCTTCTGAGAGTGTAGATGAATGCAGGTACCTGGGGAACAGCTGGGCTGGAGAATGCAGAAGCAGCTGAGTCTGTCAGAACTGGAGCTCAGCGTGGAGCACTGGTAGGGCCTGTGAACAGGGGTGTCTCTCCCACCTCCCTCTGACACCAAAGCTTAGTCTTCTCTGCCTGCCCTTCTCTCTCTGACCCAGCAAGAGGAGCAGCTGCAGGGACATTCTTTGATTACCTGATCCCTCGGCACTGCAACCACTACTTGCAGCCTGACACTCGGTTTTAGATGGCGCCTCCAGTAACGTGTCAACAAAGTCAAATCAACACCTCCGTGGAGCCTAACACTTTGACATTTTGCTGCTTAGCACTGCCAAGAGGAATGCTTAATTAATACAGTTCGCATTTACCTACACCCAGCCACTAGTCAGTCACTGGGTTGTCATGGCTATGAGTCACCAACAAGCCAGGACAATTTGAGCTGTTTCAGATTCAGAACTGAAAAAAACCCTTTTAGTTCACGTCAAAACCTTTCAAACTCTATGCCCGTGGTTGTACGCAAATATGGAAATGGTATCTTAAGCGAGTGTTTCAATGAGTGTACCCTTCAGTCAATTTATGGCAACCCAGAATGCTTACATTGTCATCGATGCAATCGTTTTGAGTAATCTTAGATGTTCTTGCTTACATACGTGCAGGCATGGCTGATGAGTTTCGTGTATTTTAAGTCTGGGGTGTGAATAACGGTGTAGAAACGAGGGTTACACCTCAAACGCCAAGGCTGCACCCGCGGCAGGCTCGGTACCGGGGTGGTTAGATGTTGGCACCCTCAGTGCCGGCCGCAGCACGGCGAGGACCGGGGTCCTTCCCTGCCGGGGGGCGGTGAGGTGTAAAGGCGTTACCGCGGGCCGGGCCTGCCCTGCTCCCCGCGGGGCTGAGCACGACGACCCCGGAGACTCCCAAGAGCGCGGCGCCGCAGCGGCGACAGTTCCGTCACCGTCCCTGAGGAGGCCGAGGGCGCGGTGAGGACCGCGGGCCCACCGGGCGCTGACGTGGCCAACGGCGCGGCGCGCGGGCGGAGCGCGCGCGCCCCAGGGAGCCCGCCCCCCTTCGGCCCTCGCCGCCGGGAAGCGGCCGGGCGGAGGCGGGAGAGGCCGCGCATGCGCGGCAGCGCCAGGC
>VXBO01007524.1:8266-19571 GCA_013400135.1 Rhinoptilus africanus | reverse complement strand
GGCCCCGCCCCGTCGCGGGGGTTGGGCGAGGCGCCGTGCGAGGCCTCGCCCCCCCTCCGCCCGTTTCCCGCCCGAGCGGCGAGGGGGGCGCGCGCTGCCGCTGGCCATCATGGCCGCCGCCTGAGCTGCCGGGGGAGCCCCGCCGGGGGAGCGCGGCCCCGGCGCCCAGGCCCGGCCCCGGCAGGGTTTTCCTGCCTCGCCTTAAGCTGCCGGAGTTGGCTGCTCCTCCGGCGGGTGTGAGTGGCTCGAAAAAGCAGCCTCAGCACAGCCCAACCCGCCCTTCTCCACTCTGTGGAAGTTAAAAGTTTGTGTTCCCGGCCGAGCTCCTGCAAATTGTTGCTGATGTTCAGCCTTAACGATAAAGGGGCAACAGCCTTTTCTTGGAGTTGAGCATCTTGAGGAGGAACCTGTTTTTCAGACACCTTGCTGTAATATTTTACTTAAGCTTGCATGAAGCCTAATGCTCTCATTAGGAACCTAATGAAGTTCAACAGGGGCGAATGTAGGGTGCTGCGCCTGGGGAGGAGTAACCCCATACACCTACAGGTTAGGGGCAGACCTGTTCGGAAGCAGCTCTGTAGGGAGAGACCTGTGAGTCCTGGTGGACAGCAAGTTGACCACGAGGCAGCAATGTGCCCTGGTGGCCAAGAATGGAGAGTATCATGCCATATAGAGNGTGAGTGTCAAGAGGATGGGGCTAGATTCTTTTCAGTGGTGACCAGTGACAGGACAGGGCCCAACATGCACAAGCTGGAACACCAGAAATTCCATCTCAACATGAGGAGGAACTTCTTTCCCTTGAGGGTGGCAGAGCACTGGAACAGGCTGCCCAGGGAGGTGGTGGAGTCTCCTCTGGAGATACTCAAAACCCACCTGGTTGCGTTCCTGTGCAACCTGCTGTAGGTGAACCTTGGCAGGAGGTTTGGACTAGATGATCTCCAAAGGTCCCTTCCAAGCCCTACAGAATCACAGAATCATAGGGTTGGAAGGGACCTTAATAGATCATCTAGTCCAACCCCCCTGCCAGAGCAGGGCCACCTTAGAGCAGGACCTCCATCCTGTGGTTCTGTGAACGAAGGAGCTCTTGTGTAAGAGCTCGGCTCGCAGTGCTGCAGCTTTCTTTGTGCCTTGTCCCATTAATTTAGTCAAATTGCACCCTTCATTCTCAGTGGTTTCGTTTGTGTTGGCCTGGGCTGTGGAAATATGGACACATTTCTAATTGATATTAGTATTTTAAAGAACCCTTTGGTATGGGAGCAGCTATTTCATTGCCTCACTTTGTCAGATTATATACAAAATTTGCACAAAATACTTCTGCCTGCCTCTGGGCTTTTGCTCTTGAGTGGATGGGTGCGATGCTTATATGTATTGTAGTAGCAAATTGGGATTTGCAGTGTGAGCTTGGAATTTTTAGGAAAGTCATGTAAATCCATGTGAGCCATGACATCTGTGTGGCCTACCTCGCAGGTTTTACTAGTGGAAATTTACCTAACATAGGCAAAATCTTAGATTGTATTGGGGATTTTACTGGTTGATTCTTTCATCCTCAAGAGATTTTCTTCATCACAGATTGGTTGAAGTGTTGATTTCAGCTGAATCTGTGTTATCTATGCAATTGGGTGCCCAATCTGTAGAATTCCTTTCACTGTACACTCATTAGAATCTCTCTTAATGAGGTTGCTGAGATACATAGTAATTTGCTGTAGCTATATGAGGCTTAAGTTGCTATTGCTATTTGAAACTTCACTGTTGCATTACACATCAGGTTTAATGACAAGTGTGTGTATGTGTGGTCTTTATACTTACACTCGATACTACTTTTGTAGTGGTATACCATCATTTCTGTCCTGAATGAAGTACGCTTTTGCCTGTTCTTTTTTTACGTAACCTAATGCCATGCGTTCTTTTTATGCCACTTACTATTCTGTAATGCTTTGTCTGTCCCCATTATTTGTCTCCTTTCTAAAGTAAATATTTGCAGGTTTTTTTGGTCTCCTTTTGTAGAAAGGCTTCTGAGGCCTTAGATCCTTTATCCAGGCCTTTATTTGACCATATTCTATTTCTGTTCTCTCCTTTTTGGAGTATTGTAATCAGAACTGAATGTAATACTCCAGCTGAGATTATGTTGGTGATTCAGCTGTTAGTACTGTGGAATGCTTCTGTGGCTTCTACTCTGTTCTCTGTAATTTCTGTCATTTTAAAATTATTACTTTTATGGTCAATACAGGCTGAGCTATTATCACTGAGGTGTCTTTACTTAGTCTAGAAATTAAACCAGTATGGGATATACAAGCCATTCAAGTAGCGCAGACTGACAAGACTCACCTTGATTTCACTCACTACTAGCTAAGAATTCATCTTGGAGTTCTCCTTGACGTTGTCCAAACATTGGCCAAACTACAAAAATGTTCTTACCTTGAAAAAAAAAAAAAAGTATAGTTCTTCTCTGGACTTTTTACAGATTAATTGGTCCTAGCATGGAACCAGGGGACAGGGTGTCCTTTTCAGCGTGGTCAAAAAGTAGATAACTATATGCTCTTTTTTTTTTTTCTTTTTTAAGACAAACAGTCAAAACAAGCCTATAGTATGATTTCTTTGTCCCATGATAGTTAATTTCAAAAATAGCTTCCTGGGTCTCTCAATAAACTTTTCATACCCTTATGCCAGCCCTTTTAGCTACTGCTTTAGGTTGGCTTTTTTTCTTTTTTGAAAATTACAGTGGATTATAGCATTAAGTTTATTTTGATTTTCTTGTTCCATGTTGAGAGATAAATGAACCTTTCATGCTCCAAATTCGGAGCCTTTTACAGATGGATACGGTGTTTGTAATATCCCAGGTCTGTGGGTTGATATCAGAGTGCAGATTCTTTTTAGCTGTTAGCTACATTTTTCTCTCATTCTTTTGAAACAACAAACAATGTAATGTAATTTGTGAAACTGACAAGTGTATGCTTAACATCTTTAAAAATATTTCATTACTTTTCATATATTTCATTATTACTTAGTGAAAATTACAAACTTATTTTCAAGATTTGTATAATACTAGGATGTTTTTTTGAGAGGGGGATAATTTACTTTCTCTCTGTGTTTACTGGTAACTGATTCCTGATACCTTTTTTAATGAGGAAAATACATGGCTGTGTTTAAGTAACTGTATAAGATTCTTGCTTTTTGGATGACACAATTTTGTGTGTTCAAAGGGAATTGTGAATTGTGTTTTTGCCTTCCTGAACTTGAGCTGAAAGTTATATGGCCGTGAGGATAGACCAGAGGAGAAAGCAGAGAAGTTGATAGGTATGGAGTAGAAATGCTGATGCTGAGTTGCTGGAGTAGAGATTTTAATTCAACTGCCTGTGGTTAAGACCTGAGAGGTCAAGCAGAAATATGAAGAGAAGAGCCATGGGTAAAGATTTGTGGAACTACAGAAAGTTGTGTTTGGACTATGAGGGCAGCTTTCCAAAGAAGATGCTAAAGAAGGATGTGTGATGCATGGCAGCTCCTGAAAATTTTCGGCTTTCCTAATGAATAGAGTATTAAATGTTACAATTCTGTTATTGTAACTTAGATTTTCTTACCTAGCTAAATAACAGTACTTAACTGCAGTTCTGGAATGCTAGAGATGTGTAACTTCTTAAAATCTTGTGTAAAAACTACTCTTAGAATTCTAATATTAAGTATTGTGCAGACTAATCTTACTGTTTCTGCTTCATAGATTTTGAAGATGATGATGTGTATGGCCAATCAGTAGAAGATGATTATTGCATTTCTCCTTCAACAGGTTAGTTCAAATGATTACATGTAAGTATTGCCCAGTGATTCCTACTCTGATATTTATTTCTAGAATAAAGCAATATTTAAAAGCTGGTGAAACTTTTGGAAAGTGCCTAGCGTCCATAATCCTGTTAAAGTCAATTAGGTAGTGTTAGGCATCATTGTACTTTTGGCAGTCACCTTAGACCACTGGGCACATCTTCAGTCCTACAAGTATATTAACTTGGATGGTCAGAATGTACTTCATAATGTAAAAATCTGGGAAAGTGTTGATAGTCTTGAAACATTTGGTGTCTTTGAAAAGTGTTAGTAGGATCTAGCTGGGCTTAACAGCTGTGATTCTGCACCTGATAGTTGATGCCTTTTACACAACTTTGAGTAAACGTGGAGAAGGCAGTCTTATTGTGGGATGCAGCACTGGTCCTTACTGGCCTCTGTTCTCATACAAGATCTCATGCAAGTTTACAGGCGGAGCTAATAAGGCTTCCAGCATCATAATGTTGCAAAGTAGGTGTAAAATAGTGGTGCTGTGTGCTCAGGTAAGACATAATTGGAGTGGCTCAGCCCAGCTGAATTCAACCCGACTGTAGAACCATTAGGTTGTGTTCTTCAGTCAAATCTCTGTCAAGATTATCAGTTTAGGGTTTCCCCGTATTTGGTGGCAGTGTTTCTAGAGCTGAGTAGGCCCTGAAAACAGTAGGGCTGATGTTGATGTGAAGCTGTGCTACTGCAGCTAACTAGGCTGGGTCTAAATCCATCACGACTGTGATGTAGTCTGTGCCCTCTGGCCACAGGTACTTGAATTAATTAGGTCTTTAAAAATCTGTTCCTCTGTCATCCTGTTGATTCTAGATAAGTGAATCTAGGTGTGTATTTTTATTATTTGTAAATTCAGATTGTCTTGCATTCAATTTCTGAGTTCAATAGCGAGAATTATCGGACCTTTTCTAAGAATTAAGGTAGGCTTGTATTTTGTGATGAAAATGTGCAGTGTTTACTTTTTAATTAAATAAACTGCTACATTGCAAAACTAATTCTTGTTTGTGCACAGTAATTTCCCTAAGAATTCTTTTTATGTAAGCTTCATTTATAAAATAATCTGATCTGGATTGTATAGCAATCTTTTAATAGTTGCTTCGGTTATGGTGATTGAATATGAAATGGTATGCATTTGGGAAGCAGTTGCTAAGGCTATACTACTTAACTTCTGGATATACATATGCTTTCAATATGTATTTCATAGCTGGGGAGAATATTACATAACACAAGGAAATTTGTTTACGTTATAGTTTGTACATTTCTGAGAGTATGTAATAACTGGGGCTTATGTTCAGCCAGAAGTTTTGTCTATGTATGCCTTAACGTGTTGCTAAATCAGAGTGGAATTATGCAGTTGTTTAAAGTTTTGTGTTAATATACATTTTAACTTATGGTCTGTATTTCTAATGAAATTCCAAGAAGAGAAGAATGTGTTTGATTCCACTGAATTGTTATCAGTAGTTTGGCAGTGCCATACTATAAAAACAATGTTATTTTCATTACTTTTTTTTTTTTGCTTGTAACTGAGTTTATAAAAATAATTGTGGAGTAAGGTTCTGAAAACATTAGGTGATAGATGGTAATTTGGTATAGAAAATACTATTTTTCAAACCTGGCGTGTATTCTTTTGTTTGAAAGCTGAACTTTGAAGAATTGATGAATTACATGGATATAAGGACATTACCCGGCCTGTTGTTTCACTGTGATGATGACTTATTTATATTCTAGCATGAATTAGTGTATGCTCTGTGTAGTCTTCAGCCAGTAGTCATTATACAGCAGTGTATCCATACCTGNCCCCCCCCCGGGAAACCACTGCAACAGGTCCGCATCCTAACTTTTTTTCCCTTTAGATGTTTTGTACTTAAAGGAGGAAAAAAACCCCACTTTTTTTTTTAATACTTTGTTTTTTACCTAATGCAGCAGCTCAATTTATCTACTCTAGACGAGACAAACCAGCAACATTTGCTGAGCCACTAGAAGAAGAATATGGCTATGAAGGTACAGATGATACTGCTGACAATTTTGCATCCAGTCATCAGTTGACTGAAGTTGACAGAGGTAATTACAGAAAAAAATAATTCTCAAAACAGTCTCTTTTATGAATTAAGGACTAAAATAGTCTTAAATCAATGTTTGTTACTTGACTGATGCTGCTGATAGTTTTATAGTCTTGTTGTGGAACACTACCCTTCATGAGCGTAGCTTCAGTGATGGTTCTTCAAGTTCATAACTACCTTTTGTACACTACTTGTAACTTTGTTGCATACATTGAAATATGGTTTTAGTTTCTTATGAGAAATAATGAGATTTTATACGAAATTCAGGCATAAGAACAGATTTACTGGCTTAACCCAAGCAACCATGTAGCTCAAGGTCTTGACTCTGCAAATGGCTGCATAGGGAAGAGTATTAGAAACAGGTATTTGTGGAATGATCTCTTGCTTGTATTGCATTCCAAATTATGGCAACTAGCAGTATTTGAGAGGTTTTCAAAGCCACACATTTCCTTGAAACAGTGGCCAATATCTTTAGATACCTGTATCTTCTACAGTCTTTTCTTACCCTGTTTTGAATTCATTAGAGTTTGGTTTCCATTCAGTCCTGCAGCCCTGAATTCCACATTACAAGCTGAGTTCTGAGCTGAGTGGCTGGGGAAAAAATACTTGCTTTTGCTTTTTAAACTTGCTGCTTGATAGTTTAATGACATGCTTTTTGAAAAAGATTAACAAGTCTCTTTCCTAAGTGTTAATAGTTAGCTTAGTTTTTAAAAATAACACCGATTATTTCCAAAAGTTCATAATCTCAGAGTAAAGTGTTCTGATGAATGAATAGACAATAAAATGTTTGAATGAAATTTGAAAGTTCAGAAACAATAGATAAAATAGAAACAATCTAGATTCCATGTCGAGTAAATTGGTGGAAGCTATACTAATGCCTAGACTTATGAGTAAATACAATAAATTGAGGTGTAATGTGCATGTTTTTACAGCAGAAAATAATGCTGTAGAGGGCAATTTGAAGGAATAAGCCTCTGTGTGGATACAGGTGATCTAGACAGTATGGTACCCTGGGTTTTCAGAATGCTTTTGACAGCCTCAGTCAGTTAAGAATTGATTTTGGAACAAGAACAAAATAATACTCTGGACTAAAAAAAGATGGAAGAGAAACCTAGAAAGAACCATTTCTACTGTGATAACAGCAGCAGTTCCACAAGACCTGTTACGTTTAGTGTAGTGTGCAGTGTTGGCCATGAATACAAAACTATTGATTGCAGTCAATCTGGCTACAGCGAGTTTGGCAAGATTGTCCTTGCTGAGTGCTGGATAATAAAATAGCCAAACAGTAATAAAATAGCCAGCCAACCAGGGCTCTACCAATACTTGTTTTGCAGAGCAAATGTCTGGGAAACATCGGCTTGCTATTTGGATTACAGGTCAAGGATGCTGATTAAAGTAACCTCGAGGAAGCTGGCATTCTGTGGTGTTCGATTCCCTTAGCGAAGTTTTTTAAACATCACCATCTTAGAGGAGGTGTTCAAATAAAGAATCTGAGAGTTGTCTTCCTGTTGTTCGGTTCCTGTTTTCTAAAATCTGAACTGTCAGAAACTGTGATACTCAGGAACATTTTCTCCTGTTCTCTTGTGTTTGTATGTCTGATCAGCACACTACTTCCAGTGAGTGGCAGCCTGGTGAATTTTCAGTCTCTTGTGTGGCAAGTCAAAACTTAAGAACTTATCTTAGTCAAGGTTTCAACTACTTGGAGAAATATGCTCCAAAAAAAATTGTTTTTATCAGTCAAAAAATGTATTACAGTTTTAGGAAAGGTAAAGACTGCAGGTATTTTCAAACCTGGTGTGTTGATCCAGAGATTTCAATTTTTAAGGCCTGAGGCCCCCGAAAATGCTGTTTTACTTTGTGTGTTAAGTGTAGCATCTGTGAACACTTAAAATGTGCTGTGCAATGGGATTCCACATTGACTTACTAAATTACTTTGGATAATTTTAAGGTGACTATTTGTATTTCTTCTTTGCAGTGAAGGTAGTTAATTTTACAACATTAAAGTATTTCAATATTGAGACTTTATAGACTAATAAATAGTATTCAATGATATGTTCCTTATAGCAATATGTGCAATTAGTCACATATTCTGCAGGGTTTGGGGGCAAAGTTTATCATGGCAATAAGTGAGGTCAAAATTAATTTCTAAAGGTTTTATCTCTTACTGTGATATTTTTCTCATGTTTTTGTTAATCAGATGTGTGGTGCTAGTGATTTGGCCACTGAAGACTTTTGTTGTGCAGCTTATAACAGTAATATGTCTCTTTTAGCCCGTCTTAATTCATGCCTTGATCAAATGAGAGAAGTTTTGGCAGAGTCTGTACCAGAGCAAACAATGGTGCAAGCAGTACTGGATAGTAAATTTGATGTACAGAAGGCTTTGGATCTTGTGCTTTCGCAAGGCAGTAAGCAAAATGTGAAGACCAAGAATGAGGACGCTGTCATTGTAGGAAAGACGACAAAAGGTATATTTCTGTTTAATTGATTACATTCAGTTTAATTGTTTACATTCAAGGTGATTAATTTCTATGTACAGTTTAATTTTGGCTTTTTTTGTTATTGCCTTAGTCATTTATTAGAAAATTAAAAAAGGCCAACTTACTCTTCTATTTCTGTGTTCTGAAAACATTTAAAGGAAACGGTAGCTTTTCCTGAGCTAGAAGTCAAAATAAAACCTTAGTGTCAGCTTAAATTCAAACTGCAACTATCTGCAGTTCACAGTAAATTTCTGATTTATTATATATGACTTAACTGAATGAATACATGTCCTAAAAGTTGGAAATCTTTAGGTTTTGTGCACTTCCATTATTTGTTTGGTGAACTGACATCTCCCGTCCCCAGTACCTCCCTTTCAAGGGTAGCATCTGTACAGTAACTTTCCTGGCATTCTTTGCTGATTTTTAAAATTTCTTAGGTATTTCAGTAGATACCTGTAATTTAATTCTAGAGCATTACATATCTTTGGATAACACTTAGTAATTAAATGCCTTTTCATGTTTCTTCTTGATTTTTTTTTTTGTTGCTGCTGTCAACTTTAAAAAAATTGGATATCTCGTTGTGACTGCACTTCCATCTGAAAATTATTGGCTATTGTAAGGTAAGGAGACTTACTTTGTTGTCCTGAAATGTGTATTGACACAGACAGTTTCTCTTGTGCAGTAGAAAATATTGCTGACAACACCAGCAAACCTCAGTTTGGAAACTTGACAGCCAAAAGTGGTTCAGCTGGTTACTCTTTAATTACAAACGACAAAATGCTCCTTAAGGCTGAAAAATCCAGTATACCTTCATCTGAAAGGAAAGGATTGAAATCCTCTTCACTTGTTCTGTCATCCTTCAGTGATGATTTGTGTAAAGGATCGTTTTGTGAACCTGTGAATAAACAGGCAGAGAATCAACTACCAGAAAGTGCTAATGCAGTAAGTTTGATTCCTGACAGTGAAGATGTTTACTCTAGCATAGGAAGTAACCCATCTGGAAATTCTTTCTTTAAGAAGTTGGAATGCGGGGAAACACAGGACTTGAAATCCTTGCTGATGCAGAATGTGGTGTGTGATTCTCTGAGTCCTGAAGACAGCATTCCTCTTTTTTCCTCAAATACTTCTGATTGTAATAGTAATGCAAATTTTTACAATCCTCCATGTTTAACAAGTGCTTTAGGAAAATTGGCTCTTGATAACGAAGTCAGTCACACTGTAAATAGAAAGAATGAACTTCTTGAGAATTTTTCGTCACTTGTGCAAAGTAGAAAACAAGAGAGCCCTTCTTCAGACTTGGCTGCTTTGCCAGTATTAAAGTCTGGAAGTACATCATTGGCTGAGTTACTTCAGGAGCACCAGGAAAGCCGTGCTAGCCCCTGTTATTCTTTGGCTGATCTTTACACCCAGTCAACAGCAAGTCTCACTGATATGAAGTTGGGAACCTCACCGTTATCGCAACTAGTAAGTCAGCCCCAAACTTCAGGTGGGATGCCAGAGCTGACAGGATCTTTGTCTTCTCTAGCTCTCTCTAATGTTTCTCCACTAAAGGAGGTTGAGAATCTATCACTCTCGGATTTAATAGCAGAGACAATTGAAATAGATGATAAAACTCAACAAAGGACAGACTTTCCCATGCTCAACGTGACTGAATCGAGGCCCTCTAAAAGAACCAGCATTGATTTAAGTGTCCTTGTAAAAAATGCAGATGTATCTGCAGAACAAAATGCAGTAGGACAGTCAAATATCGTAGGCCCCGAAACAAAACTTTTAAAAGAAAAACAAGGAAAATGTTCTGGTTTTGTCAAAACAAATAAAAAACCCAAAAGAGGGCTTATTCCTAAAAGGCAGGATTTGTCCCTTTCATGGATGAAGGCGCTGCATGCAAGACCTTCAGCTTTTGCTTTAACCTTGTGTCTCCGTTATCCTCCAAAAGGTTATAAGCGGCGCACAGTTGGTATACATAAAGCTTTCTTATACAGTAGACAAGTACAAGATGTAAAACCCAAGGAAGCTGATCCTATAATAGCCATAACACCATTTGACTTCAAATCAGAATCTCCCGATGATATTGTGAAAGCTAAACAAAAAAAAGCTTTTACAAGAGAGTAGTGGGGAAAGAAAAAAAGAAGTCAGCGTTTGTATCTTGGTATATTAAAAGCAATTTTAATTACATAGGACCTATTTATAATCCAGAATTGCATTTTTCTATTTTTTTTAATTGACATATTACAGTTTTCACTGTTTGGTAACAAAGTTGTATGTGAACTTTTAAGCTGTTGCTTAAATCTTTATTTTTGCCTAATTTTCACTGACGATTTAACATTTTTAACTTTTGCAAAGTCTTGAACTATAGTATATAGATATTGCATGTCCAAAATTCTGTAAACACCATTAGACTTCTTGGAACATCTCTCTGGGTGTTGAAGCTACAGTTCATTGGGAAGAACACTGAATTGTTACTTTGTAAAGTAATTTAGTTTTGCTATATGGTGTATAGTTTGGGGAGCAGGAACCTCCGTTTACATTATAACTGTTTAACTGAATGTTCTTAAAGTGAGATTTTCTGATAAGGTATGTTATTAAACTGCCAGTCTTGTAATTGATATTTCCAGTCAATGTCATTGTTTTCTTCTATCTTTATACTGATTGCAATATTACAACAGAAATACACTTAGGTTTTAAAAGCCTCACTAATCTCAGGTTTTGACAGTTTTAGTTGTGGTAGGAAAGGTATAGTTTTTGATAGGACCAAATTTGCAGGGGAGCAGACAATTAAAATTGCACGCGCCCCCCCCCCCCCGCTCACCTCCAGTCAACTGTCAAAATGTGATGTTCAGAATTTTAAACCAGCTGGTTTGTGGGTGTGGACATGGTGCATGTATTTCATGAGAAGTTTTGCTAGGTTTCTATGGCTTATGCTCAAGTCTTTCAGAAAAGTATTGGAATAACAGTTCT
>VXBO01007523.1:296905-311241 GCA_013400135.1 Rhinoptilus africanus | reverse complement strand
TTTTTTTTTTTTTTTTAACAGTTTGTGCCGTGGAGCGTGACTCTGAAATAAAATAAAATATATGAAAAAAACCCAACCCAAACAAAAACCCAATGAAGAGGGGTTTTTTGGCTTCCACTAAGGACTGGGAACAATGCGCCGTGTCAGATGTTTATCAATATATAGGCCCGAGCATTCCTTGGATAATAATGCTGATGCTGATGAAATAATAATAATAATAATAATAATAATAATAATAATAATAATAATAATAATAATAATAATAATAATAATAATAGTAGTGGCAGTAGTCTAAGTGGGAAGAGCAGCCTAGCAATGGCAGACAGAGCCTGCGAGGCAGCAGAGCGAACGCAGGGGGGTGCAAGCAGGAGGACCTCCGAGCTGGCCCCCACTGGTGGGGAGATGGTGGGATATGGAATGGGAGGTCCCTGCTCAGAGCAGGGCCCCCAGAGCCAAGAGCAGGGGGACATTTTTTATCCCTTTTTTGTGCCTACATCCTGTCCTTTCCCCTGCTGACCTTCCCATGCACCTCGCCCATGGTCTGCTGAAGGAAATTAGCCTTGCGATTAATTCTGCGGGGTTTGGAGCCAAGTCCAAGCACTTTGCCTCTCCAAGGATCAAGTACCTTCTGGAATAGGAGGAAACCCATGCGGTCGTGTGTGCCTTTAATGAGTCCTGTGAAGGGAGAAGTCAGGAGCTCATGCCTTTCTCCTGTTGTTATGATATTTATTACGAAGGATGTCTGGGATTTTTCTCTGCTTGCTCTCTGCTCATTTCAGGGAAAGACGTTTCTCCTGCAGGAGAGCCCCTTCTGCAGTGCAGGGAGGCGAATGATTCAGTGGCGTGGAGGTTTTCCAGCCCAACTTTTCTCCCTCAGTTGTCAGGGAGGTTGGTCTGAGCTGAATTTTAACAAACCTGCTTTCCTGCCAGCTCCTTCAGCGCCAGTGGCAAAAAATAAACGAAGGGTTTGAACCAGCCTGGGCACACATCACACCCTGCTGCACCCAGACGCATCTCCTGAAGGATCCGCTGTCGTGGACCTCCTGGTCTTCATCTATTGACAGAGATCATCTGGGGGTCAAACAGAGCGGACAAGTCCTGCTCTCTCAATGTAAAAAAAAGGTTAAAAAGGCATATTTTGCCCTTTTGTGTATTTGGAAGTGCTCCTTCCCCTCCAGTCTAAATGTGTCCTGGATCCCTTTGCCTTTGGGCTTTTTTGTTCTTTGGGAACCTTGAAGGGCTGCCTCTGCTCCGGGAAGGCGGTGGCTGTCATCCAGCAGCCTCAGAGGGAACCAAGTAAGATTTTAAGACAAGAAACCCAAAAGAAGGGGTTCAAGTGTGATTAGATGTCAGCCTCCGCGGTTTCCCGAGGCGGCAGCGCGGTAGGGAGCAAGTTTTGAAGGACACTGTCATCTCTCCAGCTGTGGGCTTTCTAAGGAATACATTTGCCGCACCTTGCATCAGAGCTCACGTCTCTCGTTTCTCAGCAGTGCCAAGGTAAAGAGCTGGTTTTTGAGGCAGGACCCACATTTGTTGTGCGTAAGTAGACTTCTCTCCATAGGAGGTGAATTCTACACCCAGAGCTTTCTGCATCGCGAGCACAAGCGTTTCCCAGCTGGTAGGCAGTCTCGGGGGAAGCTGCACCAAGCTAGCTCATGGAAGTAACACATTGAGGTCCTGTTGGGGCCACTTAGCGCTTTTAAAACTTCCAGCCAAATTTAGGTAGAGGTGAAGAAAATATTCCTTTCCTTGCAGGGAATTTTTTTCCAATGAATTTTTTTTCATCTGAGGATGGTGACCCTCGGGACTGGGGGGAGCTACCTCCCCCATCCTGCCCCCTTTTACAGGGCCGGGGTGGCAGCTCCAAAAGCACTTTCATTAGGATGTAAAGGTTTGTTTGACTTAGCGGGGACTCATCTGATCAAAGAGCTTTTCTGTGTCCCCAGGAAGACCAAAGCTCTGTCTCTTTTGTGCAAGGGCCGAGCAGCACCAGCTGCTGCCCAGAACCGACCCCTTTGCAGAGCTCACCTCTGCTTGGCTGAGTTTAGGAGCCATAAAGCTCCAGGACATCTCATGGTGAAGGATGCTGCCCAGAAATCATAAACCAGCTCCCCCGAGAGTTTCTATACAGACCCTAGTTATCAACTCCTGTGTGCCCTCCGGCAGCCTGGCTGCACCACATCTCCATAGCTACTCCTCTGTTTTCCTTTCCCTGTGCTTTCCCTCCCCCCTCCGCTGGCTTTCTCCTTCTCTCTCCCCATCTTCATGCCAACAGTTCTGCTCTTGGACCCCATTAAAGTGCCAAATGTGTGTCAAGCAGCATGTCCTGGCGGGTCAGGCTCTGCTAGGAGATGCTGATGGGTGCTGCCTTTTCAGCCTTGGTTTGTGTCTGTCTGTCCATCTGCTTTCCTCTCTGCCGGTCCTTCCCGTTCCCTCGGGGACCCTCCCTTGGCCAGGGCCGAGGGACCAAGCGACCTTGCCAAAGGCAGCTACAGGCAGTGGGTGCGATGGGTGCACAGCCAAAGGATTTAGGCTTCTTGTGTCCATCCCTGTCCATCCCGATGTGTCTGTGCGTCCATCCCATCACGCAGGGCTACGGCCTCCTCCCGCCTGAGGTTCCGCTGAGGCGGTGATGAGCTGCTCGGAGCAGGGAGGATCAGGGAGGACCGGGGGGTGAGGATGCACAGCCCAGCCAGCATCCACACCCGCCGCCTTCCCATGGCTACCGCCTTCCCACAGCAGCCAGGGCAGCGCATCCCGGCGCATCCCAGCGCGGTGTGGAGCCTCCCCAGCCCCACTGCAGGGCCAGGGTCCCCCCCGCACCCCACACCCCACCGGGACGCGGCAGCACCGGCCCTGGGATGTGCCTCCCTGCATCCCTGTGGGGTGCCCCGATGCGAGCCCAAATGACGGGCACCCCGGCGTGGGGCACCGGTGGGGGTGCAGCCCCTGCTGTGGGGCAGCAGAGGGGCAAAATTCACCTTGAGCACCTCGTGGTCACATCCATAGGGCAAAAGTCATCCCAAAGGAGCGGGAACGTGTCACCGTTGTCACAAAGGCAAAGCAAACACAGGAATGCGCTAAAGCCGTCAATGAATGGCTAAATGCAGTAAAGTAAGAGAGCGTTTTCCTTTGTTCTCCGCTTCTGATGTTATGTTTAAATCAAGCATGAGCTCGATGTCTACTTGATTTTGCCTTTATAACTGTAATTAAGGGAGACCAGAGATCTCTGGAGTGTTGTCGTCTGCTTATTTTTGTATGCTAGCTTATGTTAAAATCTGTCATGCGTTCCCGGCGGAGGGCAGGAGATCCGGCGCCAGGCTTCCACGGCCCTCACTGAAACATTTTGTGTACCACAATCATTTCCAGGCAGATTTTCAAGCCGCTCTCTCTCTCCTGGGCGGCTGGAGGAGTTTGTTTGTTGTGGGAGCTCCTTGCAAACCCCATTCCCAGCCTTCTCCACTCCCTGAAAGTCGGGCTGTCCACTGAAACAGGGGGATGACGGCTGCCACCGCCGGACCCTGCGCTGGGGGAGCTGCTGCCTGAAGGATGCTCTTAATGTCGAGGAGCTGCCGTTAAGAGAGGAGGTGGACGGGGCTTCTCCTTGGGAGGGAAGAGTTGCTCTTTCTGCCCGCGGTAAGCCAGTCGCTGGGGCTGGGTCCCTTGAAGGGTGCAAGACTTTTGGGGAGCCCTGGTCTTGCTGTGGGTCTTGCTGGGGCATGCGGGGGGGTGGAGGTGTGGATCGGTGGGCACCAGCCCTGGGGGAAGGGGTGCAAGAGCTGCTCCTCGCCCTGGTTTGGTACCACGGGTGCAGGACTGGGGTAGTAGGGGCCATAGGTTTCTGCCCCCCCAAAATTGGCCCAAAGGGGCCAGCAAGTCATGAGCAGTGCTGGCAGATCAGCAAATGCTGCGCGGTGATGGGACCAGCCCTCGCGTGTGGGCTGTAAGAGGCAGAAACCGATGTAGGGCCTTTGGTGGGCGAGTTTTTGGGTCTGGGTTTTGGGGTTGTCTTGTTTTGTTGGGGAATTTCGATTTTCACATGATCTGAAGCCGTTGGGAGCCACCCAGGAAGCCTGGGAAAGGCATGTCAGTGCCGCTGCACACCAAGCCGCGGAGGTGGGCAGAGGCGTTGCTCCACTCCCCTTGAAATGAGGCTTGGCTTTACTTTTCAATTAAAAGAGCAAACAGATTGAGGTCCCTGATATGTCCAAGCAGAGCATTTTCGAGATCTTCCTTCCTCAATCAGAAATATAAGAAGTTGGTAGGAGCCCAGCTTGGAAAAAAGAAAGGTTACACAAGGTGCTTCAGGAAACTCCTGCTGTTGGTAAGTGAGAGAAGCAGCTTCTGCGCATCCTCGGCGGAGAGCGGGGCGTCACTGGTGGGGTGTGCGTGGAGGTGCCTGCAGGCTGTTTCAGCGTGGAACAAGACTCTAGCCTTGCTTTCCTGGTGCTCTGGCGGTACTTTGCATTTTTTAACGACTCACGTGCTCTCACGGCCTGTGTGCTGTGTAAGGAGAAGCAGGAGCACAACTCCGTACCCAGACTCCGGCTGTCCAAAATCCAGGAGCCATCAAACTTCCCGGGAAGCGCAGGGCTTGCCTGGCTCTGCTGCTGGGACCTCAGTGCCCTCATTCACTGCCTTCACGGCCGGTATTTCACTGCTGGCTGTGTGCTACTGACAACGGGGTTATTCTGCGATATTAAAGGCAGTAAATATCAAATACCATAAATACGGGCTGATATAATCCAGTACGATTTTGCTGCTGTTATTCTACATGGGTTTTATTTTTCATTTTATTTTCCATGTTCTAATCTTAATGCTTTTGCCCTGCAACAGAATACACCGTTTTCGATTTCAGAGTCAGCAGTGCCTTCGTGTTATCTGTACAAACAGGGTACGGAGGGGTGACGCTGATGTGCGGTGGTGTTGTACGAAGCAGGGATAACTCCAGTTCAGCCCAGGAAATCCCGCACAGCTGATGGGAGAGGAACCAACGCCGTACTGCTTCAGCAAGAAGCAAAACATATTTTCAGTTGTTAATGGGTCGTTGCTTCTCTCGGTCTGGCCTTCTGGGCTCAGGTTTCTGCCCCGGTTCCCGTGAGCTCCAGCCCCTGTGGCCATCCTTGTCCCCGAGGGAGTCTCATCTACTCTCTTGACATCAGTGTTTGCCTTCGCAGGAGCTTGACTGAGCATCAGAAGACGCATGGTTTATTCACTGCCGTTGCAAAGATTGCGGTAAACACGAAAACACCTTTGCCAGGTCACCAGAAGCTGTTCTCTGGGGAAAGAAAGGGGAGGAGAAAAGGATCCTGCCTGCTCCTGGGTGCTCCCTGGGGCTGTGGGGTTGGGAGAGTGTCTGTTCCGAAACCCGCTAATGGTTTTTCCCCCCAAGTGCTTATGTAAAGCAAAAGCAACTGTAAGTTGGAAATAGTTGAGCATTTGGTCCTTGTGCTCCATGAGCCGGCAGGGCGAGCGCTGGCATGGGCACCTACAGACCCAGGGATGTCCCCAGGTCCCCCAGCCCCACGAGCACACACCACCCACGGCAGCTCCCCAACTGCCGGCATGCCCTAATTCCCACCGACCACCCTACGGTAAGCATCGGGTGGTCAGTGGAAACTATAAAGCATAAGGGTTTGCCTAACGCTTTATTATAACAATGATGTCTTCAGTAATTACCAAAGGACTGAAGTAGAACCTTAAGCTTCACTTTCCAGGCACTGGAAGCAACATTATAAGGAAAAAGTAAGACTTAACACAGCAAAATACCTCGCTACTTGCTCCCACCTAGCTCAGTCAAAGTTACCACAGCGTGCCTTAGATGAGAAGATGAGAAGGTAATTGCCTTGTTCCCGCGGCACAGTCCTGCTGGGGCTGGTCTGGAGGCTCTTTCTCCCGCAGATGTGTGGGGCTGCTGCTTTGATGTGATGAAGATGGAGGATCAGTGATGTCCTGTTCACAGGTTCATTCTGGGAGACAGAACCTAGTTCTAACCCAAACCCTGCTGCTGACTCGGATCGCGCGTAAGACCTCGAAAAGTCCTAGGAGTGGGATCTGGGACTGTATCCATACACATGCATCAGGTGGGTTTGATCTCTCTCCATGGGCTTGTGATCAAACTAAGTGGCAGGTCCAGGAGCAATATATTTTGCTTAGACGTTTTTGTGAGTGTTTCACCTTCCTGCTGCCTGTGCCAGCCCCGAGCACTGCCCGTGCTGCTGTGGACAACTGGGAGCACCTTCTCCGGCCCCACAGGCTACGCTCATGGCATGGCCACCACAGACCTCCAGAACGGCACTGAGGAACACCCTTGCTCGGAGAGGGTTCTCGGACTCCTCTGTTCACTGTGAAGCTATGGGTGCATCTTTTGGAGGTTATGGGCACCTTCTGCAT
The DNA here is from genome assembly GCA_013400135.1 of Rhinoptilus africanus. Lineage (NCBI taxonomy): Eukaryota > Metazoa > Chordata > Aves > Charadriiformes > Glareolidae > Rhinoptilus > Rhinoptilus africanus. The sequence goes on along the minus strand of VXBO01007523.1, from coordinate 304,848 downwards.
CTGTGAGATTTAATCTGCCCCCGCTGCTGCCCCAGCCTTGCTGAAGCCACACAGGGGAGGGCAAACAGCCAGGAGCTGGGAAGAGTGACCAGAGCTCTTTGAAAGATGCTCACCGTGGATGTGAAACTGGGTGACAAGGATTGAGGTGCTAGAATTACTCCCTGACTTGTGAGCTGGTTATATTATTTTGCTCAGCAGTAGGATTTTAGGTTACCCCTTGTTCAAAAGCTCAGATTTACATCAGGGGAACCTCCTGGGCTGTCCTCATATGGGCCAGGAAGGAGAGAGACCACCTTGATTGCCTGGGAACGAAGAATAAGTGTTTTGTGTCTAAAATTAAGGTGGATAAATTGGATCGGAAGATTTCCAGGAACAGTTCTGCAGCTACAGAGGACATTTCTCTTATCAATGCTGCCCAGAAACATGGCCAAAGCTAGTGGAATCAGGAGAGGCTCTAGAAAAACGTCTCTCCAAAGAGCCCTTGACCATTTCCCCTCCATGAGCAGAACCTGCCAGGTACATTGGGGTACATCAGGATTGGTACGCAGGGGAGCACCAAAGAGCTGCCAGCATTCCCTCCTCCACTGAGAAGAGGAGAGGGAAGAGCCGCTCAACAGGGCATGCTGCGCTAACAGGACTCGTGGCTTCTCACCTGCAGATGACACGGGATCTTACATCTGCTCACATCCCCCCGTGGAGACACCACTAATGTCCTCCAGGCAAGACGTGTGTCTGCACCAGCAGTTCCCTACTGAAGACTCATGATCTCAAGGTCCCAAAACACTCTGAAAAGCTCACGTCAGCTGCCTGGCCCGGGGGTACAAGCTTGTACTCCTTCTGCCTTGTGAAACGGAGCTGCCTCGGGAAAGCCACAGAAGTGATGGCTACCCGCAGGAGCCAGCGCTGCCTGCAGCGGAGCTACCCGTCACAGCTAGGTGGGCATGACATTTTAGCAGCCCACTTTCACTGTGGGTGAGGTTTATGCTCTATGCCGCAGCCCAGCTGTTGGAGTGGGAGGGCAGGAGACCACAGGAGAAACTGAGGGGCAGGAAGGAGATGGAAAACTCCAGGCCATCAACTTAAACATTGTTGGCAGCGAGCACAAACTCTGCTGCAGGTGTAGGCTGCTACGTACTTGTGACCTCCTGGCAGAAGCTTGGTCTTCAGAAATCTCCTGCGTGTCCTGATGGGTGGGTGTACCTGGAGCCTGGCATTTGGATGTGCTGTGAGCCACCAGGACCTTCCCTCTGAACCACCAGGACCTTCTACATGAACCCTGAGTCTTGTGGATGGGCATTACAGGTAAGCATGAACCAGCCTTCCGAAGAACACTGTTTTGCTCCCATGAGGGAGGCATCACCCCAAGGGATCGGACTTGAGCCTCCCTCCTTTCCTAGGTGGGATGGAGAAGGCTTTGTGGGAGCACTGGAGGAGTCCATCCCTTGCTTACAGAAGTTGCAGTGCCCAAGATGTAACTAAGTAAAAAGGACCGTATAAATGTAAAAGGAAATGAAAAACGAGGCTTCACACTTGATGTACTCCCTGGCCACGTCCCCCCCCTCGACGAGGATACGTGCATAGCGTGTGCCCTGTGATGGGTTGGGAACACAGAGCAGCTAATGCGAGAGACGATGCCTTTTCATATTCACTTGCTATTTTTTCCCGAAGAAAATAAATTTTTTAAGTTAAGTTTTTCACTGTGTCTGTCCTAGAGCATCGACAAGAAAGGTTAGTTATAAATAATGCAGGGCTGCATCCCCTGCTGAGGGGAGGGAAAATACAGGGGGCCTCCTAAAGAGAAACACAGCAGCACCCTCCACGGATGGGATGAGCCGAGGGAGGAGGGGGTCCCACCAGGACACCAAAGCCCTTCTGCTGCCCGTGGGTGTCTGGCCAGGCAGCCACGTCTGCGCAAGCCGACCCCGGCCCCGGCAGCAGCTCCGCAGGCTTCTTGGGGCAATGAAAAATGCAGCAAAGGCGGTTGGATCAAAGCAGCATCTGAGCACAGAAACACTTAATTGAGCAGTGCTCCAGAAAATGCTGGAAGACGAGTCCAAAGAGGAAGGCATCATCTTCCACACAGCTTTTTAATCAGTTCGTCCCATTTTTTGTGCGTGGCAGAGGGCTGATAGAGCGGCTGCGCGGCCAACGCGGTGCGTCACCCCCACGTCCCCACCGCATGCACGTGCTGCTGGCGCGGTCACTCTGCATTGACACGCTTGGAAAAGCTCTGCCCATGGATGAACCATCACTCCACCGTGGTCACACCTCCAGACAGCCGGGACGGCTCGGTGGCACAGTGGCCGATGAATCCCCGGCACACGTGGACTCCTCATGGGCACTCGGAGGACGCACAGTCCCTCAGCAGACAGTTGTGGTCCTGGGGACAGACGGACACTCCGCGGTCTTCAAGTATTTCAGCACTTTGGGGCCAGCTTTGTGATAAATTTAGCCTCTCCTGGGGATATGGTAATTTGGGAGGAAGAAGGTCTGCTTTGTAGGGGCACATTAAATCCACCACGGACACGTCTGCACCCTGCGAGCCAGTGTGCTAGATTATGTACCTGGCAGCAAACTTTAATAGAAGTTTTGAATTCCTTTATTGCTTGATTTTCTACTTGAAGAGAAATTCATCAAATGGGAACTGCAAGGGGAGCAGAGCACAGTGCCACTTTTCAAAAAAATAGGTCTTCTTTAAAGACATCACTTGTTTCAACTCTGCAGTCCCCAGGCAGGAGCTGGCTTTTCCGACGGCTGCCCATGGGAGCCTTTGTCCTGGGAGTGGATCTTCTGCATGATGAGCCCTGAAGTCCCCCGGTGACGCCTGTGCTCCATGCCACCCTCGGGCTGGAGGTGGCCATGGCTCTGGCTCTCACCCCCTCTCACCCCCGATAATTTAGGAACCCAACCCAGGTCATGTATTGCTCTTTCAGAACGGCAGAGCGATTACATTTAGCTGGTGCATAGCCTTGCCCATATGGCTCCTGAAGTTACCTAATTATGGTCGCAAATCCGAATACCTCAATTTAACTGAGTGCCAGAAATCCCACTGCTAAAAATGAAAAGAGACCGAGGTGTTGTTCACTTCTAAAGAGCCATTAAGATGGGCCGAGCTGCACCGTTTTATCCCGCCGAGGCTGGGGCTGCGCACGGCGGCTTCACTCCAGGCAGCAGCTCTAGGTGTTAGGGAAAGCATCTCCTTTTCTACTTCTGTGCATGATTATTTTGACACAAAAGATTAGGGAATATGGACAAACCTATTGTTCCTTTTGCTAGTTTTTATGTATGACTTTTATTTTTAATACCTGGGCTTCTCCAGCTGCATCTCACAATTTTTATTACCGTGAGCTGTACTTTTTTTTCACGTTTTCTCTAGCAGACCTATCAATTCTAAGCCGCTTTCTTCCTCTACAAAGTCTTGGTTAATTGAAAATGTCAGTTATTGTATTTGATGATATTTTCTCCTCTATTCTAACTCTGGCTGTGATAGCGATTGTTGTGAGGAGAGACTTTATCCCAAATCTAGTCATAAAGACACAGCGCAAAAGTCTGAGCTGCCATAAATCAATAAGGGATTCAGGAGAGCTACTTCAGCTAACGAGGATTTAAACCCCAGTTCTCGTGTATCTAATACTTTGTAGGAAAAGTGCAGACATTTTTCCAATTTCTCTGAGTCTTGTTTTTAGTTCCCTATATTCTACATCTCTACCAGAGCTGCTCCTGGCTTCTTACAGAGATATTGAGACCCGTGAAATGAAGGAATTGCGATGCGCTGCCTGCAGCAGCTGCATTAACACTCCACACTCAGAGGTGCCAGAGGTGCCTGGAAAAGTCCAGGGAGAAGATTCGGCTCCACTGGACGGAGCTGTGGAAGCCAGGCAGGTTGCCCAAGCCACCCTGTGGCCAGCAGGGAGGAGAGGGGTCCTGAGAGACCTTGTTCCAGGATGAATTCCCTGGAGATGTTCACTCCTCCATCGTAGAGCGTACATTTTAGCTTCTGGATGGTTAGCTTCTAGCATATTTGGCTTTTGGATGGTTAAATTTTTGGGGGGTAAGTCCCTTCCCAGCTGCCTAAAAAATACAAACACAAGTCAAAGATGAAAAAAGCCCCTCAGATTTTTCAATTTACTGCCCTAAGTTTAGGAAAAGCAGTTGAAGGTTGGAAAGAACCAGCACGGCAGGAGCAGCCTGTAGCAACGGGGGAAGCAATCAAAGAGATCTCTAGGCCAATTATCCAGGCTGTTATGATGAAGAATTAAAATTTGACCCTCTCGGAAAGTCTGATGGGGGGGATTGTATGGAGAAACTTTGTAGGGAAAGAAAAAAAGTGACAATTAGGGCTTACTTCCTGCAAGATCTGAAAACTCCAAAATTACTGCTTCCACGGCGGCCCTGGGAAGATGAGGGAGTTACCGGGAAGTGTAAGACTCTGCTATTCCAGACTTTCAGGCAGTGTTCAGCTTAATCAGAAAATTAAAGCAGAAGAAAATGTGCAATTGAATTTGAGCAAGGACCCATGAACCGCTCTTTTCCTGGAAGAACAATGACCCTCTCATCATCATCAACAGAAAAGTCTACCCACGGCATCATTTTTATTCTCCTGCTGCAGACGTAACTCACTCTGCCTCTTGTCCAAACCTCCTTCCTAATCATCATGAAAGAGGTTGACAAGGCACGAGATTATCCTCAAATACTCGCTTTTTCTTACATCTACCTGGCTGTCCTTCACCCTCTGACTAGCAAAGAATGGGTATAGAAAAGAAAAATGAATAAGGAGGGGAAATGAGCCCGGGGAGACAGGCTCTGCTGTCAGACTGGAATTGTTAGTCCACTTTGGTTGTGGAATGGGAATCCTTCAAGTCTCAGCGCCTTTTGGTGTGATATTTAATACTCTCTAAAATCCGTTCTCAGCTGACATCCCTTTATCAGCTGATACTCCTCTTTACTCTCTGTAGACATGAGGTTCCCAAAGCACTTCAGTGGCTTAAACTCAGCCACTTCCCAGGAAATTTATGTGGTTTTGGGCTCTGGAAAATGCCACCCACTGCAGAACTGGGACGTTCCCGTTCAGAGCTGCCCGTCCCTGGGTGCGGGCGCCGGCGGGGCCGGCGGTGGGGGGGCTCTACGACACGCTGCTGAGGCAGAACCCAGCACCAGTACAGCGGGTTATGGCCGATAAAAAAATGACACCGTTAAATGAAGTGAGACTTTGATTTCATGGGGTATGAAATGCTACTTACATACTGCAGCCTTCCACGAGGGTGATCGTTGAGCAGTTATTTGCAGAAGCAGCTTGGGTGAAAGCTGGGTGTGTGATTACCTCCCCTCATCGGGGGACACGCTGCCGGCAGGCGGCACCCGCTCTCTCCCCCCGCCCCGGGGCACCCGGCCGGCTCCTACCCCCGGGGAGGGAACCGCTGAAAAAGCAGTCGGAAGCGATGAGCTCCCACTCCTCCCTGTCGCTGGAGAGGAAAAGCATCCTCATGTCCGTCCAGGCCCCTCCGGCGGGTTTGCAGGGGCTTTGGAGATGCTCTGAGTGTGTTCAGTGAGGAACCGTACGGGCTGCGTCACTCTGCCATCGCCTTACTCTGCCACTGCAGTCACGCTCAACTCTTGCTTGCCATTTCATAGCCACTTACCGATTTCAACAATTTTACAGGTTGAAAAGCAAAGAGAAGGAAAGGAGAAGCAAAAGCATCGCTTCCACGTGCTGCCACCGTGGCTGCCTCTGCCCCCGGCCCCTGCACCGGCCCCCGGTGCCTGGGCAAGCATCCTGCATCCCACCGCCACAGCGCTCCTGGGCTCCGGGTGTTATTATCCTATGAATTTGTGCGGGGTAACCTGACAGTAACATGATTCACGGAGACAATAACAGTTTTTGATAACAATAATGCAATTGCTAAGCCGGAGTCCTCAACCAGTACAGCTCAGTGGGGAAACATTGACTTCAGATATGTTGTGTTGCTTCAGCTCCTAATAGTCAAAATACTTAATATTGATTTCTTCTTCTTTTTTTTTTTAAAAAAAAAAAAAAAAGAATTAGTCATGGCATACTGTTTCCTGGAAATTAATGTCTTTAATATATGAAAACACAACATTACATTGTGCAGGTTTGACACTTAACCAAAGTAATTAGTGTATGCAGTAATGATTCTTAGAGTTTCTCCCCACTGTAAGAATGAAAAACTATGAATAATTTTTTAAAACCTGGACATCTCACCGAGCTTTTAATGCTTCATCCAGCACGTGGGTAAATCACATCCTGCCCGCTCCTGCTGCCCGTCCCCAGGGTCCCCAGCCCTGCTGTCCCCGCTGCGGCGTGCCGAGCTGGCCCAGCGCGTCCCCGATGCAGTTGGCTCTGCCCCTGCAACCACACAGTCCAAAACCATTGATTTTTCCAGTCCCTGGGAACAGGGAAGATGTTATTTCTTTGCAACATCCCCCAAGGTGAGGGCTGCTAGAAGCCAAAGGCACTGCCAAGTGTCGCACCGTGTCCTGGACGCAGGCACGGCTGGTGCGTGGGGCACATCCCCGGTGGTGGTGGCCGCGGGAGCAGGGACACACCAAGCACCCGGCGCCTGGCGCCCACCCAGCCCCACGGCACAGCCGTCCCCGCGCTCACGGTCCTCCCTCTCCCGGGGCAGGTACCACCTGCAGTTCCGTGCCATGAAGATGCTCTTTAAAAAGGATGAAAGTCCTCAGGGAGTCTTTAGCGTGTTTAATCTGCCATTCTCCTTTTCAGAAAATCAGAGGGTGTTGCATCCAATTTGGGTGCCCACATTGACGAATTCCCATCAAAGAGCCCCTAACAGTAAACAGGTACGAGAGCTGCAAAAGCTGGATGAAATTGCTCGCCGCCTTCAAACGCCTGTAAAAGTCCAAAGGCAATTCCAGCCCGGGGACACTGCCACAAGGAGCTGCAGCTCCCGGCGGCGGTGTGATGCTGGGGAGCTCTCGAAGCATCCATCTGCGGGCAACGGCTTTACCATCCCCGTGCAGGACAGATGCTCTGCTCACGGTTCATCCTCAGTGCCCGAGTTCACGTGATTTCACTCTGACGCAGTTTTTACAGCAGTTCGCGCAGCATTAAAATAGTATTTGTAATAGGCAGAAATTTTTAGTGTCCGGAGAAATCCTGGTGTAACTGTATTTGAGAAAAGGGTCGCAATCCTATCGAATTTCTAAATGTGGGTTGGAAGAGCTGGCGGCAGGGCGGGCAGGACGGCGGGGAGCCCACCGGGGGAGGCAGCGCGATGCTGGGACACTCGTAACTGCTGCTGGTGAGGGGATCCCCGTCCGCGGGCCCGGGTCCCGAGCTCTGATGGATTTCCCTGCTGCTCACAGCCAGTCACCTCTTTACTGGCCACAGTAATTATAAACAGTTCGGTTAAAGTTTCACTTTCAGTATGTTGGGGTGGGCTTTTTCTATTCACATACTCCCTGAATGCTTCTGCTTTGTCGAGCCACGTCTGTGAGTCATTAAAGACACTTGACTGCAGTGTTACAGGGGAAGGGGACGGTCACCGAGGCGTCAGCGCTCGACCAGAGCTGTGGTGACACTGGGGCTCGTGTCCTGTTTCTCCTCCCCATCCCCACTGCAGCCGGGGACTCTGGATCAGGAAGTGGAGCCATGGGACGAGGCGGAACAGTTTTAGACTGGAAGAGGGGAGGTTTAGGTGAGATATCAGGAAGAAATTCTTTGCTGTGAGGGTGGTGAGGCACTGGCTCCTCAGCTGATGCTCATCCCCGGGTGCCTGAGCCAAAGACCGTCGTGGTGCGTTTTGTTGCTCGAGTACACACACATGATTTCCGATGGGTTTCCGATGACAAATGGCCATCTCTCATTTTTAAGGTCCCGTGAGCCGAGCTGCCACTGGCAGGAGGTGTCCGAGCGAACACCCCGGCGGGGCTGGGCAGAGGGTGGGGGTCCCTCGGGAGGGGTG
>VXBO01007523.1:261402-282427 GCA_013400135.1 Rhinoptilus africanus | reverse complement strand
GCGGGGGATTTTTTTTTTTTTTTTTCCTAAATCCATCAGTGCTTTCTCCTGCAGTAATAACGCAGTTTTATCTTCCCCGTGCTTTGTAGGCTGGATATTGATTATGAACCAGAAATATGAAATGGTCTTTCTTTTTTTCCTGGCAAAAGTGTCCTGAGGTGTAACCTGCCCTGTCTCGTAAACCATTCAGAAATGGTTTCTAGAAACGGTTGATGATTTTCAACAGCTAATCAATCTATAGGTGGCAAACTAATAGATAAGTACCTGAGAGCAGCAAGGGTGCTATTTCTGCCTGGCGCTGTGCATCCCTTCTTCATCCTTGCTGGGAGTTTACGTGCTCCTCCTCGTGTTCAGCCATTTCGACAGCAGCGTTGCAGCTCCTGGCCGTGCAGGCAGCCAGGCACTGCAGAAGAAGCGAAGATTTCTGCACGTCACGGCACAGTGACATAGTGCACCGCGCTGTGCCGTGCTTTCCAGCCGTGTGCCAGAGGTGTCTTGCCATGTTACGAGCTGAGGCTTGTGGAATACATGAGTTACCAGAGCACCTCGTGATGTTCTGCATGAATGTTGGCGAGAGGCTGGTTAGGAATTCATGAACACGTGAAATAAAGGGTGGAGAGTCCTGCAGGATGATGGAAGAGCAGAGTTACCCTCAAGTGGATTTTATTGAGGAACGCTAATTTTTGCATTAGATATTTTGCATTAGATAGAGTCCTGCCCAGTGGCATAACACCCCCAGATCCTTTTGGTTTGTACCAGCAAGGCTTTGTAATGCTCACGGTCGTCCGCAGGAGGAGGAGGTGCGAGGCTTCGTCCATGCTGGCGGCTGGGGCAGCCGGAGGTTGAGGTTGGAGGGAGGATGGACGTGCTGCGGCTGGAGCCGGCAGGAGCCCTGCCGCGGAAGCTCAGCGGCGTGGCGCGGCGCCGCCGGCGCTTGGAGGATCCTTGCCGTGTGGATGTTCCAGTCCAAAGCCTCTGTGGTCACCCAATCTGGATGACAGTCACCCGATGTAAAGGGCACCCAGCTAGTGTCCACAGGAGGGAGGGAAGAGTACTGACATGAGCGTGAATGCTGTTATTTGTGGGTGAGCAGTGTCATCGGGTGAGCTTTCATGACCACCCTTGCTTTGAGGGGCTGTGTATGCGTGCTGGCCCCCTCCTGCGTGGGCGCAAGAAGGGAAGGGGATGGCCTGGCATGGAGGGGTGGGGGTCTGTGGGGATCTGCAGGCATCCATGGGGAGAGGAGAGGGTCAGGCAGGCGCTGGGAAGCAGCTGGAGGTGCAGCCTGAGCAGGGGCTCCAGGATCCTCTTGGACTTCCTGGGCTGATGGTCACATCCTGCTTTTCCTTGGTGGTCCTTGGGTGCCTTCTCGCTTTTTTCATCCGTGCTTCGTCCTGTGACAGATTAGAAAGCATTGCTTCAAAGGCTTGTCTTGCAGAACATCCTGCACCTCTGTGTCCTCGTGGGATAGCAGCGGGTGTCTGCGGTGACTCAGTCGGAGAAGAAGGGTCTACCAGATCCCAGCTCCGGCTCCGGGGGAGGGATGGGTTTCTGCCTGGTGCCCAGGGTTGTACCTGGCTCCAGTGGCCGAGGGAGCCACGTTGTGCCACCTGCGTGGAAGCACGTCATCCCTTCTGGAGTCTGAGCACAGCAGAGATGCTACTGTTGATTCATAAATACAGTCGTTGCCTCATGAATTGAGAAAAAGTTGTAATCCTCTAGACGGGCAGGAAGATGAATCATGACAGTACAGAAACTTAGTTATGATCGATAATAATCGCATTCCCAGGTTAAATAATTTTCTTGAAAGTTCTACAGCTGAGCGAAACTTACTTATTTACCCAGATGGCTGTTTTAATTTTTAAGGCAGGGTTAAAATATCAAAGCAAATTGGATCAGAAATGCCATGAAAGTCTGTGTGATTTTTAATATCTTCTTGATGTGACAGTTAAGTAGAACCGTCTCTTGCTTTCTGAAAGGCGGAAGCAATGGGAGTTTTGAGACAAAATTTACCTTTGGAACAGTATTTTTTACCAAATACTTAACAGAATAATAGTGTAGGTGAGAAATACTAGAACATACATATTTTGTCTTTGTAGCCAGGTATCGATACGGTCTATGCAACAGCCTGGTTCGTGGTTTATAAATATTACCTAGAAGAGAGGATTTGGCTTGGAAGAGTCTCCAGGACAAAGGCAATCCTCGTGGATTGTCACAGACTTGGGCCCCACTAGGGGCCTGATGTACTGATTTGGGGAACAATGGCCTTCATGAAATTTGAGAAAAAAACCTCACTTAATACACATGTATTTGTAAGAATTTCTCTTAGTGCCATAAAATATGGTTTTCTTTATGTGTTGTTCCATGGTTGCAGATGCTGCACTATTTTTCTAAGTACTGAGGGGTTTTTTTTCTGGGTTTTCCCTAGTAAAGCCGCATTTCAGGATTCCCGCAGAAGTATCTGCCGGAATTTTTTTAGGCCGTGCTAAAAAATCACCACTGACACGTTTGCCTCTGCTGGCACATCAGCTTTCGAATCTGTGCACAGAAGCTCCTTTAAAGTAAGTATTTCTGTGCCTTTTCCAAGGCTAACCGCTCTCCGTGCCTTCATTCTGCCAGGGAAAGGCACTCTTTTTAATGGGATGGCATTAACACTCTGCTGCCGAATGATTATTTCCATTTATAATAGCAACAATATGTTAACTTCGACAAGTTAAAAATTAAGATCCTGGAACTGCCAGTCAGAGTGCAAGGGCTGCTGGCATTCTTTAATCATCACTGCTATTTTTGTGTGGACAGATTTAGCATAAATAGGTGTGATGCAGGGTGTCATACCAGATTTAGTCCCTGTCCAAGGCATCTTAGTTTTGGAATGGCGCTCCTTGTAGAAAATTCATCAAGAAAGTCAATCTTTATCCACAAGGAAGGATGGGGGCGAAAAAAACAAAGAAACAAAACCTGGTTGAATAATTTGTGTTTCTCAGGACTTGCCTCTCCTCTATGCAGCTCCTACAGTTGGGATGTCATCCATAAATTTGGTTAAAGCAGAGAAAAACTGACATCAGTGTTGGCTGTCAGATTAGCCCAAGATTAGATAAATCTTAATTATTTCTGCTAGATTTGATTCTGACTAGTCACGCTGAGCTCGTTATAATAAGTTATGAGGTCACTTAGGGAGAAACCGAGAGGAAGGATTAACGTACTGTGCTATCAGACGTGATTCTCCGGGACCAGGTTTATTTGGAGCTCTCGATTCTGCACTGGAGATGATGACAAGCTGCTCCCGATCCGTCCTCTCCGTGCCACTCGGGATTTGGTAGATACCTGTCATGCTTCCTCCAACTCATATCCTTTATAAACCGACCTACTTAGTGACTCTTCACAGAGAAGTCTATACCTTTGCCCGTCCTTTTCATCCTATTTTGAGCATCTTCCATATCTAGTATGTCCTTCTCTTTTATTTCAATGAGGAGAGGGTTTTTTTTTTTATAGCTTTAGAATAGTTCTAGGAAACCTTAAAGTAAAAGAAATCATGTCCTTTTGCATTTTTCTAGTCCATTAGTCTGAATGTACTGACTTTGGCAGCATGGGGGGAACAGCATGAAAAACCGTCAGCGGTATTAACAGAAATGTAGGATTAACAGAATACAGTGAGTTTGTACTTCTTAATAAATGCCTACCTAAAATACAATACCCTTTAAGAGGAATGTTCATAGTTGACAAGAAAGAAAAAAGGAGCGATCACTATCTTTCTAATGAAGTGATGAGTCTGAATATTAAATCATCTACAGAAGGTGCCTCTTAGCTTCTGTCCATCCTCTTCCTCCATCTACTTTACAGTAGAGAACTTGGCTGATTCTTTCTTTGGGGTTAAGAAAAAGCACGTTAGCACTGAGTACAAGACCTATTATTGGTCATTGTCTCTAGCACACAATTTGTGTGTGTGCATGTCCAAGTGGAGATGTGTATATATATAAGGATATAGATTTATGTTGATACATGCATAAAAATTTGAATTCACACTGATCTTGGATTCCTCCGTTCTCACAGTAGGCACCAGGAAACTTTTAGCAAGTAAAATGCAAAGCATTAAGGAGTTTTGTGACTTTGCGAAACCTTCAGCGTATGCTGCTGCCAGGGCTTCGTTTTTACCTCCTGTGGCTTCCCGGCTCCCTCTGAAGGATGTGTAGTGGAATAATTTGTGCTGGAAGAGGTGAAACTGGCACCGGGGTGAGCAGAGCGTGTTCCAGGCGAGGTGTGTGTTGGGGAGCTGCCCTGATACTCGCAGGTATTTGGCAGGAGGCAGTGAGTGAAGGCGGGGGCTCCGTGAAGCAAACGGCAGAGTAAAGAAATCTTAGAGCCGAATTGTTTTCTCCTCAAAGTCCAAATAGAATTAGCGTTCCTTGTTATTTTATGGGCAAGCTGCTTGCATGTGGGCCTTCCTGGGGCTGGGTTGAGCAGATAGTGCCCTCAGACTCCCTGCAAAAGGGGGAGGTGGCACTTCAATCCTGCACGTCCTATTGACCCCACTGAGTGACGTTTTCGTAGCAGCTCTGTTGCCATTTCAGGGGTTTTTAGTAAGGAGTTTGATATTTCCCGTAAGCCCTTGGTGCGCGGAGGCTGCTGTGGGGACCCCGTGCAGCTCTGGCTGTTCCCGCGCCGCTGAAGGCTTTCCCGGGAGACGGGGGCGACGCAGCCGTCCTGGTGCTGGTCTTGCCTCGCCGTCGTGTGCGGAGCATGGGGCTGGGCATCCAGAGCAGCATCTGCAGAGCCGCCCCAGAGCCAGCCCCGTGGTCCGAGGGGGATGCGCCATGGTGCGGAGGTACCGACCTCGTGCCTTAGGGGTGAGCTTCGTGAAGACCGACGGGCAAAGCTGTTCCCTATGGAAGAGCTGCAGGGATGGGTACTGGCTCTTTGGAAACCTGCTTAGGGGTGGTCTTTTTTTTTTTCTTTTTCAAGTTTGCACAGAATCAAAAAATGAAACTTCAACCTAAAAAAAAAAAAAAAATAGATCTTTTCAGGCACATAAGGACTTTTCCAGACCTGCTCTTTGCTTCTTCAGTCTCATGAAAAAGCTTGCACATCCACTAAAATTTAGATCCTGATCTGAATTTTTGCAATTTATCGTTCCTTCCCTGATAAGTATTTTCCTCTTGAGTCCGTTAAGACTAGAGGGGGAAACCCACTGTCTTCTCCCACTACCCCACTATCTTCTCCGCCTCAGGTAGTAACTTTTGATGGTCTTCCGTTTTGAAACGTTCACCCTTTTAGAAGAAGAACACGCTGTGGTTTGGTGTGGGGTGGCCATTCTTTCACGGGGAGGTTTTCCCCACCCTCCCGAGAATCCAGGTGGATTTGACCAACACATCAGCCTCTGGAAGAGCTACCCTGGAATGGGGAATGCCCTCGGCTTTCGGCAGCCTCGTTGCCCTGAGTGGCTGGGATGCTCGATGTGGAGCCCCTCAGTATCCCGGGGGTGAGAGCAAACATTGCTGGGCAGGGGCTGGCACAGCAGCTCCCTGAGGAGGGTCTGCAGCAGCTGCGGGAGCTCTGTAGAAACACGGAGAGTCATATGCAGCGTCCTTCTGGTTTCTGAGGCTTTAAACAGCATTCAGCAAACAAACCTCTTCTTTGAGCAAGGTTGAGAAAACAAAGCGAAGAACAGCCATCCATAAAGTATCATCCCAACCAGTTGTTCTGTGGAAAAATTAGCGTGAGACCGTGTGGTTAAAGGTGATGTCATGAAAACGCTCAGCAAAAACTGCCAAAGGAACATTAATTCTGTGCGTCGTAAGGCTTGGCTTGCCATTCTCATCCTGTCACACAGACTTTTCATGTATGGAAATATAGAATATTAGTATTGTTTTTTCACATATAGCATCTGTTGCTCTCTTCTATAATCACATATTGCTGCTCTGTAATGCATCTAATACTTCATGCATTTTAGGCATGTGGCCCTTAGTTGCACACTACCAGCTGAGCATTAATGGGCAAACCAGATTTGCTGGAAGATCTTTTCATAATTCTTTTCTGCTCTCATTGTGACTTCCTTTCAACCAACTCTGCTCCAAGAAAACACAGAGAAAAACTGAAAACCTTTTTTTTATTTTTTTTTCCCTTTTGCTATGACTTTGAAGACACCCTCTGCATTGTATCCTGACCGTTCAGGATTACGTATTTGTAGCTGAGTGCTGAGATGAGGCAGAGGCTTGTGGTGAGAGCCAGGTGCGGGTGTTGTGTCCCACACCGCGGGTTTGTGGAGCACCGTGTACAAGGGAAGCAACAAGCTCTTGCCAAGCAGTAGCAGAAGGGACCAACTACAGACTCCTCTACTATCCCAGGTAGGAGGCTGTGGTGCGAAAGGCTTTTTGAGATGAACTGCATACAAAAGAGAGACGACCTGCCCAGGGGGTTCAGGAGGTAAAGCAGATTTCTGGTTGCTGCTGTGGACAGTGTACGATGGAAAAAGCTATTAATATTAAGGCACTTTCTCTTGTTTTCAGCTGTGAACTGTAATTTACTGTGATTATTTGTTTCCTAATAAATTGCGCGTAGCTCATCTCAACATCAAAACACATTAGGCTTTTTGCTCCGATGTCTGTTAGGCAGGCTAATTTAATTCATCTTTGGAAAGGAGTTTATGACCAGATGCAGGAGTCGATTGGACTCGAAGATACCGCACAGCTTGTTCTTTCTATCTGGATATACCCAGAAGGTCAAATTCTGCTCCTTTCTATCCTCATAATTTAATTGAAGTCAAGAGAGCTCCGTAGGTATAAATGAAAGTACACTCATTAGGTAGCAGCACAGGATGGGAGGCTACGGAATTCCGAGGAAAGGTGGTAGCGCATGAATGAGTTGGCTGCTAGTCCGTTGAGAAAGCCATCCGCCGATGCTGGTCTTACAGAAGCTTCCAAACCTTTCAGCTGGAGTGGCTACTATTTAGCTAATGGCATTAAAATAGGGATTTAAAATTTAAATAGAATACAGAGTAGTGACTACTGACACCGTTTAACTGGGGATATAACATGAATGCTTATTATTAATTAGTGACTGAAAAAAGCTTATTAGTGACCGATGTCATGACATTGTTCTGGAAATGAGTGTTTTGTTACTAAAATGATTTTGAAAGCAAAAATAGTCCGAAGCTAAACGTAATATAAGATTGTTCTCCCGCACTTTCTCGTTCTCTGCTCTTTTTGCTCATATTTCCAAGTTGTGATGGAACAAATTCTGCTTATCGTTGTAAATCGGTGCTAAATTTGTTGTGTGTTTGTGTGTGCGAAGGGGAGGGTGCCCTGTGCCAGCCCGGGCATCGGCTGTGCCAGCGTTCAGCTCCCCGTGGGAGGCCGTGGCTGCGGCTGTGCCCGGTGTACGGTGTCAAACCCTCAGTCCTCACGTCGCTTCTGCCCTGCTAGCAGAGCCAGAGCTCTTCACACGTCTCCTTTTAGAAGCTGTTCTTGCGTTTGGTGTGGATATGCCATCTTGCCCATTTAGAGTCATAGAATTGTGGAATCATTTGTGNCCCAAACCTGGACACAGCCCTGGAGGTGGGGTCTCCCCAGTGCCCGGCACAGGGGGACGGTCACTGCCCCACTCCTGCTGGACACACCAGTGCGGACACAGGAGAGGGCACTGGTGGCCTCCCTGGGCACGCTGCTGGCTCATATGCGTTGCGATACTCTTTATTTTACGTGTACTCTGTTCAATTATGACTTTACGTTATGAGTGTGTAGGGAGGAGAGAGCTGATGGGATGCAGAGGGTGCACCAGTATAAAACCCCACCTGAGAATGGCTGGTTTGGGAGATGGACATCCCTGTGGGAGGAGGGTGGGAGCCCCACGAGGGTCCCACAGACCCCGGGCAAGTGCATCGATGTGAGATGGGGAGTCAGGACTTGTACCGTGGTCAAAGCCACCCCAGTTTCTGCCTGCGTTGCACCTGCTCTGGCCCGGCAGCATTCGAGGAGACATTCTGGTTGGTTTAACACCCGCCCTACAAAAATATCCTGTGTCAGTATCTGTGTCGCCTTCTTCTCGGGGAAGAAAATAGCGCCGAAGGGTGCGGTGCTGCATCCTCACAGCTTCTCCTACACACACCAACGGCAGCCAGGCGGGGACAGGATGAGACAGTCACCTCGGTGGCTTCACGGAAAAATAATTTATAAACACCAATCCAAGAAAAGCACGCCAAGAAAGAAATCCAGGTCTTTTGCAACATCTATGGTGATTTTGTAATTGATTTCCTGGAGTAAAATTTTTAATTTTAATGATACTTTAGTGTCCTGTATATTTGTGATGTATTTGTCAACAAGAGGAGCAAAAGCCATGTTTATGTGTAAAGGTTGTAAGAATCCCGTGACAAGGTGTATTTGATGGAGTGTAATGGATAGAAAGCCAGCTTCAGCTCTGGCTTGTGCTGCACATCATCAATGGGATCATATCGGGGAATCAGTTAAGTTGCTGAAATATCTTCCGCAGACTCTGTATCATAAGAGCACGTTATTGAATGTATTTAGCTTTATATATTGTACTGAACGTTGCTGGATTCATTGCATCTAGGAACCGCTGTGTCTCTCCTTTACCTTTCCCTTTCACTGGTGTAAATCCAGTTATTTCTTTGGCGTTAGCGCTTAATCGCAGCTCCGTACGTCAGGCCGAAGGGGGAGTGTGGGAAGCCATCGTGGGCGCGCAGCAGCGTGCAGAACGAGGAGCCCTAACGTGGCACAGAAAGTGGAACAGAAATCTCCGCTTTCAGCCGTGTGAAGCTGTTGAGGATTCGGGTCTTAGGAGCCGACCCTGTGAGAGTCTCGGGCTCAGCCAGAGGTTCGGCTGAAAAGGACCTGCAGGTCCAGATGTTTTATAGCCAGTCTTTTGTTTTCTTGAGCAAACGTGGTGTCTCGCGTACGGCGACAAGGCAGGAACACAAATCTCCGAATTCTTTTTTTAAAACCACTGAGGAGAAGGTAGGAAATCATGAGTCACTTTGTGCTTTCAGAATCACGAACACAGACTGGATCCTGATCCAAAGGTTCCCCGAGATCATTAAAACTTGCATTAACTTGCATGAAATATGAATCAGGCTGCCAGAACTTATGTATTTAGCACAGCTTTATCAGAGGTTTTATTTTGCACGCAGCTAAATACAGTTTTTCAACAAAGTTGTACTTGAAATAGTGCATAGCGTAATGGAAGCATAGAAATACTGGTCAGAGATCACTCTGAGATGCCCTCCACCATTTCAGAAACTGTCCTGTGCAGTGTCATGCTCTGATAATATTTCATTTTTTGCTGCAAAATTTAGTTGGGAAACACCAGTTAGCACAGCTCAGAGTGATCAAATCAAGTGCCTATTACAGGAAAATCCAGTCGTTGGTTTGCAAGTTGTCTGTGGTGAAAGGGAAGGTTGTGATGGTTTTTTTTTTCACCAGTGATCAGCTGGATTATATTGATCTTCATCAGAAATGACAGAAAAAGTGGAAAGAAATAGTGCAGTCTCTCTGGAGAGGCGAGGAGAGCAGGAGCCGGTGGCCAAAGAGGCAGGGCAGCTCGGCTGCTGGGATGGAGCGCCCTGGCCAGCATCCCTTCGGTGGGAAGGGTCGGCACCCGAGGTGCTTGCAGAGTTTCCGCACCATTCCAGGTACGGGAAATACCCTGAAATACTCACCCGCTGTCTCTGCGGTAGGTTTGCACAGGTTAGCTTGTTTGTTAATGCTGATGGGTACGGAGCAGTTCTAAAAGCTTCCTCGTTGGATGATTTTATATTTTTGGGGGGGTCTTTAAATAGCAACAGGAGTCATTTTGTGCACCAAATACAGGGTTATTTGCAAGCACTGGCCAGAACTGATCAAAACAGAGTCACAGGCCAATTAAATGTAGCTAATAAAATGTCCTCGAGCATCCCCCCGTAGCTCGTTGCTGCTGGAGTGCCATGTGCTCAGTCCCTGGCCTCCCCATCGCGCACTTTCAAGTTTACTTGGCTGCAGCCTGTGGTTTCGCTACGTTTTGTTGGCATAACTAGATTTTCATAGAAGAAAAAAATACCGGCTGAGATCTTTAGGTACATAAAAATAAAGATGTTTTCAGCTATCATCTTAAAAGTACAAAGGGCTTTGTGGAAAAGTTAGACATTTTGCTCAGAAGTGGCATTAATATGGTTGAGACATAATGTGGCTGATCCATAATATATCCATTAATACGGGCTGGGCTGCAGGACACCTTTTTGTCCTTGGTTTTTTTTATATCCTGTGAATACCAGCTTGGCTTTTCCCATTCTCCTCACAGAACGTGGTGGGCCAGGGCGTGCTGTGGGGGCTGGGAGAAGAGTTGGATCCCCCGGGATCTGGTTGGTGGTGCCGTAGGGCTGCGCTTGCTTTTACTGCAGTGTGGCTGGAGCAGGTCGGCATCAGTAATAACTGACTGGCACTGCTGTGTCGGGTAGAACCGTGGAAATATGACATTATAATTGCTTGTTTTCTTAACTTGTAGCCTGAAATACTCGCTTTTGGTGAGTATCTTCCTTGGTGTGTCTAAAGAGGAATTTCTTTTTGGTTTAGTATTTTCAATTTCTTTTTTTTTTTTTTTTTGATTGTGAGAATGAGAAGCATTTTAAATGTATCTCTTGCCAAAAGCATCTGAAATGTATTGGTAAGGGCCTTGGCTTTAATAAACTAGTTCCAGTGGCCTTGCTTTGCCTGTGCTCAGTCTGACAGCCAGTGTCACACTCCTGTCTCTGAAACCCCAAAGTCTACGTAACAACTCTGGGTTTTGTTGCTTTTGAAAGGAAAAATCTAAAATAATGATAATAATAAAGATGGAAAGCAATTAACATTTCCCAGCCCAATGAAAATACCATTAGCTATTGTTAGCACTGTATAAACTGATTAAAATTGGAGAGCATGAGCCACAGTGAGTTATGGAATTAGGCTTCATAGTTTTGGAATACTCTGGCACAAGGAGATTGTCTTACTTGCCTAAAGAGCAGGAGACGTCCTTGCTAAATCTGCCATTATGAAGAAATGTCTTAAAACACACGTAAAAATTCAAAAAATATCTAAATTTTACACAGGTAGGCGTTCATGTAAGTCAGTAATAACGTCATGATCTTACTGTACGGCAACCTGAAAGTTAAAAGCACCCATTTACACAGAAATACTTGGATTAGATACTGTCCGTAAGACTGGGGAATCAGCCGTGATACCTGTCCTCGGTGTGAGTCCTCTCTGTCTACAAGACCGTGCCTTCAGCATGCCTTACCCTGCTGTGTCCTCCCCCTCGCCCTCTTCCCTTTGAGTGGCGAATGTTGGTCCCCTGTGTGAGATGGCGCGTCTTTATGGCTTGGTGGCCACAAGCCTGCCTGCATACAGTGACCTGTCTCCTCCTTTCCATTTCCCTTTTAATACTAACTAGGAGCCAGATTGCTCCCTGATTATTGGAGCCACGTCCCTGCTCAGGCGCAGTAACCGGCTCCAGCCCAGGCGAGGTTCACGCTGCTCCAATTTGCGGCTCCGTTTCACCCGGGACGGTGCCTGAGCAATCCCGGTCGGGCGCCTGGAGCAGGACAGACTTACGGATGAGATAATCAGTGACTTGTGAGAACTGAGAGGTAAAGGTGGCTTCTCCAAGCCAAGAAAGCAGGCAGTCTGATGGGATCATTCGTCTTTCCCATTTGCCAGGCTTTGACAGATTATTTTAGTGGTTTCGGAAGACTTTTCTGACTGGGAATAGCAGGCAGAGTGCGAAGCCCAGGAATCCCCTGGCCCATTGGAGACCAGCGCTCCGTTTGCAAGCTGCCGAGGCTGTGGACCCAGTATAAATATTGCCATTTTTACACTAGGGGAGGTTTGTGGGGGTTTTTATTTTTTTTTTTTAGTTCCTGCTTCTGCGGTTCAATTGATGCCTCATTCTGAGTAAATAGTGGCGCTTTTCCTCCCTGGAGTGTATTCCCTGGCTCCTGTGAAACTGTGTATCTAACTCTCAAATTCCTTCCTTTGAACTTCGGGTAAAGTAGCAAGTTTTGTTTTTCTTGCAGTTTACAACCCTCTCACAGAGTTTATCCACGTTGTGACTGCTGACTGCGATTGCGTATTTTACACTGTATGATCACTGTTCCACATTAGCCCCAGTTTGTTTGTGTTAGGGTAATTTTACATTTTTATTAATCAACACTTTATTGCCTATGTGTATGTATTATTTATTTCTAGACAGTCTTCTCTATATTCCTTGCCTATAGATAATTCCTCTTCAAGCTTTTCATCAGTTGTTTTCATTAAAAACAAATTTATCTTTTCCCATTTGGACAAATGCAGATTTTAAAATTAACATCATCAGTGATGTCACCCCTACTGCCTGTAAAGTTCTTTGAAGAATCTTCTAATAAGTTTGCCCTCAGTTGCTGGTTCATTTTACTTTGAGAATAAAAATGCATCTTTCCTCAGAGACGCTGAGATCTTAAAAAAATGTTAGTTTAGACATTAGTAGTATTTAAAAAAATAAGGGACCTCACCTTGGTGTTTGAGTGTAGGTTATAGCAGCACTGACATGTGAGGAGGTGAACATCCCAGCCTGATTTCCCGTTCTGGGTTGGGAAGGTCTCCCTGCGGTGTGTGCGGAGCGAGCTGGAGAGCCGGCTGCTTGCGTGGTGGGTTCACACTTGGGATGCAGGGCCATGCTCCAGGCCGGCAGCGCCTGTTCCTGCTCCTCTTCGGAGCAAAGAAAGATAAGGCAGAGCTGGCATGTGCTGGCAGCTCTCGTGGAATACAGCCATGGAGTGACAGTTGTCGTCTTGCCTACGCCGTTGCACAGTCATAGCCATTTCCCTGACCTTTTCTCTCTTCCTTCTTCAACCCTGAGAAACCCAGCAGTTGTGGGAAACCCCTGACGTTTTGCCAATAAATTTTAATCGATGACAGCTAAATCTTTTTGGTATTTTTAAGTGTTGTATTCATTTCTTGATTCGCAGTTCAGGCCCGCATTCCGCTGTTCTTCATCCCGGTACGTGCTCGTTCATGTACCTTCTCTTGGGCTGGCACAGGAGTCTGTCTTCCCTGGGCTGGTGGGGGGGGAGCGTATGAGGCGCTTTCCAAAAGCGTGCCTTGAGCTCTTGCATAAGTCAGAGCTTATTTCAAAACTGGGAGTGCAGTGACTAAATATTTTAGAAATCTGAGCCCATGTGCTTCAGCACTTGGGTTTTAGTTCGTGGTTTCTTGTGGGTTTGTTTTGTTGGGGTTTTTTTTGGGGGGGTGGTTCTTGTTTTTGAGTATACATTGGCATTAGTGGGCCCTTCCCTATAAAATTATTTGGGATTCTTTCCACCAACTGGAGCCTTTCCAGTTTGACCTGAATGACTTGCGTTTCTGTAAGTTGAGCGTATGTTTCTTCGCGCTTGACAGTTGAATGAGAGTTTTATTCGTCCTTCAAAGTGTGTGATGCTGTAAGGGTAAGATTAAACCTAAGGCCAGTCATTTTACGTATCTGAGACCTTTCACTCTAAAATGAGAGGGTGGGGAGAGCAGTGATCCAAAATTAACAGTACGATATTTAAAAACATTATGCCCATTGAAATGTCAGCTTGTGGACTAATTCCGTTTACTATTGGAATAAAGATACCTGTCCTGTTTCTGCATCATGGACTTCTTATGAACCCAAACATTTGTTAATATAAGCATTTTAACAACTTTAGAAGTAATCCTCAACCATTACAATTCCCTCTGAAAGACTGTGTTGGTTTTGATAATTTACATTACTTCCAGTTTCACAGTTTTTAAAAGTATACGTCCCAGTTTTGGTGGAAGGAAACTTTCTTGTAGGAAAAGTGAAATCACCATAAAAAGCAAGTTATTATGTCTTCTAAGTTAGATGTTTTAAATTTGTTAATCATAGGAGTGTGAATTAATTAAACTCCCTATTCACATATGTAGGATTTATATTAGCTGATGACTCTCTAAGAAAAAGGTTGGGGATGTGTCAGCATCTCCTCTGGCTCTGAAAGGAAAATGCATGTGGTTAAAAAGAATTACAGAAGGGAAGACATCAATAACTGTGTCCTTCATCCTGCTGGACAAAAAGCACACGGAAAGGGAAGCTCTCCTTCAGGGGAAAGGCTGTGATAATCAGCCCGGGGGTGATACTGAAGCTTCTTTGAATATTCTTATTAATTTTCCTCTCAAGCTAAGTGGATGCCTCTTATCCTCCGTATAGTTGCAATTAATGAAAAACCTATAGCCCTGTTCAGCACATCTGAGCATTTTTCACTGCTCTTAATTGACTTATCCAGCATCTCGGGTGACTTGATGGGCTTGGATGGCTTTCCTTTAGTCCCTGCCCTTTGAACATTTCTTTTTCTGCTAACATTTCACATTTGAGGTTTAATCTCTTGCAGCTTTATTAGGAAGAAATTAGCTTCCACAGGAACTGAGCTGTGGAAAATGGATATTTGGATCTTATCCTAATGCAGAGCAGTGCTGTTGCGGCTGGCGCTTCGGAGTGCGGGTCTCATTAATATACCCTGCACAGTCTGGTTCAGGGGAGCAGCCTCTTCCTGCCGAAGACGTATCGGCTGAGGGGAGTGCAGACTGATGGTTTTACTCATAGTTTTATATTCTATTTTTGCTCCAAATGTTATAATGCCCCAGGCAAATATTGCTTCCTGCTGCCCCGGGATCGCACAGTGGTCCAGACAGCAGCTGGATCTCTCCTCCCTTTGACTTTCTCCCCTGTCTTTAACGGCCTGAGCCCAGTCCCTCCCGCTGCGTGCGCTGTACTGAGCCCGTCTGCGTAGTCTCCAGTCCTTTCTCACGGCTTCCCATCCTGCAGCCCTTTACTCCGCCAGGTCCAGCTGAATGCTGGAGGTTTTTCTTCTCACTGATAAGTGTTTGGCCGTGTTATAAGATACTTTATTTGCTTCTTCCTTCTTGTCCAACCAAGGACAGTCGCCTGCTCTCTTAGTTCCCTCCAGCTCAGCTGCCTTTAATTCACTTGCGCAGAAATGACCTAACGTCTTCTGAAGTCGCTGGAGAAGAGGTAAAGTAATAGAAGGCCCCCAAACTGAGACCTCGGTTAAAAAAAGTGCTCTTTTTGGGGTGCTGCCCCATTTACAATGAAGCTTCTTTTCAAAATGTTTCTTTTGTGAGTTCTGAGTCTATTTAATGTAATTGTAACATCCTGACTTCTTGTTCAGAAGTTGTACAGTAGTAAATCCAATGCCAGCCGAATTATGGTGCTTTACCACTGGTACTGTTGTCCCCCATACCTGTAATCCCACCAGAAGAAATTTTTTAGGCTAGTTTGACACAGCATTTTTTTATACACACGTGTACTGCATTAATTTTATTAGGCTTCTGTAATTCTTCATAAATAATGTGTATTGCTTATTCCAGTACATTGTGCAGGATCAGTGTCAAGCTGACAGGCCTGTAACTATCCAGATTATCCCATTTTCTCTATTAATCATTTGAGGATTAATAGAAGCTGCCTGGTCCATTCTGATTCTCCTTGCTGAGGACATGTGATGTGCCACAAAAGAGGTTATTGTAGTTATACCTGTGACCAACTTACCGATAGTCTCAGGACACAAGTCAAAGGCTCAGATCTATACAGGTGAAATCTCTGAAGACACTGCTTTTAGAAAAGAAGGCCCAATATATCACGTAGAAGTGTGCAGAGAAGGTTGGCCTGCGCCATCCTGCTGGTTCTTGATGAAATAAGCCTTCAGAAGCTCCTATAAATTCTCCTTAGGCCAGTGCGAGAACGGCCAACAGAGACATCCGTACACTCACTGCTCCAGTAAAGGATTGGTTTCTTTGACTTCTAGATTTCTTCCTCAAATACTGGCAGAGAGCAGCGGGACAGCCGTTTGGCCTGAGCACTTTGGAATCCTATTTGGAAAGCAAGCTCATTCCTGCAACCGGTGGAAAACTGCCCTCATCTAGTGTGTAATCGCAGCCAGAACGGCTTTTCTCAGACGTGCTGGAAACCACCCCGGGCTGGGGCTGTCGGCTGCCCCGCTGCCCGCCCTGCGCGCGCCCCCGCCGCGCAGATCGCACTGCAGAAGGCGGCTGTTCTTGGCATCATTTAACACCCCACAGATCACTCGCAGGATGTACGTGCGGGTAGTAAAAGGGGACGATATCTAATGGCAACTTTTTTTGAAAAAAAATTAATGTTATTTACAAATTTAGACAGGCGATGTCATTCTGTTTGCTTATTTACAAGAAAAGTAATTCATCAGAACTCAGCAGTAAAGGAAGGGATAAGAGCTATTGAGCTACCATTTGATTCTTAATATTTTTGGTCGGTAATTTATTTGTCAGGAAAATATTACCTTAAAATGTAATTTTCCTGGAAAATATTACCTCAAAATGTGATTTTTTTCTGAATATGAACTACTGGGGAGTAAAATGGCTTTTTTTGGCTGATTGTATAGGCTGGCCTTGTACTGTCGGGAAAATCGTACCTTCTCAGCTGTTTATGGCTCGCTTTCTTATCTACTGAGCTGTTGCCAGATTTGCAGAATAAGATGACCTATTTTAAGAAAGGAAGAGAAATCCCCAGTGCTGTTTAAGAGACTAAGAAGGTGTCTTCCAGCTAATGCCGGACGGTGCTGAGGTGTCCTTCATTCACCAGGGCAGGATTTTCTACCTTCCTTCGGAGGTCTGGTGAAACTCGGAAGGAAAACAACGCAAAGCTGACGCTCTGGGTTGGTGCACTGGAATAACTTCATTTCAGAGTCCTCTCCTATGCCAGCCACTCTCGTTCTAAAAAGCCTTTCAGGCAGTTGGAGACTACCATAGCAAAGAACTGTGTTATTTGGGAATAAATCTGAACTGGGAGTTGAGCGAAGCTACGCTCCCAGCCCTCCCTGAGCTGGGTGGCAGAAATGGTTGTATCACAGGCTCAGAAAATGCAGGCGCTTCGAGGTCCTTCTCTTTTCCGTGGAGGAGAATGCTTTAGGGTGGGCTTGAAGTTCTGTATCCCCTTTGGATGCTCCGCCGGGTCTGAACGCTGCCGTGGGAGCTGCAGCGTGGCTCGCTCTGCGCAGCAGCAAAGAAATCACGGGTGGGTGTGGGCTGGGGGGGGCTGGTGGCTTGTGGGCTGTCGCCGCTGCGTGCAGCACCGGGATGGTGAGACTCGCAGTGCTGGGCCTCTGCTCTCAGTTCCCCAACGGCTGGTGTCACAGGGAGGGCTCGATAAATGGCATGTCTCCAAAATAGCGATGTTTCTCAGCAGGCTTTTTGTGGCAGAATGAACCACTAGACTGACAAAAGCTGGCGGTGTCGGGAGAGAAATCACTCTGAACTCCAGAGCTGTCATCTGCCGATCGTCACGGATGGCGTATTTGGAGGAATAGAGATTAGAAGTTTATTAAAGTGTATGTTTGGGGCTGCTTCTCATGGCACCTTTCTGTAGTGCTGTGAGAGTCTTGCAGGGCTGAGGGGATCAAGAACGCTGTTTAAACTGCAGAAAAGTTTGCTAATTAAAGACTATGATAGGAATGTAATCTCAGAGAAGCTCTAGGGAAAGGGAAACGCGTTCTTTTTACCTTTGCATTTTGTAACTGTGCAGCTGAGAACAAGGGGAGGTGGAAAGAAACCCTCAGGCGGCACATGAGGAAAAAACCCATCTCTTATTGCCATCATGTTTGGAAATGAAAGCTCATTGATGGCATTTCTGTAAGATAAAAGAGGGAAGGGACTCCTAGAGGAAGCAAAGTAAGAGGGAATAGAAAGATTTATTTATTTATTGCCTTGCCCAAAGGGAAGCTAACCTCAGAATGGCCCTACAAGTTATACAGCCCCAGGGGGAAGGTCTAGCTCCTTGGCTTCCAGATCCCCAGAAGTGATTAACTGGAATAATTAAGGATAAATATTTTGGTTAAATATAATCTATATGGTCATTTTGTCTGGCTTGTTTTAATCCTTCTATCCTTTGCCCTCAAGTTTTGCTATTCAGCTCTGCTTAAATAAATATTAAGCTGACAATGTCAACCAAGTTTTAAGTGGAATTCTGATTTATCAAACATCTGGGGTGCTCAGATGCTATTTTTGTGCTAGGCGCTCTCTGAGGTGTGAGATGAACCAGTAAAGTGGTTAAATCATTCCTGGGTGTCCTCTGACAGAAGGCCTAACCGTAAAGTGGTGCAAAAACACAAAAGAAAAAGTTGTGCTATCTATGTGCCGTCTTTCATCTAAAAGATCAAATTTCTGTTCCAAACTTCCTAGTGCCTCTAAAACTCAAATTTGCTTGCGATCCTTTATGCTGTTGTGTTAATGGTTTTCATGTGTTCAGAAAGTCTGTCATCCTTTGCGTTCTGCTAATGAAGTGAGTTCTTCATTGGATAGTGATTGAAAAGTGATGGTGCTATGATAACAGGAAAGGAGAAGGCAGTCACGCAAAAGTGGCAGAAGGGAAGCCAAAAAGTTGCTCAAGGCCAGTGCGTTGTGTCTTGATGAGACAACGTACAGGTATGTTAAATACCGTCATTTCACTAGTGCTCTGTGTCCTCCTCCTCCTGGCTCAGCGCCTGCTCAGCATCGCTCCGCTGTCTGCCGGGAGGAGGAGGTTTTCTTCATACCTGTGGCTTCTGCATTTTCATTTCTCCTGAGAAGTGGTGGTTCCTCCTCAGGAACAGGTTAGGCTCTTCTGGTTTTCCTTCTGGATTGCGTTCTCTTTCTTTGCCTACCAGGCTGAGG
The DNA here is from genome assembly GCA_013400135.1 of Rhinoptilus africanus. Lineage (NCBI taxonomy): Eukaryota > Metazoa > Chordata > Aves > Charadriiformes > Glareolidae > Rhinoptilus > Rhinoptilus africanus. Next base: position 263,738 of record VXBO01007523.1, on the reverse strand, counting down.
GTAAACCCCAAACCTCGGGGCTGCTGCAGCAGGTACTAGGTAGCCCAAGCTAACTCACAGTAAGCAATCCTGTATCCAAGAATGTAGTGTAGGAATGTCTCCGTGCTGTAGAGAGAGCATCTGAGGTGGCAGAAGGAAGGGGATGATCTGGAGCCGCTGCTGGTGTGCGGCAGCCGCCGCTGAGGCGGGGGGTCAGCCCCGCGTGCTGCGGGCGATGCGCTCTCCTGTAAACGTGCTGGAGACGGGCGGCTCAGGCGAGCTCTTTCGAAGAAGTCCTGGTTCTTCAGACTGACTGAGGACAGCCAGCCCCGAGCTGGTCACCCGTCCCTTTCTCCGCCTCTGTTTTATGCCCTGTCCTCCTCTGTTAGTTCCAGGAATATCCTTCACAGATCCACCAAGTCTTTAATTACTGCCAGCAGCTGTCAACGTTAAATAACATTAGAAACCACGTGCATCTGGGAGAGTAAAGTAATTCTTTTTTTGGATCTGACCCAAAAATTCTAGTTTGTGCCTTACGATATACACGAGGAGAATGTCAGTAAGTTGGAGCAAAATCACTTGTGACAGATACACAGGCACGTCTCCAGCCCTCCTGTGTTTAAAGGTATGGGGCTCTTAGGCAGTCTTGAACTGCTGCCTCGTAGCTGGCCTGTAATGGAAACAAAATGAATCATTAATATTTAACGTTGAGCCCGATCTTTTTTTTTGAGTGACTGTTGGAATTTTAAAAAAAAATAAAGTTACCTTTTTTTTTTTTTTTATAGTCAGTTGGCAAATACTGGCCAATGCTTTTGCAACAAAGAAAAAATAGTGACAATTTTTCAGTTTTGTGATCTGTTGCTGGGATGGAAGGAGAAATGAGAACCCAAAGATGAGCACTTAGAGAGTGAACATGCCATTATTCCCTGTCGGAGGAGTGGCTGAATGGAGCTGATGAGCAGAAGCGGTGATGCAGAGATGCGTAGCCTTAGGCAGTGACTAATGTTCCCTTGGTGTTTTGCATCAGTGAGTAAAAATGGACTGTGGAGGGTTGCTATAATACTCGGTAATTTCCTTTAGAAATTTGGAGTGTACAACAGCATGGCGAAAATCTCTGCGCTGTGCGTGTTGGGGGTGACTCCTTGCTCAGTCGGTTGAATTGAGCCCACCGTGTGTCTCCTGTAAAAGCTCGGCTTAAGGAGCCAGCCTGGAAGAGAGACACCAGGAGGTGACAGTACCACTCAGAAGAGGAAAGCAAAGTCCATGTTGAATTGGCCTCGTATTTATTAAAATATCCTTGTCTGCTGTAACAATTAACAGGTAGTTAGGTTAAAGCCTCTATTATCTTCCCATCATTTTCCCCATCTTTCTGAATGCAAATAGGAAGATATTCAGTAGCTTGGAAGTAGACAGGAAAAAGCCACGGTCGTCTTCAGGAGTACTTAGTGTAACACATTGCAACGACACTAAGATGCATCGTGCGTTTTGGGCTGACGTCAATTGATATGCCACACAACATTTTGTAGAGTTTAAGTGGGAAGGCAGAATGGTGGACCTCGACAGAAGCAGCCAAATCCCCACTGCTGTGAGCCGCAGTAACTCTGTCCCCATCAAAGGACTAACCGGGCTTACACCAAGTAAATTTGACCTTTAACATGACAGATAACTGCCTAATGCTGCAGCCAGCTTTTCTTTCCCTGCATTTTGTAAAATACAGATCTCCTTCTTGACATGAGAGCTGTTTTCGTCAGGTATCACCAGCGGCTAAAACCCACCAAATAAACCTGAAGGTTTTGCAGCTGAAAGGTTCATTCTGTTCTCTAAAAAGGGCTCATATAATTCCCATTACTGTCACTTGGAGTTATGTATAAAGGACGCGCAGGAAAGAAATTCTAGAACTTAAGAAAAATAGCATTTTTAACATGAAAAGGAATATAAAGTTATCAATGCCTTTTAATTCTTAAGCAACAAATATTGGACCTATTCAGTTACAAAAATAATTTTTGTTCTTTCAGTGTTTCTCTAGTTACAATGTGAATTCCTTCAAATATTTATATTAAAATCTGTAAATATAAATACATAATTTACACATGTATAAATATAAGCAGACATTTATAAATGTAGACATATAAATATGTAAACATCCAAGACATATACAAATATATAAAATATAAACAGATAAATATAAATATGTAAACATGCAAACATAAATGTCCATCTTTTGCTTGTGTTTTGTAGTGTGCTGTCTTTTCAGATGCTTGCTGCCTGTCTGTCACTGTGGTACCTGGGGCTCCCTGTGATCCGTGGAGCCGCGGGAGGCGGCGATGGGTGTGCAGGGGATGGGTGTGCAGGGGATG
>VXBO01007523.1:190250-260941 GCA_013400135.1 Rhinoptilus africanus | reverse complement strand
CAGGGGATGGGTGTGCAGGCGGTGGGTGTGCAGGCGGTGGGTGTGCAGGGGATGGGTGTGCAGGGGATGGGTGTGCAGGGGATGGGTGTGCAGGGGATGGGTGTGTAGCTGATGTGCTGATGGACATGGCTTAGTGGTAACTTGTTAGTGTTGGGTTAACGGTTGGACTCGATGATCTTAAAGGTCTTTTCCAACCTAAACGATTCTATGATTTGCCGGTAACCATGAATATTTGGAATTGCTCCAGCCCTCTGTGGGCAATGCACGAGTAATTTTGGCTAAAGAAATCAGCCAGAGATCAAACCAGCTGGTTTCCGAATGCCATACACCATATCAAATATGAAATACACATGTATCAAATTAATTAGCGGTACGATTCCAGTAGCAAGAGTGGAATTTGGTCATGGGTGAACACAGCAGTATGCTCACATCAGTAATTCCCAGGCGCCAGCTAAAGGCAAAATGGATGAAACGCCTATTTTTTGTCCCTTGAGCAGTTCTCTGTCATCAGGCTGTCCCACCGCCAGGGAGTAGCCAGGCTGTGAGCGGTCTGGCGAGGACGGACACCTCTGCAGGAGCTGCACGGGAGCGAGCAGGGAAGCCATCCGTGCCTGCCGGGAGTGGGGCGCAGTGGGAGCCAGCGTCTCGGGGAGCATCAGCTGCCCCCCTGTCCTGCGGCGCCTACCACAGAGCCAAAAAATGACGCACATCTCCAGACGCTCAACCAGATGCTTTGGCCGTGAGACTGTGTTTCCTCTCCTAATCTGATTTAAAGTATTCAGGTGTGTTTTGCTTCAGTAAATAACCTCTTAATATAAAAGGATTGCTATTTTGTCATTGTGCCAGAGATGAAAAGGGCCAGAGGATAATTATATAAACGAAAAGAAAAAAAAAAAGAGTAAGGCTGTCTGAGATTATGAAGCTACATTGCTTATTTTTCTAAAGTACTGCTCGATGGAAATGGAAGTATGGACAGACTTTTAGCCTTTTCAGAGCCAAACTTTAATCTGACAGTCGTGTACTACAAATTAACTACATTTTCCTGATATGTGGTGGTCTGACATGATCGTATCAGCTGTAAGGAAACTCGCCCAGGCCTTCTGGGTGAGCTTGCTGGTGTTTGGAAGGGTGGAGGTGGGAAGCTGGTGGAATGCTGTGCTGGAGCAGTCCTCAGCGGTGCAGGACTGCTGACCAGATGCAGTGCAGAAGCAGCAGTAGCTTTTACCATCCCTTTCCTCTTCTGGTCTGACCGAATTTGTGAGGGAAGTGTGTGGTCAGACACAGGCATGTGTGCAAATCCTATAAGCAAATATATTCCCGTAGTGCATGCGAACACGAGTCTGCTCTTGTTGCTGGACACTTGTGATGTTGCTGCATTTGCTCTTGAGTGGAGGCAGGAGGGGCATGGACGTTTCTGGCGAAGAAAATACTGAAATCAAAATCTAATGGGCGAAACTGGAAGAATAAATCTGTCCTTGGTTTGCTTCCAGCACAGATACCCACAGGGCTTATTTGAATGTGTGAATGTGGCTGCCTGAATGTGTCTGCTTGTAAGTCTGTGTTTTTCTTCTAAATTGCTGTTATATTTTGAGGAGAGAGGGAGCATCTGGTGCATCAGGAGGACAGTGCTGTATGGAGCTGTAGTGCTGTAGGCTGAGAGTTACGTCCCTCGCTGTGGGAGTCCGCAGATTGCCCCTCCCTTGGTTGGGAGCTCTGAGTTGCAGATCCATGTTGGCATCTTGCTAGCAGACAGGGCTAATGGGCTGGCCCTGGAATAAAAGCACAAATTCCAGAGCTTCTAACTGGGAAGTCACAAGTGGGCTCAGAAATAGCTTCCTCAGAGGAAAGCACAGTTTATTCATTGTTTTCCTGGGCACTAGTATGTGAAATTTGGGGTTAAAATGGGAGTCCAGTGATTTCGTGCACCTAAAGTGTGGTCAGTGTGTAACTCTTGTTCAGGCTAATTACCCTTACTTTTGGAGAACAAAGAAAAAGACAAATTTTATTAAATACATTTTTCTTAGACTTTTTCTCTCTCTGCTTTTTAAACCAAAGCTATAAGTTTTAGCTACGTACACAAGTGGTTTCATAAGGTTTCATTAGCACCTTGGAGGGCTTGGTGGCAGAAATGGCGGAGCGCTGTTGAACTTGGTGATGTATTGCCTGTGTCACTGTGAACATCTGTACAGTGGGAAAAAGCGTACGCGCTTTGGAAATGGAAGCTAACGAGATGAAATTACTGAGAGGAGACGTGAGCGATTCCAGCGAAAGCCACATCCATCTCTGCAGTGATGAATGCCTGCCGGCAGGTCCGAGTGGAAGCCGTGGCGGTGCAGCAGCGTGGTGTTCACTGCTGGGGAGCCGCTGAGCTGCCGCCTTGGGAGCAACACTTGAATAATGAAAGAGAGCGAGCTGCTCGTAGCAGAGGTGCGTGTTTGTGGCTTTCTAGCAAGAAAGAAGAAAAAAAAAAAAAAGGAGAGCGGAAAAAAAGAGAGAAAAGAGGTAACTGTCTAGTAATGACTCAAGGTCTGTATTTTCCCTTTCCTTCACTTCAGTGAGATTTGGTAAGTTATGATTTTCTACAGACAGTTCTACTTTGAAGGTTTTTCAATTAAGTTACTTAAGACAGAATAAGCCCCTGAGAGTATCTTGAGGTGAAGACGAAATGTAGCATGCTGATATGCTAATAAAAAGTAACCGAAATACTAATACTACTATGATTTGGGATTCCTTTAACGTTATATATACTTATCCTTTTCTTTCTGTTCACCCATACTTAAAATAAATTTTTAAAAAAGCTAACTGGATGTAGAATAAAAAGGCTAATTAGATCTCCTGCCCCCATTCCTGCCCTCACCCAGCGCCGGGTGCTGCAGGGCATCACAGATCCTGTCAGGCGGAGAGTTGCAAAGCAATGAACATGTTCAGTAGAGTTAATTCTTAGCTTTCCAAGTTGAGCGTGAAAGGTAAAACATATTCTTACAGTTGCGAAGATGGCAGTGTGAAACCTGAGAATTCCTTTGTGGCTCTTTCCTGTTAATGCAGTCAATACAGCAGGAGGCAGAATTTCTGCTAGAGGGCTGCCAAGTGTTTATCGGCAGTTTTCCAGTATGTTTCCATGAGCTTCAGAGGAACTTACTTTGTAGTCATTTTGTCATCTGTTCCTTTCACTTTCTTATCTCTGCTTTTACTTTTTAAATCTATTTTTTTCTTAAAAAAAAATTTAAAGTAGACACAGGATTTAAAAAGAGCGCTTCCTTGCAATATGTACTCTTAACACGCTTACATTTACACCCTGTTGCAGCAACTAGAATCTTAATTTATGTTACTTTCACATTTAAGAAACTAGAAAATAACTCTCTGAGTGTGCTTTTAAACTTTTTGGTTTTCTGAAACATACAGCTGAAGCCAAACGCTAGGTAAGGAGTGTGGTAAATCTTGAACTGAATCCTGTCTTAGGGCCTGGCTCTATTTGATTCATGTTTCAAGTTACTGAAGTGATGCAGCATGAGTATTTCTGAGAGCAGAGTGGGCTGCTCCTATACTAGCCAGCCAGCTGTGTAGATGACACCGTAGTTTATTGCACATTGTGGCTTTGATATTTACCATTGTCCCAGTACCTCTGCCTTTTTATTTCCTGGTGTCGTAACCAACAGACTGGTTTGTCACCTCTTGACTCCCATGATTACAATCCTCATTCTAAGCACCTCCTCCAGGTATCATGTCTAGTTTTTTCCTAATTTGGAAATCGTTATTTATGGCCTTAAAACACAAATACAGGTTGCTGATGTAGTTAATTAGTGATCTGGGAAAAGGCTGATAGCTCACATCGACTTTTGTTTCTGCAAACGAGGTGTTAGCAATGCATTTGCTCAAAACTTCTCAGAGTAAAACTCGACGACTGTTTGAAGAAAACATATGAAATTAGTGGGTCAGTTGAAAATTTAACATTGTCCGTTGTGTCAGTATCTTGTATTTTATTCCAGAGTCTCTCAGACTTGTTTTGTCTCTGCCTTCTTTTTCTTATTTTATTTAAGACTTTTGTTATAGCTTTTGCTTTACTGTATTCTTGCAAAACACATATTGTGCGTATTGTCCTGCAAGCCTCTCAGAGTTCAGGGAGCATCTGGATGACACCCTTAGTCATACGGTTTAGTTTTAGGTAGTCCTGTGAGGAGCAGGGATTTGGACTCGATGATCCTTATGGGTCCTTTTGAACTTGAGACGTTCGATGACTCTCTATGACTCTTTCTTCGATGTTTTACATGAATGGTTCCCAACTCTTTTAGAGCCAAGTTTTGCTGCTACTGTCTTCATCTTTCTGCGAGTTGATGGGAAGCGAAATGGGAAGCAAGCAAGGTCCTGACTCCGCTCGCTCTTTTCCTGGCAGTAAAGACGCTTAGCTGTGTGCACGGACCTGGGCTGCAGGATTTTCGGCAGGAAGTTTATTTCTTCCTCCCACAGGCAAAGATGCTGGAATAGATCCTGTGCTGCAGAGTTAGTTACAGTCTCCATAATGCATTGCTCCAGGGACAACAGAAAAAGTTGCCTTCCCTTGCTCAAAGGAGATGATTTATTTAATGATGTAGCTTATCTCCTTACTCTCCAGGCACTTACCTATCATTATTATTCTTGTATTATTTCCATATGTGTAGTGGGCAGTAATCCCTTTGTCATTTTTAGCTTTGTTTTCTATCTTTCACGTGCACTTCAGCTTTCTTTCATAAGGCCTCCTGGCTTTTTTATAGTCTTACACATTCGGGAAGTATTTGCTCCTTTTTCTGCTTGGATTTAGCATTCCCCTAATCAGCTGCTTTTGCCAGTAGACATTTGTATGTACTCTGTGTTCATTAAAAAAGAAAAATCATTCCTGACTCAGCACGTAACTGTCTGATTTACCTTCTTTTGTCCTCTCCATGCAGTGCTATGGAGGAACGCTCCTAGATACACTCTTATAACTCGTTTAAACAAAGCTTCAAATGTATTTTTCTCTCCTTGCTGTAGCACTAATTTCTAGGGGGTTTTGTGGTTTAGGATTTTTTTAATTTTAGTTGTAATTTTTGAGGACCTAAGTCTTCAAATGTTTGTTGCTAGAGAGTATTAGCAAAAAGCCGTTCCTCCTATGAATGCCTCGGAGAGGATGTTTGCAGCGCTGGGCTCTGGTGACCTCACCCTGTAATATGTTTCTTGCTGTCTTTATGAGCAGACCTTAGTACCTGAACAAAATTGTATTGATTTCAGCACGACTCACATACATCGCGTAAACAAGGTAATGGATTGTAGCTAACCTCACTGTGAGGAAAGTGTGAGAAGGGAAATCACAACCGAAGAGCCAGGCAGGACATCAAATAAGGGCAAATAGGTCTGTGCTGCTCCTTGGGTGGAGCTGTGGCTGCTCGCTGTAGGGCAGGGCAGTAGCCAAGCAAGTAGGAAGCTGCGGGTGGCAAAAACCCAGGGAAAGAACGTGCAGGGAGAGGAGGATCTGGGTCTCCAAAAGCCAGAGTGTTTTGCAACAAGCTCTCAGGAAAGCTTTATTTTGCTCTGCTCATACAAGCAGTACAAGTAAATCATTTCCTACCATGACTTCTTACAGCCTTACCCTTCCCTGTCCTGTTATATTTCTGGAAAGGTTTGATGGCGGTGCATATTTCCTGTGGTGTGTGGTATTAGTTTGCCAGTAAGCTGTTAATGGGAGGGAGGAGTAGAAACTGGGGTGGGTATACTGGCATTTAAGTCTCTCTTATTATAACCATATGATGTTTGTAGTAACACCACTCGTGCTTGTGCTTCCCTGGTATATGTTCCTAAACCCTAATAATATGAAGCCCCTTAAGACCTTCCTGAGCCAGGCATTATGTCTGTGTGTTACTTGGTCTTGGTTGGCTTTTTTCCCCCCACATGTGTCTGAATGCTTTTTAAAAATCCATTTATAACCTTGGCTTGTACACAATTCTGCTGCAAGGAGTTAAAGAAAAATTATGCATCTTGATTCCTTTCTATGCTGCCCTCATGCACAGGAGAAAATCAGTGTTATCACTGTGTGGTTTTCGAACACTTGAAATGAGCTATCCTGAGAAAAAGATCTTTGAATGAGATACTGAATTATAGAAATTGTATGTCACAGGCTAATATTTATTATTAAAGATGTGGCCATCTTTAACCATTAGATTTTGTAATTAGCAATATATTCATTTTCTCACAGTTCTCAAAGCAGTGCATCTAAACATTTTTCTCTAGTATATCCAAAGTTTGTGGTTAAAATGGAATTGAGTGTCTTATGGGGATATTTACTGCATATTGCAGCAGGCATCCTTTGACAGTAAATACTGTGCCAATGAGCTGCCTAACATGAAAATCCTGTTTTAAAATTCCTTTTAGGAGAGATGCCACAATGTAATTAGAATGTTAAAGAGTGCAATTTCATTTGAACTCACTCAAATTGTTTTCCGAAGTGAAATTAAAGCTATTTTAGGTCTTATCTTTAGAGCGTGCATAAATATGCCTCTCGCATTAGGAGAGATCCCTGATTTTCAGCAGGGGCTGATGCCTGGTTCTGGGGTGCGGTACTCCCTGCTGCGGCTCACCGATGCTCTGTATTTGCTGGCAGATATAGAGGTGTGATGCACCTCACCGAGTGTCCAGAGGGAGTCTCTGACATTATTTAAGTATGTATCTGCACTTTTCCCAGTTTTTAGCAGCTTGGTAGTTACTGAATAGACATCAAGGGACAGATTTTCAAACTGGGCTTTAACCTCTATCTATAAAAAACACATTTACTTCTACTGAAAGACATTTTTATGTGCAAGTTGGGTAATTAAGAATTTAATCATCCTTTCTTAAGTGAAAATAATGTTTTCTGCACAGAAAAAGAAGCAAAGTTTAGAGGCTTCATTCTAGAGAGCTATTTGCAAGCTTGATATAGGGTCTGAAATTACTTGTTTTCCTTAAAAATAACTGGATGGTAAATCCCTTGAAAATACATTTTGCCAGGTGTCCAGAAGAGAAGAAGCCGAGCCAGAGCAAGCCAACGAACTGCAGGAATGACCTTGTTTTATCCGCTAGCATACAGATGTGTCTAGCATTTGATAGGCATGTCCCAGCTAATCCATTTCTGTGGAAAAGATGTGCTGTTTTTAAGCTCTCCAAATTATAATTTAATTATTTCAATTGCTGGAAATATTACTGATATAAAGTCCCTATTTTCTGATCTTTTTAGTGAAAGACGCTCACGGATTTGGGGCATGGGAGTGATTCCAGGACTTAAACTATAGGCTCATCTCTTTACTGAGGACTTGTGAGCAACTTAGTTTTTTGGTAGCTCATGGCAATATTAATCAGCTGGATATACAGATGACATCGCTTTGTGTTGACTCATTGTTTATTACTTCCGAGCAACGGCACGTGGGACTTTCAAAGATGTTGAAAGTTTTGCCTAAAAAGTGGCAGTGTTGTTTTGTTTATAGGATTGCACATAAAACTTATACTGACCTAATACTTGTAAAAGATCAGTCTAAATAAAAGCAACTTCATCTTAGTTATTTCAGAAATATGTCCGGTGGATAAAGCCAGACGTACTAATCTATGAATGGGAGGGTTCCCGTTTCAGTTGTCCCTCCCATTCCCCGCAGAGATTCTGCGGCAAGCTGAGGCAATGAGAGAAGCTTCATTTTAACCTAAAATATATTTCAGCCCTGGGATATATAGCCTCCACTTTTTGTGCTGTTGGCAGTGTCCTCTGTCCGTAAATGTGGACAGTTTCCCCAGCTGGTGCTCATATGCTTAGCTGCCCTCAAAGGCAGGGGCATTTCCTTAGTGCTCCTGCATTTAAGGAAACCTTTATTCCTTTTTATCACCTCAATGCTAATATTGAAAGCCAACGGGAAAAAACGGACCGTGTACTGCTAAGGGAGAAGTGTTCTCCGGAGGGTTTTCCTATTGAAAAGAAAGGCTGCAAGAGTCATTTGAGTTACCTGGTAGAGCTGATTTACAGTCTAGTGGATGACAAAATATAGCCCAGAATTATGCATATATCATTCACGTTGCATTCATTATTTCCAAAACTGCCTTCTATGACTTTAGAAGATGATGGATGTTGCCAGGTGCTTATATACTTCAGACTCTATGAAAATTAATTTGGTATCATATTCTGACATTTGAGACCACTTTGGTATTATAAATGCTTGTGGTTACTTTAACTTTGTTGACGCTTGCACATAAGTCAGTACAACAACATGTATTATTGTTTCCCTTAAGAACGGTTTAAAATTTTGTGACTTGCTACATTTCTGTGGGGTTTTTTAGGGGGTTGGGTTTTTGGTTTTTTTTTAATAAAGACTTGTATTGCATGAGAAAATCTACCAAAAGCACGGCATAGGTAAGGTGTATAATGGCTGGAAAATAAGTACTTTTCCTATGATTGCTATTTCAATGAGACACACTGCCCTACATAAGGTGCCATCATGGATCCCTTCTCATAGAATTTAAGCTTATACTGACAGGGAATGAGACTGCCTGGATGAACTGGCTTCCAGTCCTCTTTTTAAGGATGTATAGCGCTTGTTTACATTTGTTTGAAATAAACTCATGCTGGTATGATTCATATGAAATATATATATATTTAGATTACTTACTATGATTCTGATTTTCCAGTGCAAACCTAGTAGTGCCATGAATTCATTTTAGGAAGATAATCTCTGGAATATCCAGTTTGAAGGTTATGGTAAAAATACCTGAGGTTTCTGGGATGTCCCTCCAGACATGGCACTTACTCTTGTGTGAGTTTTCATGTGGGTTCTAGTTTTGCAAACTTTTCCAGACTTCTAAGTACCTTGAAGTAAGACATTGGTCAAGACCCAGAGCTCTCTATGGTGCCATTAGCAGCCTCCTGGGATTCAGTTCTCCCTCGGTCAGAGCTCTGACTTCAGTGGCGCTGCGTGGCTGGGCAAGCTGAGGCTTCAGATGAGCAAACTATTACTCAACTGACCTGAGATTCAAAGAGTCAAACTTTATGAGAAAAGAAAATTTATAGGTGGCCTCCCAGGTGTCGCACTGAAGAGGAAGGCTGTAAAGGGAACTCATATAGGAGAGAACCCCAAAGCAAACAGACTTTGTAAATATCCCTACTGAAGAAAAAGTTTCAGTTGACCAGAAGGAAATGTAACCAAAAGCATGTATCCATAGGAAAGCAGCTTTGCTCCTGCTAGGAGTCATGGAGTCATTTATTTTTCCAAGTCTGAGTGCTGTGAAAAATGGGGCATGCACATTGACAGGAAACTTGGTTTCACTTGCTCATTTTAAAGTTTGTCTTTTCTCTAATTAGAAGCTTCCATTTGAAATTTTAGATAAAAATCACCATTTTAAGATGACTTTTTAAAAATTTTTTTTTAATGTGACAAGGGAAGCTGTTCATCTGAAAAAGTGGAATTGGTTCTGCTGAACTGTGGTATTGGTTGCTTTCAGATAAATTCCATTCTGTGTGCGTGACATAATTAGCTTCCAAACTCGTTGTGTAGAAATTGCACGTAAACTTTCCGGTAATGGAAAACAACAGTTTCTGATTTTAAGAGTTAAACTAAGTACTCTTCCCCAGGCTAGAATCCTCTCTTGGCTACTCTTTATAGGTGCATCTGATTTTTCATCTCTGAGATTAAATGATATGTTAAACAAATACCATCTCTTGTACACAGAATGATGTTTGGTGGTGCTTCATTCTGTATTTATTGTTTCCATGGTCAGCTGAGATTGTAATGCTTTGCCCGAGAGTTCTTCGCATTTCCCAGTTTTTTGAATGTCCGTATCGGAAATGAAGTGTGTGATATATCCTTTTCAAGAATGGCTTTCCAATAGTTTGGTTTTGATTCACTAGGAAACCCAAAGCCAGCAGTACCAGACAGTTTTTTGAAATCCATTTTATTACATTATATATACAGTTTTGTTTCTCCTTTTGAAGAGTCACAATACCTAAACCAGAACATTCATCTTATTGATGCTTGTAGGAAATAACGTTCTATGCCTCTAATAGGGTTGGCTGTCTTTGTATCAAAGTTTCTTTCCTAAAACAGTAGTGAAATGATGAAAAATGGGTTTGGTACTTTCTAAACCCATATTCAACCTTGTGATTGTTGTAGTGCACTGATAAGTATGAGCCCTTGGTTCCAGAAGGCAATTATCATAAAGTTGGTTTTCTTAGAACAAGAGACAGGATGGAGAAGAAGAGGGACACTGCTGATAGCAAAAATACTCGCGAAGAAAGAATAGAAATATTACAAACTGTATACGTGGAAGTGAGATACCTGATTTAACACAGCTGCATCGAGAAGTGAGGGGAAAAAAAAAAAGTTTCACAGTTATTAGTAATCCAATGATGTAATAGGTAATTGGTTATGAAAGAATGAGACCCTGCCGTGCTTACAAATCTGACATAATTTATGATGGTCTCAAGTGATACCCATCTGTATTTCTCTCTTAGTCCGTAAGAGATGTTTCTGCAGTATAAAACATTTTGTAAGTGCATTGGAAGTCTTTGTGCTCTCACCCGTAATGAGCAGAGCTACTCCTACCGTGTTCTGCTTGGGAAGGGCGCAGCGCCATAGGAAAACTGCTGTCGTGCTCATAGTCTGGCTCTCTTCTTACTCTAAAGGCTCTGAGTCAAGGCTAGACAATAAAAAGCAAACAATTTATTCTGGAGAAAAATGTTTATAAGTGGCTGAAGAATTTGGCTGTTTGGAACAGCTTTTCTAACAAAATACATGCTCTTTGAAAAAAACCAATTGTGATGTGCTGTATTTTCAGGTTGTACATGCCTCCAGGTATTATATGTTCTGAAGAAGAGAAAAGAGTTACTTATGATGCCACTGGAATTATTTTCTCCAAATATACATTTCCAATATCCAGAGAATTGATTCTAACTGAGTACGAGTGGCCTTAAGTTCAGCTCTATGCAAAGTTTTACAGTGGAAATCAGTGAAATACTCATGCGTTAGCTATGTGTGGGCTGAACTGGGTAAGAAGATAAAAGCTATGTATTTGTAAGGCAATATTGATATGTCTTAGGCCGTGTTCAGACATATTTATAGGTGAGAGTATCTAGAAATTAGTCTTTTATGTTTAAATATAGTTGCTACTTGCAGAAACAGATTCTCAATCATTTATCCCACTATACCACTTTTAGTGGTCAAATTTATTAGACTGTTTTCTTGTTTTATCCGTTTCCTCATTAAAGTTTCATGAAAAGTTAAATGCAAAAAGAGAACTACTTTACTGTTACATTGAAACTGGTGTTTACTCGTCTGAGGCTGAATTTCTAATGCTACATCTGTTCCTCTTGGGTTTATAGACAGAACAATATCAATATGCATAATTAAGGAGGCTGAATAATTTCCAGGATATCTACACACTTTTAGTTGCTTACAAGTTGGCTGGATGAAGCATTTGATTAATTTTATTTTTTTTTTTCCAGGCTTGTTTCTGGCTAAAATTTTTTTGTTGTTCTTGATATGTTTTTTTCATTGTTTTGGGTTTTTTTTTTTTCCCTTTAAAGTTTCAAGTTTTAATAACTGTCAGAACAGCTTCTGAGGGCCAATGAAAAATTGCTTACTTATTGTTACAGTATTTTTTGAACATCCTGGCCCTGCAGGTATCTGGTGCAGTATGTGGAAATGTGGCAGTGAGTAATTCCGAAATGAAATTGTTCCTCTTTCCATGTTTATGAAAAAGAATGTGTAACTGTGTTATGTACAGCTCTTTGGTATACTCAGTAGACTTTATTACACATTCATCTTGATTTTCAGAGTATTGCTTCCTCATAGAAAGCCCCGACCAAATTGATAATACCGTATGATTAAAGACTGGGTCACAATGTAGTCATAGAAATGGGTAAAATTAAGGTTGTAAGGGCAACCTATTTTTGGCATTTTTTAACTTTGAAGTGCTTGATTTTCCAGCTTCTTTTGAAATAGTTTTTGTGGGAGACCTATAGAGGTACCATTGCATCCTGCCATTTTGCCGTGCACAATGGGAAAATAACGAAGGAGACTAGCCAAGAGCTATAAGGCTGCCTTTCAAAGGCTTTCAAAAATTATTGTTACTGGACCTATAAATATTGCTTAAAAGCCTTTATGAAAGCAGTTTTTCCCTGGGGGTGCTGTACAAAGCATCGGTGTTCTGTAGTAGAACGTAGACAGCCTTAATGCAAGACTTTTAAATATTGTTACTTTCCTTACTGTCTTTATTCTAAAAATACTGAATGAAAACATGTCTGATGTGTGCTTTTTTTCCCCTCCGAGCTATTTTCTTGTCCTGGATCATAGCTCACTGTGGATGTGGGTGACTGGTACTGGCTATCTGTATGTCATGCAGCTGCCAAGTGATAAGATTAAATCATGCAAGAAAATAAATGAACAGGCCTCACAAGCTTAGTCTGCTGGGGAGATTTCTATATTTTTCTTTCAATTCCGTCTGTATTTTCAGTGTTAGAGTTGTCCAGGCTGTGTTTGTGGCTGCTCGAGACACCTTCTCGTTCCCATATGCCTCTTTTTCCTCCAGAAGAGTGAAGGTGCTTGTCGCAGGTACAGCTATGGATCCTGCATTTCTCCAGGGAAGTTACATTCAAGCCACAGCCCATTTAACCATCCTACATTAAGGAGAGGTTTGGTTGCCTGGAGGCTGCAGCTGGTCAAACTGTGGAGTTTCAGTCCTAGAGGAATTGTGGGGTTTATTTATTTTTTTTTTTCCTTTAGAGTTGGAACAAAGAGTGCGGAATTTCTTACAAAATCACCAAGAAATGGTCAGTTGAGACATTTCATATATTTCAGTATAATCCAGATGCTTAATTTAGAGTCTGGTAGAGGCTGTAGAACATTTACCTGAAGAGTTATTTTGGTATTCTATCCTAGAAAGGTTAAAATGGATCACCTCGAGTTTATCGGGTTAAACCTATTTGGAAAACAAAGCTCCTGTAGGAAAATGTTTGTAGGAAGATTTCATTTTTGGCAAAATATTGTTGTCAATGGAAAAATGTTCAGTTGGAAATATTTAGGGGGTTCTACTTGTTTCTCCAGGTCCAACTTTTGGCTTTCTGTTCATGCTTAAGCCTGTCCAGTGACTTTTTACTCCTCGGTTTTTATTGCCCCACTTGCAGGTGCTGGGGGGTGGTAGGACGGTCCCACGCCTGTCACCCTCGCAGTGACACAAAGCGATGTGGTGTGGCATTACACACACTTTCCGGCTGGTTTAGGAAACCTTGCTGTGGTGTCGGTGCGTTGCTGTGCATGGACGTGTCTCCCCTGTTTTTTAAGGCCGGTCGCAAGTCCGGGCGGAGGCAGCGCGTTCAGTCTGGCGTGGTGTGTGCTGTCATTAGACTGGTGGGTTTGACAGTAGTTGGACCAAAATACCAGAAATCGGTCTCTGTTGAGCTCAAGATGGACCTGATGCAAGGGAGGTCGTCTTTTTCACCTCGAGCTTCGGGATCTGCTTTTTTCATGTCTGCTTACAAGCTTGAGCGAAGGGGATGTAGATTGATGTTTGGCATTTCTTTGACGTGCTGGTATTCATATGAAATTATGATAAAGAATGTATATAGAGAGTTTCTGAAAATTAATCACTGGACAACTTTTCATAAGATGCAGAATGACTCCATTTTCTCCATTTCTCAGTCATTTAGTTTCATCCTAAATGGCATTACGGTAAATGTGTGTATGGCAGGTTTTTTATTTTTATATTTCTATTGCACCACTGAAAGGAAATCAATGAATTATAATAACTTCTCCTCATTGTGATCCATGGTGTCAGGATGTCAGAACCGGCCTACTATAAAGATGAATTTGATTTTATGAGATTATCAAATTTTCAGAAAAAGGGTACCATTGTGTGAGCTGATTGACAGCAGAAAAATCCCATTTTGGAGACACAATTTAGCCCTTCTTTTTCTCCTTTTTAAGTTACTTTCATTTTGCTACACGCATTTTCAAGTTAACTGCTTAGGCTGGGCCTGTTGAGGATAAAAAGTGTAAATTAAAAGGTACACAGCTCTCAGCACAAGCATTGCTGTAATGACTTCATTCAAAGCAGTCTTTTCAGAGCAGGTGTGACCTACTTGCTTTAAATTGGGTCCTCTTTAACCATAGTTAATTACAATTTATTCTTTTTTTTTTTTTTAATAAGGAGCCTACTACATGAAAAACTGTTGTGAATCAAAATGGTCACTACCTAGAAGTCGGCAGCTACAGGAATAACTACCAAGTAGATACTCCATTTTTTCCTCAATAAATGTTTATATTCTTGTAATCAGAGCTGTTTAGTTGATGCCCATGCATACATTTGCGATCCTGAAAGGGTGCTCAGCAGCACTCGCTAGATTTTCATTCTAATGCCTAAATAAAAAGGAGGAAAACATTCAAGGATCATTTGAATGAATTAACTGACAGTATGGCACTTGGTGTTGCAGAGAGTCTTTATAGTCTGGGGAGTGTTAAATTGCAAGCATTTTTAAGACTTCCCTATTCATTTTAAAACAAATGTTGCTCTTAGTTATGTCAGATGAAATCTGCTGAAATAAATGGCACTGTTACGGATTTATACAAGTACAGTAGGTTCCGGCTACCCGCTGGTTATCATCTAATAGCTCAGCTATCACCAGACACGCTGTCTTGATGAGGGAGAAATACCAGTGTCTTTAAGGTCATAAGAGTATGGAATCAGCTTTCAAATGTCAATTAAAACTTACCTTTCAGTGAATTGTTTCCCTCTTGAAATTAAAGGTTTTGTCTTTTTTAATAGGCTTTAAATCTCCTTGAAGGGTTTATATTGCAATTAATTAAAATCAAGCAAACAATGAACAGCAATCTAAATCCGTCAAAAGGCTTTGCTGTATTTTTATTGTTATGGCATTTTGAAGTGAAGTAAAAGAGATTATTTGCAAAGCAGCCATTCAAATGAAAGTGAATTAGGAAAGTACAAAATGAACCGTAAGCGGTATGTAGCAGTGTTGGACCGACCTTTCCGTAGTCTGTTGCTTCTTTCCAGAAAGAGACTTTTTTCTTAACAATGTGATCTACCTACTGGTAGTGTTATATCAGTAGAAACTAGAGGCTTTCATAGATTTATTTTTTTAACATTGTTTTGAAAGATTTTTTTATTTTTCCGAGTTCTACAATTTGTGAAATCCAGCCCAAATGAGTTTGGTTAATGTCTGTAGTCCAAGTCTCTAAATTGCTTGGCAAAGGGAGTGATTTGAGAAAATCCAGCTTGATTTTATACTTGTGTAAAAACTCGATAAAGGAAAAGAACCAGTAACAGATGTCAAAATATGTCACGGCGAGTACAGTGGGAGTAGCACTTGGAACACTCTGAACTTCTGCCTGTACATGTGGGCAATGAATGAATGAAAATATCATAACGCAATGCAGCTCTGGGATCTCTCTTTTACGTCATTTTGCTCATTGGGAATATAGAATTGGTTTTCTGCAAACTTTTCTTCGGGATTCAAAAACTGTTTCCTGATGATAATATACTGGGGGTTTTTAATAAAATATTTTTTTTTTAGTATAGATGTATAAATGTATATGTATTTAAGCAGCAGAGTAGATTCTCCAGTAGTGGAAACTAATGCATCACCTTCAGTTAAGGAATTTTTGCTGCTTTACGGAAGGGAGGAAACTCACGTTATGACCAGGAGATGTAACTGAGGCTGGCTAATCCTGGGAGAATGAGGCATTTGCTGTAGTATTTTAAGAGTAAAAAAAGTTATTAGACCGGAATGGTTGGTGTTTTGTGGTTTTTTTGTTTTTTTTCTTGGATCATGCTGAGGAAGCAGATTTTTGCAATAAACAGGATGGAATATAAAAATCTCCTTCTCTGAGAGAGTATCTGTTGGATTCATCAGGTTTTCCCTGAGTCCTGCTTCCATGTTAGGGGGAATTCACTGGCAAAACTGGGTGACTTTGGCAAAAGTAGGATTTCATCCATAACACAAAGCTCGCTTCAAATGTTATGCAAATTTTTTTATAGCAGTGTTTTTTGAGTTTTTTTCCTGCCAGCTCTAGTGAATTCAGAGGAGTGAGTGAATGGCCTCCTGCTTACTCCTGTTGCACTCCCCGGGAAGTGGGAAGGGGATCTGAGCGTGCTTTGCTTTTGCTCTCAGGATGGGGCTGGGCTTTGAGAGTGACACGGAGACAATAAGCTTGTTTTCCATTGTCCCACGTCTGGGGCTTCCCAGACCAAGGCTCTGTTCCACCTTGGGGTCACCGTGACCCTTGTCCTTGGAGAGTGCGGGGATAAATCCGGCTGTGAGCTGTCGTTTGTGGCCAGGTCAAGGGAATGTAAAGCACCCTTCCACTTCTCTGCTAATTCTTGTACTTCCTCTGCTCCGGTTTTCACAAGCAAAGAGTGGTTAATACAAAAATACCATACCTATATGTACTTTATCAAAATGATATCATTATCTCAGCACACCCGTCATGGTGATCTGGCTTGTAAGAGTTTTTGTACAAACTTATTCTCCGATATATACTTCTAATGAACTATTTACACTGCAATTGAAAACAAAATCAAATTTCAACCATATATTCAATATCTAACTAGATATCTGGGATAGCTTGTAACAGTTCAGAATGTATTTTATTTGATGCACTGAGATTAACTCACTTTTAATTTGGAGAACCAAAAGGGGGAAAATTGCATTTCAGACCCTAAGCAGCTACAAAACATCTGTCTCCGAAGGGGATTCTCTCTACTACAAAATCTTTCTTATGAGGAAACTGAACTGAAGATCAAGAGATTTTTATTTTCCTTAGCAACTACATCTTACACAACATTGAAAATGCTATTTAATCAGCATTTGCTTTTTCTCTTTACTCCTACCGTCACACTGATTACCTTTACTATTGTTAAATTCTGGAGCCATCTCTTACCTGAAGAGCTCTAAGTTCCCACCGAAATCAATATAGCTATGCCAGCTCAGGCTAGGTGAGAGCCTGGTCACTTATAGCACAGACACTGCCTGAATGGAGGCACTGGAGCCAGTCTGGTGAGGAGCCGCGAAGGCAATTAAAAAGCCTGGAGCATCTTTCACATGAGGAGAGGTTGAGAGAGCTAGGGCTGTTCAGCCTGGAAACGAGAAGGCTCGGAGAGGATCTAAATAAATGTGTAAATACCTGATGGGAGGGAGTGAAGAAGTTGGAGACGGCGTTGACCAGGGGCAGTGAGCACAAACTGAAACACGTGAAATTCCATCTGAACGTAAGAAAACAATTTTTTACTGTGAGGGTGGCTGAACACTGGCACAAGTTGCCCAGAGGGGTTGTGAAGTGTCATCCATGGAGATACCCAAACCCGAGTGGGCACGGTGCGGGGTGACCTCCGCCAGCCGTCCCCGCTTGCTGCCCTGCGGGGAGTTGGACCAGATCATCTTGAGTTGTCCCTTCCGACCCCAACCACTCAGTGATTCTGACTCCTGTCAGCTTCTCCCCTCATTTGGATTTGGCTATGGATGCCGGAGTGACAGTTTTACTTTCCTAGGTTAAAAATACATTAAAAAAAGAAACTTACAATCAGAGGGCATGAAACCACTAAGGAATAAGATAATATTCTGGCATTAACTGCCAATGGTAATTTCAATCTGAGGGCTTCTATTTGAGTCACTTTGAAAAACAGTCTAAAGGTGCTCGCATGGCATTTTTTAGCCAGTCCTCTTGGTTCATCTTGTCTAGTTTTCATAGTGCTAGATGTACAAAAAAATAGAGGTATGTTACTTTAGAAAAAAAAGTTGTTCTATATTATTTAAGTGTTAGTCACAAATTTCAATTGTATTTTTGATGTAGATTCATATAGAAACCATACTATAGAATCTCCGTACTACTGATAATGCCTTTTAAATTGTGGCATTAATTGGCTAAGTGATTTTGAGATGTCTCCTACAAAAGCAATTTTCTCTCAAAGGAGAGAATTGCACCTGTGTCTTATACAACACACACAGTGAAAAAACCCCATAGAACTGTATCATCAGTTTGAGGTACAGCAAAGCTGAAAAGCTGAAAACTTGGTGTTTGTTGAATTTCCCAAAGCTAGAGTATTTCATACTGAATGTCAGTGATGTGCCTTACCCTTGCTGAGCGATCACTATCGGAAAGTCCATAGTTCATGTGATACTAAACCATACATTTGCTGGCGCATCCTCATGATGAAACAGGAAAAGCAGAGGCCCTCATCGTCTGATAATGTTGTGCTTAATTTCGTGGCACCACCTTGTAATGTAGACCCTGCTTTGGGTTCCAGATCCTTTATTCTTGCTATTGTAGAGATGCAAGAAAATCTTGCTACGACAAGAAAGACTCATCATCACAGAAATTAATGTATAGATACTTCAGGGTATAAAGCTGTCAATCAGGGCTATTTGAAAATGCTCATACATCTTTCTGGAAAGTGGGAAGCGATTTCAGTTCTGTGCCTTTAGATCAACATGCACAAATCTCCTAAAGCATTAATAAGAGCATTTCCACCGTATGAAAGTGGACTAATCAAACCCACTTTTACTGTCTCACACTTAGTAGTACTTGGATCCCCTCCTGACTGGAATCTCTCAGTCTCTTCCAGAGAGTAGAATTGCATACACGCTTTGGAGGAAATTCCTGAAGCTCTCAAAATTTGAAGTTGGACAGCTAATTTCAAAACGAAGGTATTTTCCTAAATTATTTGGAAAATGGAAGAATTTAATGGCACTTTTTCCTTCTAAATATATTTATTTTGGTTTAATTAGTCCATTAATTGTCAGTAAAAGTTCATGATAACATCTGATATCATCTGAGATTATTTGACATAGCATATGGATGTCATAGATATGAAAGTCAAAATATTATCTTTGTTTCGTTTTATCTTAAACCACTATTGACAAATTGATACATTTTGCCTTTTTTTTTTTTGGTCAGTGTTTCTCCTGTTTGTGTTATAATGAAACATCTTGACAGTTTGAATCAGAAAATATTAGACACCTCATGAGTAAATTGGAGGAGCAGCTATTTTCAGTAGTCCAGAAACGTTATCACAGCCTAACACATGGGTGTTAAAAACAGCTGCTCCACTAATTAGTTCACTGAGTATTTCATTTTTCTACATGACTTGAAATGCTAAGACACGCCGTTCTGTGCACTGTTACAATTGAAACAACATGAAATACTATAAAATGTACTAAATGCATTTTTAAACAAAGGCTTCATTCTGACATTGGTCTTGAAACTTTGAAATTTTATTTTGAAACCGAAGTCCTGAGCTTCAGTGACCTCAAACAATGTCCTCAAAGCATTCAAAGAAGTTTTGAACAAGGGTAAATCTAGTATTCTGTATATTGACTTTTAGAAAAACTTAATGGCATCCGAGATACTAATTAATGTCTAGTCTGATTGTTTTGTGCACAGTATTATATTTATGACATTTGTCTGTATTTGGGAACACAAATACATGCATATCACTATTTTCTGTGAAATACAAAATGTTTAAAACACCATTGTCGGAATATTAAATTCAGATCACATTATGGGCAGTTTTACTTTTCCTTTTTTCCTCAATAATAAATAGACAATTGCTTTTAACCAGAAATGCAGCCTGCTGTGATGGATAGCTTTGTCTTAGGTTCTTCTTCTCTTTTACTCATGAAAGAAAGAGTCGAGTTTTGTGGAACTTTTCACTTCTGTTTTTGTTAAAGATGAGTGTCTGCATCTGTTTAGGTTGGAAATTCACGTGTCAGATGTTCTAACTAGCAAAGGTCATAGAACTGTAGGACCACAGAGGAGGGCAGGATCCTGTTGCGATCCCCTCATCCAACACCCTGCTGAAGCAGAGCCACTAAGAGCAGCCTCCCCTGGCTGCGTCCAGCCCGGGCCGACTGTCTCCACGGATGGAGACCCCACAGCCTCCCGGGGCAACCCCTGCTCGTGTCCAGTTACAGTCACACGAAAAAAGTCAATTCTCTTACGTTCAGATGGCATTTCATGTGCGGTACGTCAGATACTCCGGTTCCTTCATCCTCTCGCTGACCTTTCACTGGGCTCACTCCAGTAAGCCCATGTCTGTCTTGTACTGGGGAGCTTGGAACTGGGCACGGCACTCCAGATGTGGCCTCACCAGTGCTGAGGGGAAGGAGCGTCCCCTGTGACACAAGAAAAGGTTGTGAGCTACTGATTATACAAATAAGGATAGCAAACGAATTAAACGTGACTAAATATGAAGGGGAAAAATTACTTAGAGTGCTTGCATTTCAACGGTTATGGTTACATATTAATATGTAAATGTACTTTTAAAAGTATATGTTTATGTACTTTTGAAAGCAAATGTTTACATGCCAAATTCCAACCTTGATTTCTTTGGAGTGTTAAGAACTGAGATTTTGGTTGTGAGTCATGGAGTCTGTCGTTTCTATTTGGAAAGGGCAAATACTGCACACTTAGGTGGAAGAATTTGGCCAATTTAAATTTTTTTGTTGACTGATGGAGTGTTTCAGTAGAGGAGGAGAGCAAGAAGTGAACGTCTTCTCTTTACCTCCCCCCCTCTTATCTCTGTTTAATATCACAGTCTCATGAAGTAACATAAAAGGCCAGGGGGGAATTTTTTCATAGGTGTATCGGCTTCACTTGTAAAGCACTCACTCTGCATTTGAGTGGGCTACTTGTGTACAAATGATACAGCTTGAAAGATGATAAAACTATGGCTTAAAATTTGGCTGCTGCCCGTGTACATAAAACAGGAAAAATATTTGGTACACTTTTCTTTATGAAAATGCAAGGGAGCCCTAGTGCATTAGTTATGCCATGCTGCAGATCGCTCAGAAAGCTTTCACATTTCAGATACGGGTCTGTAAACTGACGGTTCTTTTTATAAAAAAAAATCCCTCAAAGAAAAAAGTAACTCAAGAAAATTTGAAGAAAAAACTCTTTCTAAACCAGTAGGAACTTCTTTCTCCATCAGACTGACACCCATTATAATCATCTTCTAAATCCAGAAGACAGGTTTTTTGTCAGCTAAATAATACCTTTTTTCTATCATAGAGAGTGACAACATGAAATCCTTTTCTTATAATTCTGTCTGTTACAAATTGATGCTCACAGGGCTCTGGCGACTAGTTCAGCAACTTCTATCCTCATCTCTATAGAAATTTTCAAACTTAAGATTCTCTCTTTTTTTGGTGCGTGTTTATAGCTGTATGTTCTCGACTCAGCTTGCAGCTAATTGGAACTAGTAAATCCTAAATAAAAATGGAATAGCCCTGATTCCCCGTTGTGCTGCTCTGGTACCTGCACCAAGGAGCTTCATCAGCTCTGCAGGGCTGGCGCGGCGCTGAAGGAGTGCTGGCCTCCTCCTCTTCCTCCGGCTCACAGCCGCCGTCCTTCCTCCTGGCCAAGGGAGGGGGAGAAACGGTGCGTAAAACCCTGTGGTTAAGAACTCCTGCGAGATTTTATTCTGCAGGGACTGCTCCACGCTTTTCACTGGAGTATTTTCATCCGTTCTTACAGACTAGCCCTTTAGGCAGAATAATTTCTGCACGCTGTTTGTAAAACTGTTTTCATGTCATCTCTCCCCGGATCCCTTCCCATCTATTGTATCCACAGTAAACAGCCGCTTACATTTGACTTGTCTGGTTTAAATAATGAAGGCAGGTTTTTTTAAACCTTCCGAAGGGTTTGTTTAAAGCCAGGAGTGGTCAGAGATGTAATGTGTTGTATCCTTTCGGCTAATGGAAATGACTGTCCCCGTGCGGTACTGGGATATCCTGTTCCTAGCAGCCCCTTCCTTGGTGGTTTGCCTGTTGGTTTGCCTGGGCTGTGGAATCAGGCTGCAGAGCTGTATGAATGGGACACCGCGGTTTGGCTGAGAACCAGGGGGACGGGGCGGTCTGAACCGTTCGGCAAGCTCGGACAGGACACCTGGCTTGTACCTGAATTTTTGAACACCAAGATATAAAGTCAGGGAAGTAACTTGCCTCCGTTGTTACCAGAAACTGATTGCGCAGCTGCAAACTTTCTCCTGTTCTTTTTTTGCTAGTTTTTTAGATAGCTGTATTTGCAGCAAATTAGGAAAGAAAAACCTTCCTTTTTAAATTTTTTTTTTAATGATAAATAAAGACATAAGACCAGGTGCAAAAGCAGTAATGTCTGTTTTGTAGAAATTGAGAAAAGATTTCAGAATATTAGAATTAACATACTTATACTTACTCTTTCCTTAATACCAATGCCAATTCAAGTATCCTAAGGAACTGAGTTGGAATTCTTCCTGTGCTATACAGAACATTTAGAGGGGAATGTGGTCAGTGTAGCGGAGAGGTAGTAAGGGGGAAGGACTTGTTGAATTTTACTGTTGATCTCTAGTTTCATCACTGTAGATAGCTTCAACCTGCATGCAGGACTAATCTGCGACTGGTGTCTGATCTGATAGGATTAAAGCAGGAGAAATGTGTCAGAGATTGCTTTGAACAAAAAAGGGGCAAGGATTTAATAAAAAATTTCTGCCTGATGTTAACTTTTATTTAAATTTAATTTAATAGCTTTCATCAAAATCTCTCTCGACTGGTATGAAGAAATGGTTTTTCTGAGAACAGAGCTGAACGTACATTTGAAGGCATTATTATATTTAGGATAAATGGTATTGCTGAAGGCATTTCATGAAGTGAATGTCACTGCACATGTTGAAGAGGCACATATCTCAGATGCACACTCCCTTACTAAATACTTAATGAAATTTTTTTGAACTGTAGGATATCAGCATTCTTATCAAACACATTTCCTATTTTCTGAAGTTTTCTCAAATTTAAAAAGTTCTAAAGTAAAAGCAGCTCCAGCCTGATTTTGGCAGCTATCGATAACCAATAGTTTTAATCTCAAAATGTTGTCTTAAAAAATTAACTGGCAGATGAGCGGAATGAAAGCAGTAAGCATCTGAACCATAGGGCCAGTCTGAACAATTGGAATGTGAATAGGTCCAATTTCATGACTAATAGGACTAAATTTCATAAACAATAGGACCTAATTTCATAACTAGGAAGGAAATAAACGTAAAATATGCATACAGTTTTTAATATTTTTTTGGTTTTCTTTGGTTGTTTCAAAGCTTTAATTGGGAGAGTAAAGAGAGTAACTACATAATGTGTTGTAAATAACCATGTACAAATATTGCAACCAAACATTCAAAATCCAAAGGTAGAAGTCGTCAGGTTTCTGGCCACAAACAGGCAACAAGTCTGTTAAAGTACTACTTATACATGTTTAGTATTCCGTAAGAGACCATGACCATGGTTGCTGGTGGTCTTTTTGTTCCATTTCTGAGGAGCATAACAATGCAGATATTATTTACATCTTCTGGAAAAAGTGGAATATGGTTTTACTCCAAAATGACTCTTCCCATGCTGCTGCATTTTGTCATGGAAGTTGACACCTGATAAAGAGGAGACCTTAACACGACCTTCATCTAAATTCTTTTCCCCAGTCTTAGGTATTTTCAGTGTACGAACTGAACTTTTAAAAAAACCCCTATGAATAAACCAAATTATAGAAGACTGGAGTTACTGAAGTTGAGAAGTGGAGCACCTGTGGTCCAGCTCTTGCTCAAAACAAGTCTAGCTTTGGTGCTGCATCCTCTTGAGTGTCTCTGGAGTGAAGACTCCTCAAACTCTCTGGCCCCTCTGTTCTAGTAGCTGACCACATTCATTGTGGAGACTTTTTTCCTTATATTTAGTCAGAATTTCCCATGCTACTACCATTCCTGTTGCCTTGGCTTTTTCCTATGTGCCTCTGAGAAGAGTCTAGGTGTCTCCTCTCTGCAGGCCCCCGTATGTAGATGAAGAGAGCAGTTAAATCACTCTGTGCCTTCTCTTTTTGGGGCTCTCTCACCTTCTCCTTTATGTCGTGCTCCAGAGCCCTAAGCATTGTCTTTCTAGCTTGGGGGACCCCAGCAATGCTTTTTATGATGATGTTTTGCTGATAGAGAAGCCATTTCATGCATCACTTTTTCTTTCTGTACTTCCCTTTTAATTAAGGTAAAAGAATTAAAAAAACAAGTTAGTTCAAATAACAGCATTTTGAAACATTTGTTTTGTTTATACCTTACATAGCCAGATAACGTCAAAAAAGAATCTACAAGGATGAATCTGATTTTGATGACTTTGTAGGAGTCTCTATTGCTTCTTCCGATTTTCCTTATTCTGTTAGACTTGTGTCTATTCTATCAAGTTCATACCTATAAATGAACATGTTGGCAAAGGAGTAAGTAGGTATAAATAGCCTCTGAATGAATTCAGGCCAGTTATTAATAGTAGTATGAAACTCAGAATAAGTGAAGTTCTGCAAGAACATTCCAGTAGGACTGGCCAGGAGCAAGAAACCATTTGACTGGAGATGGAGTTAGAGGAGTTCAGGTAAGAGGTTAAGTGACGTGATTGTAAGCTGTAGTGGGGCGTCATAATTCACCAGAGAAGTTCCTCTCGTCCTATCCTCCTCTGCCTCTCTGTTTTTATTCTTTAGGGACAGTAGCATAGACTGTTAGGATGTTGTTCATCTTTCTGATACCATCTGTTTTCCTTGGTGGGAGGGAGAAATGGGATTCGTTCCAAGCTGTTCCAAATGTTTTTTCCTCATTCAGGCTGAAATTCAGATGTTCATGTTCAGTTTCTAATGCGGTTCAGTGGCACTTAGAGTACTGTACTCTGGGCAGTCCTGATCCATATGTCACTTGACCCAACAAAGCTGTAATCACCTCTTTCTAGAGATAAAAAGGTCTGAGGCAGTTGCTATGAAATCAAAGGACAGGGGTTCGTCAGTGAAGCTAGCATCGCATTCCTTTGCTGGATTTACCATTTACTCTTTCTTGTGTATTGACTAAATGCTCTCCCCTAAGCTTTTGTCCAGCTTTTGTCCAGTTCCGTACTCCCTCTGTCTATTCCTACATGTCTTCTCTGTAATCATCTTGACTACTGGTGATTTTTCTTGCATTTCCAGGTTCTTTCATGTCCCTCTCTAAATTCTCTTTATTTTCCCCTCCATTAAAATAATGGACAGTGTCCTGATCTTGTTCTCACAGCCATCATCTTGGCTGTCCTCAATTTTAGATCAATGTGGGGTTTTTTCAGCAGGCAGCTGACAGTCTGAGCACAGCGGTATTCTTTTTTTTTTTTTTCAGTTTGCTGTTATATGCCTTCAAATTGGTGAACCTTACCAAAAAGCTGAGGCTGAGAAACTGGCTCCGAAAGCCTGAGAAGTGCTTCTCAGTACTTTTTCCTGGCTTTTGCAGTGTCTTCTGCAGAACAGTTTTCTGCAAGTCCCTCTCTTGCATGACAACACCGTGTAAAACTGTCAAAACCAATATAGCTGAGAGTTGGAAGTACTGTATATTGAAAGTCCTTGCAGCAGTTACAGTTAGATGCTGTTCCTCATGCGTGCAGCCACGCAAACCATAACCTTTAATAACTCTGTTGGTGTTGTCTCATTCCCTCGTGTCTTCTGATGGTGGTTTAAATATGTCCTTGCTTACCAGTCAACAGGTGGAATTAATTACCTAAATTGTTATCAAAAACTTTTCAATTCTTTTAAATTAAGTCTTAAATTAAGTAGGATTTTTTGCCTTTTTTTAAACTTGCCTTGAATTTTATTTTGCTGTTATGGAACTCAAAGGAAGAATGAGTATAATTAGATGTCAGCAGCATCATCTCCAAGTTGTAAGAGCTGCTACCTATAGTAAATCAGTAAATGCATGATTTCTAATTTCTTTTCTGTATGGGCAGTGTTGTTTGGAAATCACCCAGAATGAAGGGCTTCAATGTACATGATTCCAGTGTACGGGGGTTCTGGTTTGTTTTTTGATGTGGCCATCCACATCTCTACAGCAGCCCCTTCCATTGCCTTCCCTGGGTCTCACAAAGGGAATCCATATAGACAGAGACCGAAAAGTGACAAAGCTTCTTTCAACTGCTGAATTACAAGTATGTTACAAATATTTCAATATGAATTAGCATTTAAGTGTTTTGAGAGTCAAGCAATAGCAAGAGAAATATGTCACATGCCAAAGAACACCTGGGCAGGGGTTGTGGAGCACATCCTGCTATGCTGCTCATGTGCAGAAATCTATCAATACATCAGTTTCATATTTATCGGGAGGAACATTGCTGGAATAATGCAATTTGAAATAAACTGATGAAATCATAAGCTATCTAGATAAATTGAGAAAGCCTTCAGGAAAATCCTTGATTTTTGCTTACACTGAATGACAAAATAGGGATTACTCAGTTTGATTATGGAAAAAGATTTATCAAATACTACATTGATGCAGCTCAGAAAAACTAGTTAAATCTTTACAAAATATATCTGCTTTGGTGTTGTATTCTGAAGCAGATGAAATTATATTATTGATGGCTCTTGTAAGAATTAACCTGAACGTTTTTAAATGGGATAAGGAGTCTATTTTAACACCTTTACAAATATCAGTATGACTATTATGGCATGGCTGTAATTCAGTCAGATCTGGGTATATCTTTTGAGTTTTATTTGCCAAGTGGAATTTTTGCTTTGTCTTGTAGTTGTCCGAATGATTATACTACTTTGTACATGTCCATTAAAACGCCACAGTTTTGCTAATTCGGCCAAGAACAGGAAATTCCCTATCTCAGTTCTCTCTAGTTTACATCTCCATGCCTCTAGGCCAAGCTTGCGCTTCTTTTTAGGCTTCTTGTCACCAGAGCAGATTGCACAATGGAAGTTGTATGTCTATTTATAAGTCGCTGCCAAAAGGCTATCACTGTTTATATACAGCTAAGACTTAATTTAGCAGGTGGGTGGATGCTAAAATATTGCTTAGTTCTTTGTCCACATTTTTTTAATCTTGTTTCAGGCTGTGAGAAATTACATTGGACATTTAGCATTCATTGTGCTTGCTCAGGGGAGGTATCTCAGCCCTTCAGGAATGTCTAAAAACAAAATCAGCCGAGACGAGGAAAGTCCTTATGTTTTCTAAGAGCGAACAGCGATGACCACCAGACAAAAGCGTGCGTAAGCAAGGGAAATGCTGAAAACAAACCCAAAGAAGATCATTGTTGCTGAATGGAAAGAATGTGCCAAAGTGCTTGAAAACTCCAGAGCTGTTATATCCACACCTGCGACTTCTGATGATCTGATGAACCCCTCCATTAAGAATCAAGCCCTTGTATTGCTTGAGTGGAACAATTTGGTACAGTTCTGGTGATGATCCCAGTTTACACTGAAAGTGATAAAATCCTCTTCAGAAAGTCATTGCTAAGATTGCATAATTGGGCATTAAAGTTCTGATTATACTTTACAAACTCCGGGACTTTGTTAAAAACCTGCCATTCCAATGTACTGAATTTCAGTGTTTGACAGCTCAGCTGTGAGAATTTTTTTAGAGAACATTTGTACCATAAGAACAGCATGTTAATTGACTAAAAAAAAACTGGGACAGATTAATCATGGGAGGGAACACGGTCCTTAAGAGAATGTAGTTCTAGAGCCCTCTGCTGATGAAATCCTTTAGAAATACAGTTCTTTTCAAATGCCTTTTTTGAATGGCCTGGGTTATTCATCCCGTCCATTTCAGACCCCTAATTTGGAGTGGAATAAATCTGCCCGCTAAGGTGGCTTTCTTCTGGTGCTGACCAAGAAGGAGCCTGAAGGACTACCTTGCTCCAGACCCTGAGCTTCCACCTGGCCAGAGATGAGGTGAAGTGAATCTGCTTCTCGGCGTTAGCAGGTTTGTCTCCAGGCATATAATTAGCATGTGGATTTTGCAAGGGTGGCAGTTCTCATTCAGCAGTGGCTGCGATGGTAGTGAAAGTTATGTATTCTGCAAAAAAATGATCAGAAAGTGGCTGAGTACTATTAATTGGTATATTGAAAGAGTGGAGAGAATAGACATGAGCTAGAAAATTAACCAGCAGAGAATACATACCAACAGCTTCTACCTTCCCCACAAAGATGGAAACAGTGTTTTGCAGTCTGCCTTTCTTTTCTTGTTTTTCCACGCTGTTGATTAAACAGGAGCCCCTTACAGCACAGCATGACTTATTGCCGGGATTGATGTTAGTGGCTATGTAGGAGGATGGAACAAACCAAGCAGACATCGTTATTTCCCGTGATGCCCCTAAACATCTTGTTATTATCCTTACTGCATAGTAAACCTGACTTTTTAGGCGTTCCAGTACCTAAAATATTAGACTGAGCATTTTGAGAGTGACTGATCCAAGCCGATAAGACTCTCTGGACTTTGATATGGAGTTTGCATCCACAAACTGTTGCA
The DNA here is from genome assembly GCA_013400135.1 of Rhinoptilus africanus. Lineage (NCBI taxonomy): Eukaryota > Metazoa > Chordata > Aves > Charadriiformes > Glareolidae > Rhinoptilus > Rhinoptilus africanus. Next base: position 232,666 of record VXBO01007523.1, on the reverse strand, counting down.
TTTATGTATGTATGTATTTATTCATTTAAATTTGTTGTTAAAAACAGGAGTTGGATTTGTGTCAGGCAGTCAGAGGTCTTGTTTCTTGTTCTTTGAGAGCATTTGAAGTAGAAAGAGACCTGGTAGGGCTCTTTTTTTTCAGATTTATACAGCTGAGGCCACCTGGCACAACCATTTACTTGGAAAAGAGAGGAGCTGCCTAAAGCTGCCCTTGTATCTGCTGTTTTCTTGTGACGGCGGCAGTTACTCTCAGCCTTGCCAGAGAGGTGCGTACACCCAGGGAGGGCAGCAGGCGGTGGCGGTCCTGCAGCTTTGCTCCGGGGGCACCATGGGCTGGTTGGGCTGGTTTTGTGCTGGTTCAGTGTGTTGGCGGAGAAAGGCCCCCCACTCTCCACAAAGGAAGCAGATGACTTCATTCCTGCCGGTAAGGCTGTTCTGAAGTCATCCCAAGATGATGGGGCAACTGACACTGGCAAAACGTGTTTAAACCACCAATGGAGAAAACGGCGAAATGCATTTAAGTCTAAAATACTGGGCTACTGAAAGAAAGTGAGAATATGCCACCTACAAATTTCCTTAGGGAAGTGAAATCAAATTTTAAGAAAGCGTTTACCAGTACTACATCATATGATGATAACGTTAACAAAAAGGTAATCCTTGTGATTTCTGACGGCCGTGTAGACAACCATAGTGTTGGAAGTCTCCCTCTTCCACTTACTAGTGGTGTCCTCTCCGAGTCTTCAATATGCTTTGTGTGTGTTTAATAAACTGATATTTACTCATGAAAAACCTGTAAAGAAGCACGTTTGCCTTGGGATAATTAACTTTTTCCATATAATTTTTCATTGTTATGCATCTTTTCGTCTCTTACGATATTTCTTGTTGTGCCTGTCTGTAGAGTAGTTTCCCAAGATTGTCCCCTGCCGTAGAATTTGAACCTTGCAAGATTTTAAGAAGTCGGTATGGTTGGACAGAAAGAGAATGCTCTGTGCAGATCTTTCCTGTGAATTCCTATAAAAGATTCATAGTTCTTCAAATATATAACATAATCTTTACTGAAATTAAATGAACTTTTTCTAGTATAAATATATTTTGAACTCTGAAGATGAAATACGCAACCCCCATTATTCTGGAAGGTTTTAATCAAAGGTGTCTGTGTGCGTAATACTTCACAGCTGAAGGCTAGTGATGGAACTAGTTGGTGTTGAGGGGAAAGGGAAAAATTCAGATTTTATTACCTGATTCTGGCTAAAAATATGCAAGAGAGAAATGTGGAAGCTACAGAGGAGATGTACTTCAGGTATTCATGGGTAGTGAGATATTTACGGAGATAAATGGCTGTTTGGATTCAAAATTGTACTCTCACATTCAAAAAAACCCAATTTTCATGGGTGCTTGTGGGAATTATGTTTTTAAGATTTCACTTGTGCTGACATTTTGGTATACAGATACAGGCTTTTGCATTTTGATAATCCGATGTATGGACATACACGCAAGCATATTGCAGGACGCGTGCATAGCATTAGTGGGTATGGTGAAACAAATGGGGAGCACTAAAAAACCAGTTGCATCTGTAGCCAGGAAGGAGGATAGAATAACAGAAGAAAGAGGAACTGATGGACAACAAAAAGTTTTATATTTTTCATGGCAAAACTGGAGATCTTCTATAGAGAGAAGGGAAAGTAAGCAGCGGGGGGGGAAGTTTTTAGTTGTGAGTGAACAATGGTAAGAACTAAGTTATGGGTTTGGGCAATTCACTTGGAGAATTTGAATGTTTATGTAGGAAGTCATAGAAGAGAATAATTACAGAGTAAAGAAAGCCAGCCTGATTATTGGAAATAGTGGTAGCAGCGCATAACTTAAAAGCCAGATGCAGGGATTTGGGAGGCAAAGGAAAGAGGATGTGAGCCAGAAGGGGGGCCTGGAGGTAAGACCTGGGTGTATGAAGGAGAGTGAATCAAGAACTGAATTAAGATCAGGAAGGAAGGAGAGCATGGGGCAGATGAGAAGTTATTGCTGGTGGATGATTGGAAGACCAGAAAAGGCTAAAAAAGATGATTGCTGGGGAATAGGTTATGCAAAATATAGGAGGGTACCAGTAGGTGTTGAGAGGAGAAGGTAAGCAGCAGAGGTCAGGGGGTGAGTGGTGCTTCTGACACTCCTGTCCCTTGGAAGGTGGGAGAGCTGGACCCAGGAGGTGGCGAGGGGAAGTCAAAACACTTCCTTTACAAGGTGAGTTTGGTGAAGGCAATAATCGGGGATCAAGAAATGCTTTAGATGGACTATACCTGGCTATAATGTGGAGGGTGATAGGAAAAAAAAAAAAGTGTCCGTTACAGGGCTGTTCCAAGAGGAACAGTTTGATAAAAGGTCAAGAGGAGATGGCGGGGAGCATCAGGAGGAGGAAGGGAGATGCCCAGGGCTGTGCCTGCTAGTGCTGTGGTGCGACAGGGCGTGTGTGCCGAACTGGTCCCTGTAACAACCATCAGGGGCTGGTCCAGTGAAGGAATCTACATTGTCGTGGCACTGCCAGGGCGCTCCGTTTCTGCCTGGCCTGCACGGTCCGGGTTTGTTTGGAGCAAGGAAAGAAGCCGCAGACGAGCCGATTTCCTTCTGGTGCGGGAGGAGGAGGTGGTCAGCATCCCGAAGCACAGGCACAGCGCTGCAGTGGGATCTGCTCCAAGGCGACGGGAGCATACACACACTGAGCAAGGCAGCAGTAATGGGACGGAGGAGAAAGGTCCCTTGTCCCAGCATGTCCCTGCCTGCGTGCTTTCAGAAGATCAGCTTTCCCTGTGAGTTGTAGTTGTCACTTTTAATTAAAAGCTTCTTTTCTAGCTGCAGTTGTCGTTGCACGTTATTATCTCTGAAACTTTCATCCTGCAGACTCAGCAAAATACGTTTTCCTGTAGTAAGCTCCTGCTAAGCTGATTAATATGTCAGGAATAATGCAGACGGATTGTGATGTAAACTGCTGAAAAGTAATTGGGTATTTTGTGTGATCCTGTCCTCTATGAGGAAAAAACCCCAGACTTAATGAAAGTTATATAGCTCATATTTAAACACCAATTTGTTTAGTTGATGTATTTAGCAGGTAAATTATGTTTTCTATACTGTTCCTTCGGATAGCAGTTGTAGCCATCACGTGGGCAGAAAATCCATTACACCATAAAGCAAGAAATAGAGCATAATTCATACTAAATTTTATACCAGATAATCTTTTAAACTAAAGGATTACTACAAAAAGCCAAAACACATAAAAGATCTGAGTTTAAATGTAAATTTCTGGATTTCAAGAAAGTACACTTTCCAAAGAAGGCTATTTCTCACCTTAGTTTATTGGGATTCTCTCCTACTTCAATGTCTGCAAGGTGGGCCATCAAACTGATTGTAATTTCTAGCAATTAAGGGCATAATTATTAATTTTTAGAATGTGCTACTTATATGCAACAAACTATTGAAAATCTGTCAGTTCTTGTACGACAAGAAACTGAACAAAACTGGAGTTTTCCTTAAGGTTATGCAAAAACTGTCTTTAGGGAGAATAGAATACAGATTTTAAAAAGCCACCACCAACACTTCTTTTGCTGTCACTAAACTCTCTTTGTTCTTGGAGTCATCATCGTCTACGATTAAGATCATCCAAAAAAGCACATACTCAGAAAATCTCACTTAGGAATTTCAAGGCAAGGCCAATAGTAAACTTCAATTAATTGAAACCAATTAATAACTTATCAGAAAAGGTAAAGATTGAGTCCTGTGTCCCAGAGGGGAGTCAAAGGTTTGGTGATTCAAAAGTGACTGATATTTCGTAGAAATAATTCTGTCTTAAATTTTATTTTACTCTTCTTTCAAATTTCCCAAATCTCATGATGGTCAAGTCATAAGTGACATCCCAGATCTTGCAGCAAAGACAGAGAAACTCTCTGTCATTAATATTCTCGGGAGACAAAAGGTAAAGTTGAAATCTGATTGTTCATGCTTGGCTATTTTATTTTAGGATTAGCAAAATCTAAATATGAACTTGAATGCAGAATATTGTAATGGAAATATAATGAAGAGAATTCAATTATCATGCATTAAATGGCATTTCTGGGTAAGATGTGCTGGTTATCGTGGTAGTTCTGTGCAAGAAAACAATTCAGATAATATTTCATACCCCTCTTTTTGATAAGACAAATTCCCCTTTGGAAGCATTCCAGTAATTCTGCAATTGTGACTTTGTCTTTAGAACCATAGTTTCTTAATCTTTTCAGAAAGATTAATGAAAACTCTTACAAACGGCTTATGGAAACTCAATATCTAAATTCCTAAATTTGAATTACCAATTAGAACAGAAAAGCCACATGCCTGACTCCTTCACCTGGCTCAAGTGTGACATTTCAGTAGAATATGATTCTTGTTTCTAAACAGGATATATAATAATGTAACTTAAAAAAAATATATATAGTGACTTCCAATGGAGAAAATGAGGTAAAAAGGAGAGAGATCTCATCAAACCAAGCAGTGCACTTTCCCCTTTTTAAAATAGACTACTTGGAACCTTGCAAAAAGTTTGACCTTAATTGGAAGGCACTGAAGTTTTACATTGTTTTTCTGAAACCACGTTCTCCCTGGCCAGCCCCCATCAGGGTCAAATATCTGTAGATGGAGCCTTTCCCTGAAATTCCAGAGCGCGCTCCCTCAGAGCCTCCCTTGCAGCTATTGCCTCCTGGAAGTCTTCTAATATTGCCCCTTCCTCCATAGGTCTGGTCACTGATTTATTAAAATGCAGAGACTAAATTGCCTTTTTTCCCTTTTTCTTGCTTTTTCTTGCCCTACGTGGGAAGATCCTTTCAGTCCACAACTGTATTCACTTTAGCAGAAATGTTAGAAAAAGAATCACCTGTAGAGTTTCGTTTGGTTTCTCTTTAGCGGCTTATAATAAGTAAGAGCAAAGATGACTTTGAAGTCTCATCCTGTATTCCGAAGAGCATATTCACACAAAACTGGTGGATGGTTTTGAGCGTGATGGGGAGCGTGGCCGGCCAGCCAGGCCTTGGCTGGGGATGATGTGACCAACCTCTTCAGGTGCATTCCCTGCCTCCTGGACGCTCGCTTGCCTAAACGGATGGGTGAAAACATATGTGGCTGGGACTCCACCGCTGTGAAGTCCCATCCCATTCACTAGGCACTCGTAATAACACTGCCGTGCGGGTGTCATACAGATACCGACCGCCAGAAATTAATTGATCTTGGCTTAGAGGTACCCAGGGCTTTTTACCTCACGCTGTCACCGAAAGCAAGGTGGCAGGAGAGTCATTGCGTGGACTCTCAAAAGATTTTCTAGTCTTCAGCCTTCAAGGCCAATGCAAGCACACTCATTCTTGCACGAGCATCTTCCTCGGACATCCCTGGCTCTCCTTTGCTGGGTGTACGGGAAGGCGCTGTGCCCTTCCACGCGGGAGGCTGGACAGGAGTGATGTGTCCGCGGGACGTCACTAGAGGAAGAGGTAAGAAGAAGTTGTGTATATGTTTCCAATGAAGTATTGTAATGTCTTCTGCGAAGGCATTAATACACCTTCCCATTTCAATATCTTCAGGGGGGAAAAAAGCAAATTTTATAGGTGACATACAGTTTTAAGGGAGAGGGATGCTGATTTTCAGGCAAAGAATAAGATTACATTTCATCAGAACTTCTTTTGAATTGGAAAATTGTGAGAATATGAAAAATAGGAGTCACTATTGATGCAAGAGCTTACAAAACCTTAATTCTCATGTCTCAAGTACGGTATTATGGCCATAGAGAAAAACTCTTGACTTGAATGAAAAATAGGAAATGGAGGTATTAAGAGTTATACATCTGACTAAGCAAAGAAATAAATGAGTAAAACCTCACACAGAGTTTCGTACAAGATAATACTAAGATAATGCCCACAAAGATGCATATAATGGAAAGGTGGGCAGCTTATTTAAGCACTAAAAGCTGGAGGAAGAAGGCACAGCTTGTACGTGCAGAGACAATCTTTCTACATTAAAAAAAAAATAAATCTGAATTATTAATAGTGCTGTGTTTCTAATTGAGAAGTTGTACTGAAAATTAAGATGAGACTGAAAGCTTTGAAGTTCCCTAATTATTCCAGTGACCCAGACTGAAAACGGGCACTATGTAAATCATCTAAACAGCACACATAATTAATTAAAAGAGAAGAAAGAAAACAAAAATGAATGTCTGGCCAGTGCTAGGAGAATGTCAGCGAGGAAAGGGTTTTGGCTGAAGGAAATTTGAGGGTTGTTTTGTGGTTGGCTTTTTTTTCAGTTACAACCACGTGCTCAGCTTTGTTCCATTTCCTATGCATGGTCCCTATTATCCAGTCTGATCCAGCAGAGAAAATGTAGCATAAATTCTGGCCTACTGGAATAAACTGGAAAACTCCTAGTGCCTTCCTAAGGTCAGAGGTGGGACACCTTCTGTACCTTCAGCACTTGTGGAATCACAAATCGTGCTAAAAGGCTCCTGCTTCATGGAACAAGTGTTTTATGGGATTTGAAGAGAAAAGAGTGGTACTACCATCCACAAGGTGTGGTTTAAAAAAGAAAAGAAGCAGGAGCTGCTCTGCTTTCAGTGCTTCTGGAGCGATGGAAGACCTCTGGGAGGACTAGGAGGAGGTGATGGAAGCTGTGATTGCTTTAGTGATCGATGTATTTGTGATTTCTAAGCTTGATAGTGTAACTCATTGCAAAGAGCCAACGTGTTAGCGTATTAATGTTGTTGATTATGCTGATAATAAGAGAAAGAAAAAAGGAACAGAAAAATCATCACTTATCTGTGATGTATGACAAAGAAATCAATGAAGCGAAAAGTCTGCTGCTTTGAATATAATTAATATTTTCTGGGCCCTCTGGCAAACGTTACCATTATTTCTCATTTCAGCCTTGTAATGCTCTCATTCAGACTTCTAAGTTTGTTATTTTCTGAGAACCACAAAGCTTCTTTAAATAGTCTTACCAGTGCTTTCTGCCCTGGGCTTTTGGTGCTTGGTTTTTTGGTGGGTTTTTTTTTTAGCGTGTGTATAAATACATGCATTTGAAGTTTTGCAGGTCCAGACTATCAGCAGAGTTGGCTTCAGAGTTACAGCCAGATCTCTCAAATACGGTATTTGGGAATACTTATTTTAAATGCGCTATCAACAAGAAACCAAGTGGATTCCAAAGGGAATTCGAAACTAGTTTTTGTGTGAAAGCTCTTTCAAATTGCTTGTCCAACAGTTGCCACGTGCTACTTTTTCGTTTTTAACCCTGTTAAAGGAAATGGAAAGCACATTGGCAATAATACTTTGCACGTTCTAGGATACAACTAAACAGATTAGATAAAAATATTTTCAGAAAGATACAACATTTTTACTTGTGTTTTTTTTTTTTAAAGCAAATTTTTAATTACTTCATGAGGGGAAAAAGGAAAATGGCTGTATCTGATGATGTGTAGACCCATTGCAGGGGAAAGAGCTTCTGAGATCAAAAAATAACATCTTCTATCTTGTCTTTTGAAAAAAGTGACTACTTCTCCCATTCTTTCAAGATACTTGAAGTTTTGCAAGTTTGTGGAGCTATTTTGTTCCATCTTTAAATCAGGGTTTTGTGAGCCATACAGCAGTTTTCTCTGCTTCTGTCTTCTAAATAGGTAAAGAGAACATTTCTCGTGATTACTGAGGAAGAAGGATTAGTGATTTTACTGCACAAAAGATTCATTAATTGAGAAGAGATTAGATTTTCTTGTAATTAATTTCTGAAAAACTACGGTTTTCTGAGATTAAGGATTTACTTTATAAGAGAATAAACTGCAGATGATAATGAGATGCTTGCATGAAACTGATAAATAAAAGTACTGATAAATAAAAGTTTATATTTAGGCTTCTTTCACAGTTTCTCTAATCTACTTCAAGAAAGAATATATTTTTTTAAAGGCATTCAGAAAACAGGTCATAACATTTTTAAGCTTTTGTGGGGGAAAATGTGTGTTTCATTTTGTTTTTCCAAATCGTTGAAAAATGGTACATTACGGTTTGTTATGAATGTGGTTGTGTAGCATTAATTATTAGTTAAGACAGTAATAAATTTCCTTAATTGGAATTAAAAAAAAGAGTGTACATTTCATCCTGGTTCTTTTGCATTTAGCAAAATCCAGCTGTTCCCGCTGCCCTTGCAGGGCAGTCTTTGTAGCTTTCCAAGTTGCTGAGCATTTCTATGGGTGAGTTTGGAAAATGTAACGTTCTTACACGTGAGACGCAACAAACAACCTGAAATTTCTTGATTTTTTGCCTGTGATGTGAGTCTCCTAGAGTCTGTAGTCTTTAAAGGACGGCATGCGACACACACGAGCAATAACCTCTAATACTCAGCTGTGGCGAAATGTATTTCTTTCACTAGTTTAAATGGAGAAAAGTACTAAGTGCTGGTGCTTCTATGAGGAAGGAGGAAGAGTTTCTGTATCACTTACAGAAATTAAGGACTTTCGTAAAGCGGCGATGCGTATGGTGACTCAGCCTCCCAAAGTGGGGAGATTGCCTTTCTGTTGACTCTACTTGACTTAAATTTTGTTTCCAAGGATCTCAAGTAGCAATCCTCTTACAGTAAGTAACCATCAGAACAAAAGAAAAGCTTTATGAAAATTATGAAGGAATAAAATGTAGGTAAGAAAAGTGTAATTACCAAAGCTGGAATTAGTCCAGGGTAGGAATTAATAATAGTGAAATTAATAAAGGGTTTAATTACCATTAGTCCACAGGGCATGAAATTATACTCCTTTCAATTGTATCACAGCTCCTGTAGTTCTGTGCTGCTGCCTTCTGAAATGATGACAAAGAACAATATAAATCTCAGGGGATTTTTTTTCCCCATGTTTTTCAGCAGTTTTGTTTTCTTTTTAATGACAGAGTAAATAATGGAGCAGACTATGGACACATGCAAACCCATTTCTTATGAAAATACATTTCAGTTCATACTTTCCCATGGCTGTTCTTCCAGCAAACGTTCTATAAGCAGCAGTTTCTGTAGTGGAGTTACTTCATGCTAATTTTTCTCACAAAATGTTAGCAATGCACCATAATTCACGTTCAAGTACCTTTCTTATTCCAGTATAGAAATTTTCTTTAATAAGATTGCTCGTCTGTCCAAATCACATTCTGGTTTGGTTTGGGGTTTGTTTTTTTCCTGAAGAGCACAGTTCCAATAGATAACCAATCAATCCCACCAACCTCATGTATTATGACAATTGAGTCTTACCATAGCTTTTGAGGGAGGCAAAGTAATCAAATCACTTTTGCTTATCCCCAGCATTTTTTTCTTTCTAATTTTTAAAACAATGTTCTATTGAATAAGAAATTACAGGTATTTTTATGGAACTGCAATAATGGAAACCTTTTGTTTACATAAGCAAAAGAAAAACTTTAAAAAATGTTTTTGCCGTTGTAATTGCTATTTTTAGTACAGTTCTGTCACTTCCCTATTTGTGTACTTCCTAGCTGTTGTATTACACTGTTATTGTTCTGGGTTTCCATAAAAATGAAATGTGGGGTTTGTTTTATGTGTACGCTCACGGTGGGAGAGAATGATGCGAAGCTAAGTGCTTTGCAATGCCTATGGAAAGGATATTTTTCTGAGTAGCTTTTGAAGTACATGTCACTGTTCAATTGCTCATTATCTTCAAATGGCTTGAAAAGCTACAAATAATTTGATATTCAAAGGCATTTATTCTTATTGTGTCAAGGTTCGAAATACACAGTTGCAAATGCTGCTTCCTATGCTTGAATACAAAGAGGCCGTGCAGCTTGAGAGCTAATTTCATTTTTTCTGGTGAAGTACGTATTCTGTGACCAGTGCTTTTACAGTTTTCTTCTGTTTCGATGTGGTGGGCTCAAATGAGCTGGTTGGGAAGATTCCTGGAAGTAAAGGTGTGGTGCAGGTTGGTGTCGGCGGTGGTGCTGCGCCCCTTTCCTAGGCTCTGCTCGGGGTCTGGCAATGCTGGCCGGGCGGAGCGGTTGGGTGTCCCTGTGGTGTCCGTGCTGCCTGCTCTGGAGCTGGCTCATTCCCAGCAGGGACATCCCCCTGCCATATTCCAGGGTGCTCCTTTGGTGGGGAGGGACGCGGAGGCTGCCGCAGCTGGGCGTCCTGGGCAGGGGAGCATGGCTGGAGGCTGCTCCCCGTCCTTTCCCCGTGGCCCTTCCGCAGCCCTGCCGGGGCTGGCAGCTTTTTCTTGTCATTCTTCTGCCTCTTTTCCTTGCCGCTTGCCTGGCGGGAAGGTTTGCTGGAGTCAGCGGTTGCTGCAGGTGATCCAAAAGTCAGGTAGAACGTGGTGCAAGGGGACTAACTTCAAGTAGCGACGGCCAAAGCGGCTTTCAACGGCCAAACACAGACTTGCCAAGAGCAGCCGAGCTGAACGCGTGTGATGTGCTACGGTGGCGGCAGCAGATACAGTGAAAAAAGATTTGGAGAGAGCAGATAACACGGCAATCGGAAAAAACTCTCATCTGAGGGAGAACGGGGGGCACTTCTGGTGTGATGGGCCGTTCTCCTGCTGGACTGGCTTTGGAGCAGAGCTTTGGGACTTCTCCTGGCGTAAACAAAAAGTGACAAATGCAAAATTTTTTTGAAGTCGAGAAAGCGATAAAAGTCATTTCCTCCCAAACGGGTTTGGAATTGACCAACAGATTTGACGCTGCAAAGGCAGTAGACTTATTTCCAGAGGAAAATTGGGAGCAACGTTAAAATAAACATTAATTTATCACAGGAAATTTTGAGTGCAATTCAAGAACCCAGGTCCAGCTACAGTGTTGTGTATGAAATCCGACTGGGGAACTCCTGTTCCTGGTGTAAGGAATTTAATTGACGAACATTTAAAATCAAAGTCCACAGAGTAAATTTGAGTGGCGTGTGGCATCCTTGAATTCTAGCTGTGTGGCTGTTTGGGTTCTGCAGCGGACTATGCCATTGAACTGCAACAGAACTTTTAGGTTTTGTGATTTGCTAGCTTGTAAATTAATTGCTTCTTTTTTTTCATGCCTATAAGTGTTCCTGTTTTGCATTTTCAGAAGTTTATGTACACTGTATTATGCGGATGTTTTCATTGCATCACCTGACTGTAATTAAGATACAACTTCTCTGTTATACCCACCAACTTGGCATCTGGTCAAGCTGAATTACGAAATGACTATACTCTTTTCTCTGTTTTAAGCCTTACCCTTAAGCCAAAAACAGGCAACAAGAAAGCCTGTCCTTGGCGCTGCCACAGGAATAACCAGCTGCCCTCTGGTTTTACTGTGGTTCGTTTCAGCATCTCAGTCTTCTTGAGAACATGGAAAAGCAGTATTTGTTCTGACAGCATTCGTGGGCTCATCTCACTGGGATTACGAGAGGCAGTTTAGGTGCTAACAAAATCTAAGCAGGGATATAAATATCTGAGTATTTGATTTACCTCCAAATTATCAATGTACTGCATGATAAAAAAAGTCACAGAGGTCCATAAATGGAGCGTTATCTGACCAAAGAAATTATTTTTTTATCTTACAGTTTGGATAAATAATGGCTTAGTCAGTGTGAATTATCTCCGCTGATATTTTGAATGAATATACAGTTGCTTTTTCACTGGCATTCTGTGAAAAAGGATGCTGATGAGCTTTATTTTGCTTTACTTGGGCTATTTTTTTCATAAACGTAACTCAAAACCTTGTAAGTGGTTTAGAAAATGGGAGTTGAAGGCTTAGCCCTCTTTGGCTTTGTGGTACTGGGTTTCAGAGCAGCCCAATTTATCTATAACCATGTTAAAGGAACTTCTAGAAATATCTATTGGAGGTTTAGAGGCTGCTTGACATGTATAAAATCCGCTTATTGGGTGTTCTCTCAATTCAAGAGTAGTGAGTTAAAGTATTTTTATTCCACGGAAAAGCAGTAAGACACAATTGTGCAGGCTGTTACTCAGGCGAGTTAGATGCCCTGGAGAAGCGTGTGCGCGGGAGACGCGCAGACCTTGGCAGCTGGAGGAGCAGCAGCTAGGGAAAAAAACGGCGGAAATGGCCCAGACATTTATTTTTCTGCAGAAAAATTAAGGGCGTTTCTGCCGAATCCCTTACCTGAGTTTTCAACAGACTGACGTAACGTAAGAGAAGCAGGACTGCCGGGTAAACAAACTATCTGGTTTTAGGCTACTTTTGTTCTAGTTTTGTAACCAATTAAGTTTACGCAGCCTTTTCTTTATTCGTATGGTTGAAAAGACAGGGAATATAAGCCAGCAGCAACTGTGGGAAACTGAGGAACCCTCTTGATTTCAGAGAAATCGGGTAAAACACCACGGGACGTTTTTCAGGGAGAATCAGAACTGAGCGACTCTGATTCACTTCAGTGACACAGTCCCAAGGGGGCAAGGGACCAAACCGTGGAGTACAAAAGGTGTCACTTTGTACCTTGTCTGATGAGCGTGTTCACAGGTGTGGGATTTACACGGCTAATTCTCAGCATTAAAGAAAGCGGATGGTCTTGGTGTGTTTGCTTCTGTGCCAGTAGAGGGGAACAGAGGATGTGTTGAGATTGCTGTTGTGATTGCACCGGCGAACCTCTCCTTCATGTCTTGTAGAAAGGTAGAATGAGACATGCAGAATGACAACTGCAGATATCCCTCAGGAAAAACTATTTAATAGACTGCAATCTTGATAATAATTCTTAAAAACCAGTCCCCCCAGTGTTGATTGTTTCAGAAAACTGTTTTTTCCCCTTTTCCTTCAGTATGCTGTTTGGAGATGACAACCAAAAGGAAAATTATCGGCCGCTTGGTGCCCTGCCGGTGTTTTCGTGGTGAAGAAGAAATCGTCTCAGTGTTAGATTACTCCCACTGTGGCCTACAGCAGGTGCCAAAGGAAGTTTTTAGCTTTGAACGGACGTTAGAGGAGCTTTACCTAGATGCCAATCAAATTGAAGAGCTACCTAAGGTAATCGGTGTTCTGCCTGTAATACAGATGTCAAAGTCGTGTTCTTAAATGTGTGTTCGGCATGTGCTTCGGCTCTGAAGGAGGGCTTGCTCCTGACCAGGAGACCTGCTTGCTGCGGGAGGAGTCGTGGCTATTGACTCCAGAGATGCAATTACAGTTTTACAGTCTTTTTTCTGCCCTCTCTGAAGAGCCCAAGCGGTTCCTGCAGATGGTGCTGTGTGGGGAGGAGTTGGGCCACCTACTTCTTGCTTCCATAGCGCAGGAATGGGGGCAGCCAAGGAAGTCTGAAGTTGGGAAATTAACAGTTGTTCGAAAGAAGTACTTCTTGCACAAGTAATGAATATGGTATTTGATACCTTGACCAGGAGCACGCTAATATATGGGGGAGGTGATGTCACGTTTGGATCCTCTCTAGCACCGCTTTTAAAAGCAAGCTCTTTGTCAGGATAAGCCGTTTATCCTTGCGGGAGAAATGCCAGTTCTATCTGACTAGGATTTTTATAACTGCAAATGAGATCCTGCAGTGAGATTACTTAAGTTATCCTTCCTGTGTAAAACTTATTTCACAGAATCTTTACATCTGTTCTCCTGTTGATTAATGTTTACTATAAGGAATTAGAAGTTACTGTAACTTAAGTGTTCTGGAAACAAAAGAGGGCAAGGTAATGGAAAAACCAATTAATTGTAGGTGCTAGCTACATAATGAAGCATGAAGTAATGTAATCCATTCCTTAATTGAATTTTTCTCAACAATAATGAAAGATGCTTACAAGTCTTTAATTAAACACTGTTCCACTGTAATCCGTTCTTCATCATCTCTCAACATATTTCCTTCTTACACGGCATAGAGTCTTTATGTAAATTCTATTTACAAATGTAGAAAACGTGCTTTTTCCATCACGCGGAGTTCCTTTATTTGGATATGATGGTTCGTTGCTTAAGATTTCTCACTCCATGGAGAAATTCTTTACAGACGGTAAGGCAGGGTAGCTACAATCTTTTAAGTGTCATGGAAAAATGATATGGAGAATTGCCTTATCTATCCCTGCCACTAGAAGCGGCAGCAGAGAACCAGGTATTTTTTCTGTCTCCATAAATATGAAATGGATTGTGGTGGAGGCCATTTTACTGCTGATGAATACCTTCAGGACTGTTTCTCTTTTAATAATAATATGTTGTTAACCTTGTGTATCTTAATTATGTCACTGGAGAATATATAAAGTGTCTAATTTAGCTAGGGATTTTTGGTGTATTTGTTTGGGGTCTCTTGAAAGTATGCATCACCGTGGTATTCAAACCAAATTGCAGTGCGTAATGGAAGGCAAATATATCAGGGCATAGAACAAGAGCAATATGCCATAATTCTGTACGGAAAAAATGAGGGCCAAAGGGGGTCCAAAATGATGAAACTGGGATGAAGGTGATAGTTGTTAGCGTCATTCCCGATGGAAACGTGCATGCCCATCAAGCCTTTGCGTGGTGTTGTGTTATCATCTATTTTGTAGTTGTTATTTACGAAACAAAAGAGCAGATAAATACATACCTTGGGGAGATTTCAATGTATAGGTCTCTATTTTTGCACCTCTTTTTTTCTCATTTTCCTTTGTTATAAATAACATTTTGAAGCAAATACTATGTGTTGGGGAAATCCTTTTAATTGGTCTTAAGTTTGAGTAAATGCATTGTTTAACATAGTCTTGGTCTTGTATAAGAGAAGATTAATGACAGTGTTAATTTACTTTCTTTATACTACTCGTAATTTTTTTTGTCTTAAGCCTTTATTAATTGTTACCATAAATTAAGCAGTCCAAAGACTTTCTTAATCAAATTTTCTGCTTCAGATATTTTTTGCTGCATGTCTCAACTTTTTTCACTGTTGAATTAATATTTTAGGAGAGAAAATGCCACTTTTTTCTTAAAATGGCACCGTATTACTTAACATTAACTTTTGCGTTCCATGTTATGATCTACCACAGGCAGAACTTTCCTCTCTCTGTAACTGTGAATTCAAATGACTTCCTCCCGAGAAAATTTGCTTTGTCAATCTTCTGGTTTTTACCAAATGTTGCGTGCCTCTGAAGTTACAATATTCTTCTGAAATTTTCTATCATCAGAGTGCTTTTTCTGCTTTTTTTACTGCTGTCTTCATTAGAAATGGATTTCTGGTTCCTAGTAATTTTTCTTTTCTTTTAAGGATTTATAGGATTGTTATATAATTCTTATTCTCTCTTTTCCCCTAAATCGAGCCAAGTCTTTTATTTTATTTGCCTTTGGCTTCATTATCATGAGCTGCTGCTGCAAACATGTCCCTGTTTGTATGAGTCAAATGAATCAATGACTAATAAAAAAGAATATAAATTCTGATGAGGGTGGAGTCACTGGCAATCAGTATCCTGAAAAAAAAATGAGATGAAAAGTCTCCCCAGCAGCTTTTTCTTATAAATATAAAGTAAAATCTGGGCTAATTTGTAATGGACAAGATTAGTTTACTTGGCGATGCCTTAGGAAAAATTTATCAGTCTAACAAATTCTAGAAATAGCCACCCCTGTGTTTCGCCATGTCTTAATGCTGAATTGTCTCTCTGGGAACAAGGATCCAGCCAATGCAGAAATGGTGTCGAGGTAATCGCCAACGTGTGGCTCACAAGGATGGAGGTCTTGGCTGTCGCTGGGTGCGATGGGGAGCGCGGGAGTTGTTGGGGCTGGGGCTGGAGTGACTGCGGTGACGCTGGGCTGGGTGCGCAGCGCGGGGTCCGCGCCTCCGCGGAGGGTGGCCGTGCATCACCCCCCCCGGTCCCTTCTTAGCAGGCAAGTTCCCGCAGCACTGGCGCTGGGGAGTGTGGGCACGGCAGTAATTAAGCCACGCAATTATCTTGCCTTCTCCGCTCATACCTGCTGGCACACCGGGCTTGAAGAAGCTCTAGGCTGCCCTGTCTAAAATACGCACCTGCTGCTTCTTCCCATACGGCGCCTCTGCCCTTGTTTTTCATGACTTCTTTCTCTCGATATCATTGTTTAATCAATTTTTACATGTTGTAATTTGTTGTATGAGACAGTGATATTTCCTGAGGAACGCAGCCATGTTAAAGAGGTGCTTTCAACATGATCTACTCATTACTTACTGGTTACAGGTTGGGAGAAGGATTGGTTTTGCAGTGGAAATTATGACATTTTATAAAATTTGAATTAAAAATTAGAATCAAGTCCTGAATTTGGGGGAGGGGAACTTGAGAAACTTATCATTTTGATAATGTCCAAGTATTTGTTTTCTTGAAGATGGCAAATTTCCTCTGCGTGCAGTCACAATATTTTAAAGTCTGTCATGAAATTAAATTATGAAATAAAATATTTTAATTTGCCACAAGCCACAAAAAACTTCCAATTGATACAACACACATGAAATATCCAAATGCTGATTACAGTGAGTGTGTAGGTTTTGACAGAAAGCTCTATTTCGACATCCCTGCTGCCAACCAGCTCTTCCGATTGTTCTTGTCAACTGCCTACAAGCTGTGTTTATGCTACTGAGCAGCCTGTCTTCTCAAATAAGAGCTTTTCGAAATATTTTTTGATGATTGAATCCTTATGTAGCAAATGTAGTTTTGTGATATTTGTTGCTTCGGTGTGTAAATAATGATCCTAAACTGATCTTTTCCCTGAAACGCTGTAAAGTATCTTTTTATGTTGCAGCAACTGTTCAACTGTCAAGCTTTACGCAAACTGAGTATACCAGACAATGACCTTTCCAGTCTGCCAACCACTATTGCTAGCTTAGTTAATCTCAAAGAACTTGATATCAGTAAAAATGGTAAGAGATCAAAAGTGTAAGTATTTTAAATAATTGTAATGAATATGACCAATAATGAGGTTTTAATTGCTAGCGATTAACAAACTTGTGTTCTAGGTTATGTACTGTTTTCCTGTCTGGCACCTTTGAGAAGCCCGGGTAGAAATCTATCTCATTTACCTTTCTGTCCAAAAAAAAAATATGGAAAAAGAGAGATTGCTTTAGCATCGTATCCTGTGAGGACTTGTGACCGATAAACGTTAGAAATAGGAGTGGGAGACCATTTTTCAGTGCACTTAAGAACCATTCCACCCTCCAAAACGGCTTAGTACTTACTGGGCTCTTGTGGAATGGATTTAAGCACATAAGGCTGCAGGTAAACAATACCAGGATTTATATAGTCAGTGACTAATTTACTGATGTGCATTTCCCAGTTACTCATTTACATATTTATGTGCCTAAAAGCCTCTGCGAGGCTGAACTGAAGTGTCTTTGTTTCGAAAATGAGGCTTAGGCGCTCTTGAAAATTTTCAAGTATTTCTTATCGGTATAGACTTAGAGACTCGGGATTATATGTGTGTTCTCCTGAGGAGAGAGGGAGGCAAAGAAGAAAAACATGAGCAGTTTGGAAAGAAATGAAGGGCACAAATATCAGTAGAAATGATGTCACTGTTTAACTCTAGAAGATTATGTAAATCGAACATTAGCATAATAGTTTTAGAACAAGGCATATTATCTGTTCTGGTGTATTTAGTGCTTACGTATCATCTTTTAGACTATAATAATAAAATGTATGTATTCTTCCTGTTATAGCTTAAGTCTGATCTGAAAATGCCAGATGAGCTCATGTATGAACAAAGCGAGTTAAACAGGTTTTTATGTGTGTATAATATTTCTTTCAATATTTTTTTAGGAATTCAAGATTTTCCAGAGAATATTAAATGTTGTAAGTGTTTAACAATTATTGAAGCCAGTGTCAATCCGGTCTCTAAGTGAGTATCAGCAGCTTGTGTTTGTGTACTGCAAGTGCAGAAAATTTACACAAAGTGAACTAAAATTTAAAGACTTTGTGTCAAGTTCATTTGCAGGAATAATCTAAATTTCTTTTTAATTGATTGAAATCCAGTGTGGATGTATCTATGAGAAGATCTGTGTACTATGTAGCAAATGGGTTATCTTTCCACACAGTAAAGAAAGTGTCGGCAAAGCAGTCCGTATGGTGCAGCCTTTGAAACGCAGGGGCCTGGTGCTTTATGTATTGGGAATGAGCCACGGTGCATCTTCGCATACCATAAATCTCTTGGTTGGGACTTTGGCAACCCTTATTCCTTTCAAAAACTTGTTATAATAATAACAAAAAAATCTGTGTTTTAATCCTGTGATTTACGAAATGGAGTGAAGGAAATGAAAGGATGAAATTTTACTGTTTCAGTTAAAAAAAAAAAAAAAAAAAGAAAGATAGAAAGAAAACACCTTTGGCTTAAACCCCTCCTCTGGGAAGGCAGCAAAGGCTGATGTAACTTGAGCGTGCCAGGCATTTGAATTTCACGTGGTTATAGCAACGCGGAAATGATGAGAACGGGCGAAAATGTAACAAGTAAGAAATTCTTGAGAATTTGTGTAGGAAAAGAAAGTGAGAGAGAAAGTAATCTTTCTCTTTCTAAATATACATTGTTATTATTTCCATAGCAACTTTGGTGTGAGCATTAAGCTTTTAACTGTTTTTTTAGGCTGCCAGATGGCTTCACACAACTTCTAAATTTGACCCAGCTCTACCTAAATGATGCCTTTTTGGAGTTTCTTCCCGCTAACTTTGGAAGGTAAGAATTAGTCATCAAAGCACATTGCTCTTTCCTATGAACCCAGCTCGGGCTTTAAGGGACCATTTTGAAGCTGTATTATTTTCAAAAACAAAACAAAGGAAAAAAAAACCAAAGAGATTTTGACTTTCCAGCCTTATTTTGATGAATGATTGTTGTTAAAGAGAATATTATGTCAGCAAGAATTTCATGATGAAGCAGCACAGTTTGGTGCTTTAGGGAAAAGGTGGGAAGAAACAGACATTGAAGAAGAGGCCTGTCCTTCATCAGATGTGTTATTAAATTGCAGCAAGGGCAGAAAATAATAATGTGGTCTGTGCCTATTGAAAAATGATCAGAAAGAAAAAAGGTGGTGAGTCAGAAGAGAGAAATTACTGAGCACGGTGGAGTAACCAAAGGAAAAATGTGAAAGCAGGAAGAAGAGGGAAGATTCAAGAGACAGCAACACAGAAAGGATATAAAAATAAATGCAGCAGAAACTGAGTCAAAAAGTGTTAGATAAGGATAAAGCCTGGGGCGGGGGGGGCAAAAATGAAAGTTAACCCAATTTGGCATGGCTATTTGAGGGGGCAGTAGAAGCCAGGGGATCCTTACACTGCACAGCTCTGGCAGAAACGTCAGGTTCATTCCGCCTCCGTGACACTGGTGAGGGAACGGTCGGCCTTCCTGTCTTCCCGTTGGGCAAACTGCTCAGAAGATAAAGAAACAGAGGAAATGTATGCTGGTGTATGTATATATTCACCTAGTATTAGTTTTTTCCCGGTTCATCCAGCTACCCGTATGTGTGTTTCATTATTCAACTGAGAACATCAACTCAGCACTCCAAAGTTAATCCTGAGGTGACATAATTTGTGTTGGAAGTGACACCGGGATGCTCAGGCAGTGAGAAACAGAAAGTGCCCCTTTATCAGCGTTTGCTTGATGGGTCTGTCGCTGACCCAGAGCCGAGTCTGGGCTTTATGCTGGAATACCTTTTAGAAAATCCTAGCTGAAGAAAGAGGAAGAAAAATTGTCATTGTTTGCATTTGGTGAGTGCTGGGAACATCAGCGTAAATCCCCAGGCAGCCTGCTTCTGCAGTTTGGAATCAGACAGTATGTTCAAATGTCGAGGAAAAATAAATAGATGAAATACCCTGCAATTTTATCAGATGTGTAGTGTTTATACTCATTATGCTTTTCTAAAGCCTTGCTGGTACTTTGTCTAATAATCTTTGCCACTTACGGACATGTCTACTCTTCTGATTCTTTTAGCAAAAAGCAGTAACTTTATTTTATTTTATTTTATTTTTTACAAATGCATATTTTGTCTAAATGAAATGATGCTAGTTCCAGTTGTGGTTGTTATTCCTTTATTACTATTCTGCCCCTATGTTATCTATTCGGTATCGTGCAGTTACACATCCTTGTCGTGTTTCCGAAGCTTCCCACATTAGCATACAGACACTGCTCGCTCTTTTCTACCAGCCACACGTAGCTCTTCAGCTGTATCTTCCTTATTGCTCTTCTCCAAATTTTAGTGCTTTCTTTATGTCTTCAGGTACAGTAATATCCAGTTAGTCTGTGGGAGTCTCATTTAGCCATGTGAATGAAGTCAGGAACAGAGTCTACCTGAGCATCGTGTAAACGTCTCTCCACACGTCTCATTTAGAGTTGTTCTTTTTAGTCCTGGCTAGGCACAGCTGTAGGACTTGAAAGGTTTTCTGCTTTATATGGTAGGAAAAAGATAAAATCCTAGTTTTCTAGAAAAGCATAATATTGGGAAGCCTGAGGCTCCATGAAGCAGAAAACTGGCGTTGTGCTGGACAGGGAGCTATGCAAAGCTTTGCTGTGTTTTGTTAAACTTTTCTCACAGCCATGTGTTTACGCTTGTGGCACTGGAGGACCTGGGCTGTAGAGACCGAGTAATGTGCAAAGCAGTATTAATGAAATCCTTGCAACTCACCATAAAGTTCCTCGATAAGCTTTCTTCACATTTAGAAACTGCGGTATCGGCCTAAAAGCTTGAACAGTGTGCCTGTGGCTGACCTCTCTCTTTAGCAGTGGTACAGTTACAAATTAGTTCAGTTTCACGTGGGCCTCGAGCAACCCTAGGCATGGGCAGCCCCTGCATTGAATGTACCTCCGAAAATAATCCATTTGACACTCCAGATTTCCATTGAGTGGAGTTGTACAACTTGAGATGAAGAGGGAAATTCTTCTTGTTCATCCTTTTGGTTTTATTTCCTCGTCCTTTTTCCTATTTCCTCTTCAATTGGGGGTTGAAGAACCAGCAAAAGGGTGGCATCAGTCAAAATCCTTCCATGTTTCTCAAATTATCTTCCTAGACAGTACGGGCAATTAGACAATACTGCCCCAAAGCCTGGAACTCTAATACGTGAGGTGGTTCATCTCCTATCTGATGTATCCTCCATCCTTCCCTTTATCCGACTTCATGAAATTTACTGCTGTGGCTTAAAGAATCTTGCCAGTTAGCGTCTGTGCAGTGGTATGAAGCTGGGAAGTGCTGTGGTGCGTAGGTTCCAGTTCATGCCAACGCCGAAGCACCCGTCCTCCTCCTGGGTCAGACGCAGTGCATCAGTGGCGACCTGTTCTCTAGTCGTGGTCCGCACCTGCAGCGCTGGGCAAGTCCATGCTCAGAAAGTGCAAAAGAAAGTTGTGAACTAAATAGCAGTCGCTTTTTATCCTTTATTAGGTCTGGAAATGTTAGAGAGAAATTAACTTTCACTATGTTCGCCTTACTTTAAAGAATTAATAAAAATAGTTTCAAATTACTGTAAAAACCTGATACATGTCAAAGTTTTCCAGAAGAGTTCAGATAAGGACAGAGATGAAGCTTTCTGTCCTTACATGAAGCTATTTGGTTCTGTGTGCGTTTTGTGTCGCATTCAGCCCCACAATAACTGGACCTCTTACTGTTGTGCATTAAGCAGACTATTTTTTTGTTGAAATAAGTAGTTTCAAATCATTCTTACGGATTCCTGAACTAATTCATTGAATTAACTAATCATTTTCTATCATATTTCTAGACTTGTCAAATTGCGAATTTTGGAGTTAAGAGAAAATCACTTGAAAACTCTACCAAAGTAAGTGATTGAATATTTACATGAGTCTCTTTCACCTGAACTTTACAAAAGTGCAAAACACTGTTATTGTTAGCAATGCAATGGTGTCCTTTCTGTTAAGAGTTATTTTTTCCACGGGTTAAAGAAATTCTACTGAAGGTTTTTGGAAAAAAAGCGATCATAGAACATGCAGACTGGAACTGGAGCTGACTGTAACTCAACATCCAGAATCTATAATGTGACATTTTAAAATATGAAATGTAAACAAAATTGGAAAACAACCCTGGTCAGTGATTATGTGACAGTATTTTCCTCACCAAGACGTAATATGTGTTGACAACACACTCCATGTAGCCTCGGCAGAAGAATCTCCCCGTGTGTTCTGTACAGAAGTGAAAGGTATTTGGTGGTTTGCAATACTATTTAGAAACCTGTATCATCAGAATGTTGAAGACATATCAGCTTGGTAGTGTTTCTTGGTGCTATTTACCGTAAGAGGAAGCTGCTATAATTTGTTGCTCTAATTTGACCAAGTGATATTTTGAAAAGAAAACAGTAAAGGCAAATAAATCTATACACTTCCCATTCTAAGTATAGGAAGTTAGACTGCATGAAGCAAGTAACATGTTTTTGTTTTCAGACCAGCGTGATATAATTGTTTTCTGTAACAGGGATCGTAACCAATGAAAAAATACCCGTGGATTTGGGGATTGTTAGAGACGGGGGGTTCTATGTTCCCGTTACAAGTCAGACTTGCAGTGGAGACAATAGACTGTATTTATGAAACTTTGCTAATACTGAACTACTAAACTAAAACTATTATTTAGTTAATTTTAAAAGGGTGTCCTTTTCAGCAAGGATGCATTTATCAAAATCTCCTACACAGGCATTTTGCCTATAATGGGATATAGTGACATTTTCACTGCTTCCTGCGGGCTTTTATCCACAGTGCTTTCCTTTTTTAAAGGAAAGCTACTTTTTGTGTTAAAGGCAATAGTCTTTATATCAGAAAGCTTATACAAAAGGTGTTTTCCACGATTTCCTCTGTTCTGAGTTATATTTACTGTTTTGAAAGACAAAAAAAAAAGGCGTTTCAGTCTGCTACCAACATGTTTATCTGCATTTGAAAATAAGGCCTGTTGAGAACAGCAGATTTGCAGCCTTCGAGGTCTTTATCCTGTGAAAGGCTATTACCTGCTGTAGCAGATACACGATATCTAACGACCTCTTAAACATCAGCTTCTCTCGCAAGGGAATGGCGTAGTTTTCGCATGTGGGAGGTGATAGTTGGAATAAAGGGATGGGTGTGCTAGGATTGGAGAACAGAATAATTTTGATCAAACGGAATATTTTTATATTTCTGGTCCAATTCAAACCCCACTAAAGATGATAACAGACTTGACAATGAATTCAGTGGGAGTGAGATTGGAATTGCATGTTGTTGTTATTAATAATTTTTTTTTTTCTGTGACACGTGGTGTTTAACAGGCAAACTTTTGTGAAGTTTGGCGAGTGTTTGGAAGATTCATTCCTAAGCGTAGTAGCCTCTGGTTTGAGTAGCACTAGGTTTGGTGAGGTGGCTGAGCGTGCCTTTTCCCGCTGTGTGATGCTGAAAGCGAGGAATTCTTTGATTTCTCGTAACCGAGGGAAACATTATTTGCAGGCGTGTTAGTTCCCTGCTCTTCGCTTTGCCATGTACTCCTGAGACGAACTGGAAATAAAAGGTTTTGCTTATGCAAATGCTGTCCTTAAAACTGATAGATAAAAGGGATTATGGAATAAAGGAAGAGGAATAAAGATGACAAGGTCATTTTTGCATCAACTGGGACAAAAGCCGGGGATCTGTGCATTTCTGGGCTGCTTTTGTCCTCTAGAGCAGTTTTCTCTGCATGCAAAAATAGTGTAATGGATAGACAGGAGTTAACAGGTATTACAGTGTTAGTTTAGAGGATATACGTCCTGCTTCCTAGGTAGGCTCAGTTTGACCCTTTTTGTAAAAAGACAGTAGCTGCTCGCCTAAAGCCTCTCTCTGCTTACTGGGCCTGGGAAGCTGGAGGAGGGGAGTGGTGAGGCCGCAGGCGATGCAGGCACGGCGACGTGGCCGTACTGCGGTGTCCTTTGGGCATTACAGGGAAACGGGAAAACATCAAATACCAGACTGTCTTATTTTCTCAGCCAATGAGAGAAGGAAAATCATGACAAGAAAACTGTGTCTGCAACAGAACCATCTGCAGTTAGGAAAAGGAGTTCAGGAATACAAACCAGAATATATTTTACAGTCTAGTTGCAAAAAAGGTGATGCAGGTCTTTCTGGTATATACTTAGAGGCTTTCTTTCTTGTCCTGTAATTTATTAGATAAATCATGAATAAGATAGCCTGATTATGTTGGTAGTTTCTCCAGTAGTTCTAATGTAAGAAAGAACATGAAAAGGAAGAGAAATAAATAATTTTGATATTGTAATTTTGCTTTTAACTGGATGTGAAATATACTGTAAGACTGTTTTAAGTAATTGCTGCTCAGTACTATGACCATGTTCCGTGCAACTTAAAAGATGTTACCAAAAGGAGATCGTATTATTTCATCTGTTCTGTGCTGTAAAATATATGTATAAAGAACTTTTAAATGAAATATTTAGCACTTTGGCATAAACAGGAATTAAATGTGCTTTGTGTTTACCATAGCTCTAGTTTTACTGTATTTCATACTAACTCAACAGTCAAGATTATTGTAAAATGTATCCATAGAAACTGAATGCAAAGTGTTCTAAAATTATTTGCAAAAATATCAGATTAAGTAGCTACCAGTTATATTCGGCTGAAAGGTAGCTCTCTAACCAGGGCAGGGATCTCCAAAGCGTCCCTCCTTAACACATCTCGCATTAAAAAATGAGAGATTCCCTTTGCTGAGTTTGTTGCCATAATTTTACAGCATCTGAAACACATCCAAGCGTATTACTGCATTCCCAGACACTTCCCTGATAGAAAATTAGTGAAGCATCGTTCATAAAATGCTTTGAGGAGGCTCTGCTGATTCCTTCTGACAAGCATCCCAAACGTTTACAGTAGCGCTGTCTTGCTCTAGCACACCGGGCTGGGACGTACGCTGCTCTTCAAAGGAGGATGTTGCGGCATGGTCCCGCCAGCGGTACTTTCTCCTCAGAGAATACTACTAGGCTCACAAATATTTTTGACATACTGAAAATATTTGTGTGTTTAATCTATAGACCTTCACAATACTGTTTTAGCAGCAATTTGTTTTCTCCCTTATGCGGTTTTGGTTGAAGATTATTATTGATACCGGTGTTTCCAGCATCTTTTGAGCATTTAGAAATATTTGGAAATCTCTGGCCAGTATTGCAAATGATTTTTATTATTTTGTTAAATCTTTGATTTGTACCACAAAAATAGAAAAATCTGGTTTGTTCTCTTAAATTTCTGTTAAATGTTTCGAAGCATTTGTGAGATTCTGACCAAGTTTTGTATGTTTGAGCAATGTTACCTAGATGACAGGGTCGTCTTTTGGCTTGAAGAACCAACTCAGGTAATTTTACTACTCTGAATAAAAATGTGCTTGATCTTTACGTGCTGTATCAACACGTAATATTACTGTGTAATAGCTGGGAGGGTGTTTTATTGAGCGCGGCTCTCAATAGCTCCATAGCGTCCTGTTCTGTACCTCTGCATTTGCAGCCCCAGGGGAGGCTTTCCCGCTGCCAGGGATGTTCTCAGTCATTTTGCACCCAAACCGACGCAATTAAAATCAGTGGGCAGATTCCCGTTAGCTTCAATGGGTTTTGAATGAGGCGGTTTGTGCTTCAGTGTTTAATTATTCTGTGTTTGAGTAATTTCTTGGAGCGGAGAGATGTAATTCCCAGTTTTCTAGCCTGCTGAATAATGCTGGAGCTCAGCCTGGATGGGGAGATGTGGGAAAAGAGGCAGCTGCCAAGGGAGGAGCCGCTTCCAGAGCTGGGGTAGGAGGCTGGCGAGTCCCACAGCTCCCCCAGGGGCCCGTCTCGCCCCGTCCTGTTTGTGGCAGTGATCAGCTCTTACCCAGCAGGATCTGAGAGACTTGGTGACTCTAAACCTCTTTTCTTTAATGGCCTTTTCTGTGTTGTTTATAAACTAACCTGCGTGTGCCACAGCCCGGAGCCTGGCTATTGGCATCCTCTCCTCTTTCACCTGCTCCTTTAAAATTGGTGTTTTTTCCAGTCTTCGGTCATTTTCTTATCCATGTGAAGACCCTCTCTGGTCCCAGAGCTGTGTAGCTTAACAACTTTCAGTGCAAGACCTTTGCACATCTCTCTTGGAAATGAGGGTAGACTTTAGTGTCCGGCTCTTTCTTATCTTCAACTCTTTCAAGACCCCAGAAGTATTTTGAGTCATCCCTACTCATCACAAAATGTTGAATTTCCTCAGTGTGTCATGTTTGTCTGCGTCTCCCCTCATTCTAAAAGAGTTTCTGTTAATTTGTCTGGTGCAGTTGTCAGTCACTGCCTCTAGTTTCCTAGGCTTATCCCGGGCTGATTTACAAACTGTTGTGACGTTGGTTACACACTTCCCAGTCACCCAGCGCTGTGAGTTTTGCGTGTCCTACGTGTGTGTTGTCTGAGCTCTTAGCTGTGGGCAAGCATTGCCCAAACTGAATACAAATACAGAAAAGTAATTCAGTTTTTCTGCTCTGACCTCCTTCTCTTCTTTCCTTCTATATCCTTTCCATAGGCTCTGGCAGGCTTTCTGCTCATGAGGGGGGCTGAGGAAAGATTTATTATTACTTTTTATGCCTTTTTCCAAATATTTCTGAAGATGTTTTTTGCCTTTTATAGGTAACCATTCTGTTCTGTTTTCTTTATTTGGACATGTTTTTCATCTTTTCAAAGGCTGTCTTCTAAGTCTCCTAGGTTTTCTTCTTTGCCACGTTGGCTTTGGATTTTCTCGAGTCCTTTTGATGGGCGATTTCTGCATCGCTTTAACTGTCTTTATCTTCTCCCATTTTTTTTCCCAGAGTTTTTTTTTTTCCCCCCTTGTAAGTGATAAGGCAGTTATATTAGGCAGACTTCACATCAGTACAGACTATAATTTCGTTCCATCTTGACTGTTTTCTGGGAGTTTGAGTGTAGCTTGGTTTGTGTCTTAGTAATAAAGACCCATCAAAGGCCCATGCCAGCGTATTGGTGTTCAAAGGAACCGGGATATTCAGGATGACTAAAGAACCCTCATAGGAGAGAAGAAGGAATCAGTAAAGCCTAAAAAATCTTATAGCGGAATTATACCAGCATATTTGGGAAGCAGAGCCGTCCTTGGCCTGCCCCAGGAGGAGCGCAGTCTGTCTTTCTGCTCTTAAAAAATAGCCTGGCCTAGACTAGCTACTCCACAATTTCACCCAACCTCAAATCTAAATTACCAGTTTTCCTAATTTTTTTGGCCAAGCATTCTAGGAACCGTGGCACGTACGCAGAGCTCAGAGATGGTTTTCTCACTGAGGTTCGTCCCTTTGCTTGTTTGCATGCTGAGGGTCTGTGGTTGCATCAGGACAGCGCAGAGTTATTACAGTAATTGAAGGAAATCGCCAATTCTTCAAACAAATCCAGTAGCTAAATTTACAGCTTAGTCAGGAAAGGAATGTTCTGAGCACATTTCAAATGTAACAACAAAAGCTTTTAATTTATCTAGCAGACGTATTTAAACCTAGTCTGGTTCCTACTCCTGTGGAAGCTCATTAATTTGTATTGAATTTTATATTTTCCGAGCTAAGGCTCTGTCATAAATATTCATTGCTCTTCATAGCAACGAATGTCAGCAGACCTGCCACTCCTAAACTCGATGTTTTGGAACATTAACATCCTATTGAATTCCTGAGAGCAATCAAGAATATTTCATCTCTCAGGCAAGAGTCTGGGAACCGTACCCATGCCGTTGTTTGCACCAAGCAGACAGACAACCTGTCTATATCTTTTTCAAAAATCTTTGAGCAAATTAAAGTAGTTAGTATGATCTTTGCTCTAAAAGCTGTTTGGGCTGAGGAAAACACCTTTTCAGGGGTTTGTGGGATTTCTTTCAGTAGAGATTTGTAAAACTGAAAAACTGTAGGAACCGCTTTTGCCAATGGTGAGTCACTGGTGTCTCAGAAACTGTAGGTGCTGGTAATTGATGAGAAAATACTTGCATTTGTTGTACTCATCCCAATGACTCATTGTTTCCCAACGGAAGCTGTGGCTTCTCATCTCGTCTTTGGTTTTCTTGACAGTAGGTATTACAGCTACTGTTTTTCTGCAGTACCATGCCCTAGGAAATAACGTACAATGGAGACATTACCACAGGGGTGGGTCCCCAGCAGCTAATGTTAGGGAAAAACAGGATTTCTCTTGGTCTTCAGCTACTAATCAGATATAATTTGCTTTGTGAAGAGTAAAAATTGTAGATCAAGTTCTCAAGTACAGCCTCTAAAATTGGAAGAACTATGTAATTCTGATGACGAGAGCAATGAAAAACTGGCTGACATTTAATAGTACCCTTGTACCCTCTTGTACCGAGGGACTAACAGGAATTTATGTCATAAATTAGGAGTTCTTCAATCATAAATCATGTTGGAAAATAAGACGACTTTATTAGTAGGATGTAAAATGTCTGTGAGTCATCGATCTAATAGAGCCATGACAATGCAAAATGTTCTTTGTCAAAGTATTTTCGCTGGAGACAAATAAGCGTTTGTCACACTGTATAAAAAATGAGGGAGGCCTCGTTTGGAAAAGCCCCAAATGAAGTGGGGATGAGGAAGAGCTAAACAATGTCCTAATCGGGGAGGAAAAGCAATGAATGCTGAGCGCATTATATGGAAGGACCCTAAAAATAATGTGTTACTTAATCTAAGAGAAGAGAAGCTGAGGGGAGCTCTGTTGGTGTTTGTCTCCACGCACGCAGTCGGGGTCGGCAGCTTGGAAGGGAACTGTTCCTTCTGCCTGGACGAGGGGCAGCGATGTGTGTGTGTCGGCAGAGGTACAAGGGGGATAAGCTGGTCGTGAGAGGGGTGAGAAGTTTCTGAAGTATTAGAGTCATCAGTGCCTTCTCCCTCCTCCTTTTAAGATCGAAGACCGTTACTCTACGTTTTGCTGAAGGGCAAAAGCAGCGCTGTTGGCTTGGAGGCGGCTCTCCTCCTTGCCCAGCAGTGGAGGCAGGCGGTGGGGGAAGCTCCTGCGCTGGTCCCAGTCCCGCAGCCGCCGGAGGAGCTGGCTGCGGGTGGCCTGACCAGCAGGACGCTCCAGGAAGGGGCAGCCAGGCTGCCCTCCTCCAGCACAGGCGTCTGGGTTTCACCAGAAAACTGGGGCAAGGTAGAACTTCAGCGGCACGTGCTGCAGTCCTGATGGTTCGAAGTTGTTGGGGTATTGCAACATCAAGTCTGCTCTCTGCATAAGGCGAAGTATGGTGGTTAATAAGTAAACTGGCTGGAATCAACCAAAACTGGTAAGTTTTTATCACAAATTATATAAATACCTTGTACGATTCTTTGTCTTGTTTGGCACTTTGATATTCCTTTGAAGATGTTTGCATGCGTTGTTCTGTTGTTCTTTGCCTTAAATCAGTACCTTTCTGAAAGACACTTATTTTCCAATTATCTCTGTCCTCTCAGTTTGCAACTGTTTTAGAGCAATCTGCCTGCATTGCCGAAAGATTGCATACCTGGGATTTTGCTCCTGGTTTGAGTCAGGAATAAAAGCACTTTGTGGATGATGATGATGATAGGGTTGGGGTTTTTCCTTTTTTATACTGATGGAGTCTCAATCTTGAAAAGTAAACCATTGTTTTCTATTCTTGACTGCACATTTCTAGGCTTTGATTGTAATAAAATAAAACTGTGTGAAAATATAGGCAGTATGTTTTAGCCACACAGTCGTATTTCTGAGAATTGCTGCTAATAAAAATGTTTGCTGTTGAAAATGAGTCTACTTGAAAAATTATTGTTTAAACTAACGTGTTGTAGGCAATATAATATAAAGTTGGTAATTTTCTGGTTTGCTTTTTTCTGCAAATGTCTCAAGTTATAATGAATCTCTGGGTTTTTAACGGTCACTATTTACATTACAACAGTACTTCTGTGCATTCTAGTTCCGCGAAAAAGTAGTTCTCATAAATTCTTTGAAAAATAAACATTCCTATTTTTGTATTATATTTTGCTATCAACGCTTGAGTATCTTCCTTGATAAAAGGTAATGGATACATTTTCTTCCAATAATTCAAAAGCCCAGAAGGTCAGTCTTATCTCAAGTGTTCCGTTAAAAATATTTCAAAGAGAACTGGAAACAAGAAGGATGCTGTCTATTAAGGTTTTCCTTCTTGATAATGAGTGAAGGTGTGAAAACAACCTTTTTGTGCATATATAATGAAGTATCTGTTGTG
Organism: Rhinoptilus africanus; assembly: GCA_013400135.1. Lineage (NCBI taxonomy): Eukaryota > Metazoa > Chordata > Aves > Charadriiformes > Glareolidae > Rhinoptilus > Rhinoptilus africanus. The sequence continues at coordinate 202,649 of VXBO01007523.1, read as the reverse complement.
GCTTCACAATGAAATGTGTATTGTAACAAAACCTTAAGTGGAGGGTGGAGTATCCCATTTTTCACTCAGAAGAATTTACGCTTATGAAATTTCATAAAATGGAATTTTTCCTTCCTTTGAATTCCAAGTGTGCTTTTCTTCCTTCTGAAAATATAATGTGAAAAATTTTATTTTTCTCTAAATTTCTTTCAATTTCTTTTTTTCCCCAAAATTTAGAGACAGAGCCATAGAGAGTAGAAGGTCTATAAAGGGGTGGTGGGAGGTATACATGGTCCTTTTTTCCCCCGTGGGTAATTAATTAATGTATTTGATTTATTTTACAAAATTATTAAATCAAAAATTTAATGAGTCATGGGTTATTTCTTTTATTCCCTGGCCAATCAGTTAGTAATACTATAACTAACATAAGCCAGAATATTAGATGCTGCACTGGGAATGCCAAACTTTTTATGAATTCCAGTACCAAGCTGCCGTGTAGCTCTGCAGCGGGGGAACGTGCCAGTTACCCCCAGCCACAAAATCTCTAGCGAACAAATCAGATGGGAACGAGGCAAAGCGCTGGAGGTTCTGCTCCTGTTGTAATGGCTGTAGATACACGTTTGTGGACAATACTTGTAATTCATTTATGCTGGTAATTGCTTAAAAGTGGGGAGACTGTTTAGAAGGAGACTCAAAGGATCAAGGTTTCTAAGCAGCGTCATAAAAACTGTCTAAAAAGCACAGTCATTTGTATTTAAAACAACATGAAGTGAAGTAGACTAGATTCTTCCTTGGCAGAATACATATAAAATAGTAGTAGATGTTTTGGAGAGGTTACGTTTGCAAATTGGAATTATGTAAACCTGTAGAGAGTTGCAACTCTTATGCCCTTCTGTAGCTCAGACTTTATTCCAAACTGAGAAAGAAAGCAGGATACTCCAGATGAATCACCTCTTGTATAGACACGGTGTGTGTACTGAATGCTGACATTCCTCTGAAATAATCATTTTGGTGTAAAACCAGGCATGTATCACTTAGAAACATCTTTGGTGACTTACCAAAATATTGTTTGAAACACTGTCAGGTAAAGTTATTTTGTTCTTGTTCCCTATTTCAATACCACTTTGCTTTGACTTTTGGAGAGAAATATAAACTTTTCTCAGCTTTTGCGGTGTTGAAAGACTGCAGATATATGGCCTTACATCTTTCTTTAGTTTCATCTGAGCAGGGATGAGACAAGAAGGATTCAGAAAAATATTCAGACATCGAAAACATCGTAATCCGTTACTTTTTCACGTGTGAAATTTGCTAAGTAAAGTGATGGTTATTATTTTCATTAATCTGAAAATGGAGTTGTAAAAAGCATTCTTAAGAACATTGGTCCCATTGGTTTGAATAACACTTATAATCCTGGCATCCTTATCGCTTCCAAAATCCTGGTTTAGGAAGTAGATTTGCAAAAATCACAGGTTGCCTTAAGTGTGTTGAAGTCAGTGGAACAGGCAATTTACATCAGCTGAGAATCTGTCCAGGCGCATCTAAATATAGGTTTAAAAGCTTAGCTTTTCACTGCTATTTTTTGAAATGTGGTTCCACTTTCTTCCTGGTTTATTATAAAAAAGTAAACTGTTTCCCACACTTTGAGATTACAAATATTTTCATCATTCACAGTGACCTGTTTTCTTCAAATAGTAACTCTGGCTGAGTTTAATAAATCATATTCCAGACAACGTACTACTTAGGCACTACTTTATTAAAACATTGACAATATTTTAATAAGCAACTACTACTATGTGTCTTCCCTTTGGGCTATTTAAAATAAATGTATCTGCTGCTCAGAGAAGATGCAGAAGAATGGGGTTTTTTACTGTAAGAATGCTTTTCCAGTATGTCTAGTGGGTCATTTGGCCATATCTCCAGCAAGAGCCACTCTGGGAGAAGGTACAGCTAGAACTCATGTGTTGCAGGGACCGTACACCAGGACTGCTTCTGCCATCCAGGATAATCCTGATATTACTTAAACTGCAATTAGCGGTTCGTATCTGGCGGTTTTCATGCTGTCTAATTTAATGTGGGAAATGGGCAAAGGGAAGAGAGAGCAGAAACTAGAGCCCTGTGAGTAGGCCTATATTTTTGTATTTATTTATCTCATACTCCTTTCTTTAAAATGTCTATTTAACAGGTGGGAAAGTGATTTATTTTTTCAGAAGAGTTTTATCTGACTAGTAGGGTTAAATATCAGATAAAGACTTCACAGCACAAAGTGATGGGAGGGAAAACATAACCATGGAGAATCACCCCAGCCCACCTTACGCTCATTTTCTTCTTAATTATCCCTGAGCCCCTCCCAGAACAACTGGGAGCTAAACACACAAAGAGTTCACTCTGGTGGTTATTAATGAGTTCTAATTCGGTTATGCTTAGACGCTATGCTCTGCTTTCTTAGGTATGGTTGGTTTATGGTATGCAAGGAAGTTGCTCATTATACTCGGAACACCTTAAGTCACTTTCCTTTTAATTTTACTTGATTGAGAAAAAAATAATCTGCAGAGTAAAAAGGCCTGCACACAATTCAGACTGCAAGAGGAATTAAATAGCGAGAGGATGACTGCTGGAATGCATTGAGGACAGGACAGGGTTTTTACCTGCCATGACCATCGGAGACCTTTTCTTTTCCCCGCTGGAATAGGAGACCAGGAGAAGCCGTGTGGCGGCCGCGGTGCTGATGCAGCAGGGGCTTGCAGGTAACACACCTCCCCTCGCGCGTCTGTGTGCACTGCGCTGCTCTCACCCCCCGGCTTATCTCCGAGTGATGGCTCAGCCGCTCCGGGACAGCGTGTTCCTGCCACTCAGTAGGCTGTTGGATTAAGTATGGGTGGTTCTGGGCTGAACACATGCAGAATTGTATTTTCAGTTGTTGCCATCCTGAGCCGTATTGAAGTGTAGGGACCGTTCCTGAGGATGTTGTGGGCTGCGAACTTCAGCAGTGGCCATTTGTCCCTCCAGGTGAGAGGGATCGGTGAATTGCCTAGGTTGTAGGGGACCTTTCAGATCATCTAGTCCGGTAACTGCGAACTAATAGAATTCTGTACGTTGTTGCACCAGGAAATAGTGTGTAACCGCTGTACCTTTCTCCGTCCTGTCTTTGCAGAAGTATGGCCAACAAAAGGCATGCATTAATTCTGGAGCAGTGTTATATTGCCTCTGTCGTTATATTTATCGTGTACATCTCGTTGTGTCTCTGACACAAACGCTTTTCGCTTGGGAATTTTTACCTATTAGAGATAGTTTTGTTATTTAGGAACACAGTTCTTCAACTGTGGGAATAATTTGGGCATGATGAGAAGCTTGTGATTGAAGGTTTGGGTGAACCTTCATGCAATCACCATCTCCCATCTGTCAGAAAGCTGTCCAGGATTTTGATGAGAATACCATGATTTCATTAAAATCATTTATGGCGATTAACTCATTTGTTTTGTCAGAAACTGCAAGCGCAAGGCATTTTCTTGGTTATTTGAAGTGTCTACAACGTGTAGATCAATATCTTCTACATAAGGCAGCAAAAACAAACATGCAAGAACATGAGAAAGTTGTATTAGGCAGTATATGTAATTACTGTGAATTATAATTAGTATGGCTGAATTGTATAATGTGAGATATAATTTATGGAATGTGAATATTTTAAAACTATTGTGAGCAATGTTAATTTTTCAGACAGTGTTTAGTGATCTTTCTAAGCTACTCTCCCTGCTGGTGTGCATGTATTTGTAGTTTTTTTAGTGCAATCTTCTATTATTGTATTTTAAAATAATTAAGATTCACCTTATTCTGAACCTACCAAGAGGTCCACCTCAATAGCCAAGAATTGGATCTCCGTGGAACTCCTGCAGTTACTTATGAATGGAAGAATAGATCCAAATGCAATAGGGATAAAGATTGATGTGACATTTTTGGCTGCAAGTTTTATTAGCACATTAATTATATTACATTACATCATTTAAGCAATGAATATTTAACTAAGCATTACTCATAATTGCACCTTTCCTGTTCCACCTTTATAAAATGACCTCGCATAAAAAATATAATGAATCTTTTCATAGGAAAAAATATAAGTAATTACATGAAAGAGCTAAAAATATCACAAGCTAATGAAAAATCTCATCTGAAGTTCCATCGGGTACCTTGGGCAGTGTGTTTTATCTTTTGATATAGTACCAGCTGACTGAAACTAATCTGCGCCTGTATAAATGTTAGAGTTTCTGAAACTGTGTATCTGACTGTAAAGATGACACAAAGTGATGGTTAAAAGTTGCCTTTTGTGGTAAATTTACAGCAGAACAAACTTAACCTTTTAAAGTAAAAGTTTCGTTCGAAGGTGGAATACAGCATGAAATGCACAACTTTTTACCAAGGTGATTGCTACTTAGATTCCCATAAGAGTGTCCATAGCCATCAAGTTTGCAATTCCAACAGTAATTAATTACTCCACTGAGTTCATTTAATTTAAAACTTTGTATACGATATTCTCAACTCGTATTTAAATGTCAGGAGTCTAAACTCGATTAATAAATCAATTAAGACACAATGGTGAGGGTTTTAGGAGGTGTAATTAGACCCAACATAAGCTCTTTGAGGGGGTGGGTGTTATTTAAAGAGGCAGGGAGTGTGAGTGAGCTGGCGGGAGTGTGCCGCAGCTTTGTTTGTTGGACTTTGCTTTTGTCTGGATGGGGAAGATGTCGGTCAGCTTCTGCAGGACATTTCCAAAGAGAAGTTCAATGCAGTTAGAGCACCAGAGGGTTAAAAACATTTTTCACTATTCTTTTAGTGGAGATTGTAATATAAAATGGAACCATTTTGGGGAGAGTGTGAAGCATTGACTTTGTCCAGGTGACTTCATTATCTCTTTTCAGTGTCCTCATCCCTTTGCTGGTGGAATGGGTATTGCTTGAATGGCTCCCAGCCCCCAGACACTCCTACATGCTACGGACTTACTGTTAAAAGATTAAATATTGTCACCATTCCTTCTGGTTTTATAGCAAGAATATTCTAAGAACAAAAACGCCATGAGAAGCGGGTTGGGAATTGGGGAGCGCAAATTGAGATTTCTGGTACTGAAATGGGGGTCTGTGCAGAGTCTATAGAAACTGCCCAAAATGTGTGTGCTCAGTCTGGACTGCTTATACCTATACTGATAAATATTGGCGTGGAACAGTGTCAGATTTAACTCCTCCATACTCAGTAGGCTGAAACTACAACATCTCGTTTTGTACTTTGTAGTCAAAAGCTTGTTCTTTCTTTTTCACTTAATTTCAATGTAGATGCTGACCCCTTTGGAGCTGTGTGGGCAGCTACCATTCACTTTCGCAAAGAGTATCCGTCGCTTTCCTGTCTCAAAGATGTGTGTGAACATTGATCAAATAGGTTGGCAAATATACTGGAAAAGAGATGCAGAATAGTTGTGGGACAGGAAAAAGAAATATATAAAGAAACCATGTATGACAGTGAACTTGAGCGAGTATGAAATAGGTGAATAACAGAAAGCATTAAAAAGCAAAGTTACCATGAATTAATCTGTGCTGGGGTGACTGACAGCAGAGAAAGGAGAAATGATTCTGAAAGTAAACTGGCTGTTTCTAGATAGTTTTAAAACACCAGATGATCAGCAGAAATAACGTATTTCTAAGTTTCAAAGACTTGTTAAGAAACTGAGATTGTGCAAAACAGGACAAAACCCCAACAGTACTGAACAAGTAGAAAGATGAACACTTAGAAGAATATTTTAGGAAGCCATGAAGGTTAAAACAGACATACAATGACGGAGAAGGCACCGGAGAAATCAATAATATAGGGATATGTCTGCAGTGGTATTACCAGTAGGGTCATAATACTGGTGCCATCAGTTTCAAAGGACTTCAGGACTTGGCATTGTGCTTCTCGAAACTGCTGTGTAAATGCACTGGTATTGACTGCATTATCCAGTTTTTCCGTGTTTGAAAATACTGCAAATTATGTTAAGTGAAAGATAACAGCCTAAATAGGAAAGACAGCAGGTTCTATCAGGAGGAATTAGACATTTGGTTCAGTGGTAAACTATTTCCCTAAGAGGGCTAGATATATTTTAACTTCTCTGTGCAGAACATTGATTTCCATAAAGTACGGGAGCACATCTGATGGTGACCCTGAGATTCATTCCTTGAAGTTATACTGAGAGTGAAGAATTACAGTTGGCCAGTCAAAGTGTCTGTTTGATTAAAGAAATCTAATGCAGGATATAACATCTTAAACTTAAGAGTGGAATATTTGTTTATCTAAATGTTCTTTGATTTTGCTAACATATCTAGCAAAAAATGCTTCGCTGTACTGCTGAAGAACAGCATTTATATTTCTGTGATTTTTTTTTTCGTATTTTAGAAAACTAGAACTAAAGTTTGCTTGTAATGAATATGCAGCAGTGTTCTCTATCTACCTCATCACAGCCTCATGTTTCCATAATTTAAATGTTAAAACAGGTCTGTGGTTTTTAGCCACAGCGTCTTTGATAATCAGTTCTGCTTCTGGTACAAATTGCAGAGACAGAATGGTTGATATTTTAGATCAGATCAATTAAGACTGTGCTGATTTTTGGATTAGGATCAACTCTGATTACCTTAGAAGGCCTCTGAAGCAACAGTTGCATTTAAGGCTAAATCACTGAATTATTTTTATCCTCTTTTTTCACTCGCGCAGCAGTAGCGCTGAGCTCCCTGGAAGACTCACTATCTAAAAGGCCTTGTTGAGTGCAGAGTTTTCGCTGAAAGGCCTGGAAGCATATAATCATAATAATTCCGTTTTTTTCAAAATGAATAAAATCTTTATGGAATATTTATAAAGCCGTTTGGTTTAAATTTAATAACCTTTTAAAATATGAAATAAGGGTATCGAGTGCACTATTTCAAATCATTTACTAACTTGAAATGTCAACCATTATAAAAAATCAAGATTGATACATTCAAATGAGGAGATTGTTCTTCTTCTCCAAAGTCATAGTAATTTGGAATACAACTCCCTGATCTTAATTTCGCTCAGATATGAAATTCTAACACAACCTTTCCAGCATGCTCAGTCCTTCAGCTCCTGTCCACAAGTTGCTCGGCAATTTTCCTCTCGTTTTGAAAAGATTGTTGCTGCTTTGGGATTACTTCTTTGAGCCAGTGCTTCCGCTGTCATATCTTCTAAGTATAGCTTTTAAAGCTCTGTGGTTTTTTGAAAAGTTTGCCAGTGTTTAAAGTGGATAGATGTTAAGTGCTTTGAACAGTCATCCCCCTGTGCTGTGATCTGAGCCTTTCTCAGGTTTAGCTGTCCTTCAGATACCCAGTTTTTCTCACAGCACAAATTCAGAGATAAACCTGTGAGATTTATCCCATTGACTTCAGAAAATGAAGAATTTAATCACATAATTTTTAGCAGTTTCTCACTTTTCCTCTTTTTGCACTGTTTCAGTCACCTGAGCCCAAGCAGTACAAGGGCCTTTTTTGCTGTTATGTAGTGATCAGTCACAGACATAAATCCAGATTATTCCTCATTTAAAGCCCTTTACCGCCTAGAGCATGGCTGATACTAACTTCTAGTTCGCTTTCTTACGACATGTTCGTCTTTGACTCTCTCTTTTATAACTCTGTGGGAAGGGATAAGCTGCTCTGGTTGCTTTTGCTGTCATTTGACCTCGGTTTTTTGCGGCAGAGGCTGCGTGAAGCCTTTCCTGCCCGCAGAGGAGCTGCTGCCCCAAGAGGGCTCTCGGGGGGCACCCACCATCCCAGTGTGACCCACTGCTCCCATCCACGGCCTCTACAATGCTAGAGTTTCCGAAAGCTGCTGGCAGAGAGCAGCTCTCCCGCTGGAGTGAGGTGCAGCTTTAGGGAGGTGACAACCGTACTTTGCACTTCTCCTATGAGGAGCCAAAACGCTTTCTAGTGGTTTGTAAAGCAGCAGATAACAAACTCATAAATCTGTATCAAAAATGTCACAATTTATATTACTTTCAGTTGCTCATAAATATAACATGGGTAATTTTCCTTGATCAACTATGCAAAGTTACACCAAGATCTTATGTCTGATGCTAACGTAATTGTTGCGAGCTTTTCAGCTCAAGAACTTTAGCTCATGTTTTGAAGATGGAGTGTATTATTCTCATTTGCATCAGCCTCAGTCTGATGCAATTCTTTTTGTAATAACAATATCATTTGAGCTTTATCTAAACAAAATTTGACTGACATTTTGCAAGTAAAAATTTCATCTTGGCTATCTCCTGCTCCATTACAGGTCAATGCACAAACTGACGCAACTGGAGAGACTTGATCTGGGCAATAATGAATTCTCTGAACTGGTAAGAAACGCATCATTTTTTTAATAGAAAGCCTGTGTGTTGTGGGTGCTCTGTGTACAGGGCATGAAATTTTTACTTCAAAGGCATTATCGTGTTGTGGGCACATGCTGTGGTCGCACTTCCCTGTAGAACAGAAGATCAATCGTGGTTCATGGGGTGAATGTTGATAAAACAATATTAGGCTTCATCTACATCAGGCTTCTGCGGTTCAGATCAAGGTCACAGATGATTCTCGCTCCGAGCTGGTGGCTGCTGCTGGAATACATCAGTGTGGGATGAATTGTTCACCTCACCTTGTGTCAGTGGTGTGTTAATTTCTTAATATCTATCGTTATATCCTGCAAATATCAGCAATTGCTATTAGCAGAAATAAATTTGGGACTCCAGAAGCGGTTTCTGTGCCTAACTCACCTCTAAGATGAGAACTGGGTTCCCTGAGATTTAATGGCTTTGGGGGATTTTCTCTCGTCTCAGTCCAGAAAATAATCAAGTTGCCGTTACCTTTAGGTATGTTTCTGCTACATCTGCAGGAACTGACGCTTCTCCAAAACAGTAGGAGGGTGTTTAAACTGTTTTAAAATGGGCCTGTTTTTAAGGAGAGCTCACTGACTTCATCCTGCAGGAGCTGTAAGAGAAGCAAAACTTAGACAAACTACTGCCTCATCATTTTTGAGACCCAACGCTGCTAGGGCTATTCAGGGGGGGCCGTGCTTTTGTAGGACAACAAATGAATACTGGGACACTCATGATTGCCCTGGTGGCAAAATAAATATTTATGTGTGCCTTATCCACCGACAGCCTGTCCAGTGATGGTTAGTGCCCGGGAGCTGAACCCCCTCTCCTCCAGAGTCGTAGGAAAACCATCGTACAAATAGTGCCGCTGAATCAGGGCTTACAATTTTCTGAGGGTGATATTTCCTGTAGCTTTCATTAAAAATAAGATAATTTCACTTTAAACAAATTTGGAAATGTCATCTAGTAGTAGAAAGCTGTAGCAAAGAGTCTACATCTGGGTCATAGGCAGTGCGCTATCTTCTACCCATTATGGTTATAACCCTGCTGGTGTTTACTAATTTATACTGCTCTCTAGGAGAAAATAGATGGTTATAACTCAGATTTTTAATTGAAAATAGAATTTTTTTGCATAGATAAGTAGGATAAAATTTTCAGAAGTGGCATTTGGAATTTTGATCAGAAGAAAAATATCTATGCTTCCTGAATTCAGGTGCGTCTTCATTGGGGTTGGCTTGGTTTTGTTGTCCTTGTTTTAAATGACTGCAGCATCATGCTATGTTTCTGCATTGTAACATGCTGTCCCCTAAGGCTGATAAATCAGTAGTCCAGTGGCCCCATACTGCTATTAGGAGCAGAGTCCCTGAGTTGACTCATTTTTCAGGAAGCTGGTGTAGGAGCGAGAATCAAATGCCAGAAGCAAATTGGGCCAAGAGGCAAGGGAGCAGCATGAATCTGCAGCCACGTCATAGGAAAAGTGGGACTAGTTTAAATCAAGATCACCTAAAAAAACGGATCGAAAGGTTCTGTTTTCATGAATTCCAAAAATCTGAGTTCCTTCTTATTGAGAAAAATCCTGCCTAGAACTGTGGTGGTGTGGAAGAGCTTAATTTCTTTGTCAGTCCGTGCCTGGACGATGGAAGTCCCTCCCTTTGCAGCGCGGGGCTGTGCTCCGCACAGCCAGCCTGCAGCGATAGGCACGGGGTTATGAATAAGAGTAGCAAAAATGAAGTAATTCTGTTCATTCATTTTCTGGAAACAAGATTATACAAATCATGAGGTAGGTGTGTGTTCCTAGAATAGAAATTGTCACTTCCTAAATAGCAGCCATATTCAAGCGACTTAATGTAATCAAGGATGGGAATAGGTAATCTGTGTCATGGGTCTCCGGGAAAACCGGAGCATTACATCACGAGGTACGGGTCAAGGATTTGAAATCTCCCTCTCTTTGAAGTGTCAAAAAATGGCACAGGACAAATGATAAAGAGCAATTGCAGTGCCTTTGCCTGAAAGGAGAGGGAGGCTGCTGTCGTTCTTTCCAGAGTTTCGGGAGTCTGGTGTCAGCAGCAAGGCCTTAGAAGAAATTTTGAAAGAAAACAGTTAAAGGTAGGGGGAGAAAAGGAAAAAGTTTAAAATGTAATATACTTTTACTGCAGATTAATGTCGATCTTCAGTTCAGACTTGGTACTAAGAACCATTTCTTTACCAAGAAGTAGGGGGGTCAAACCCTGGAACAGGCTTCCTGGAGAGGTGGCCGATGCCCCCAGCCTGGCAGTGGTTAAGAGGCATTTGGACACTGCCCTCAATCATCAGTTTTGGTCAGCCCTGAAGTGGTCGAGCAGTTGGACTTGGATGGTGATTGTAGGTCCCTTCCAACCAAACTACTCTACTCTGCTCTATACTGCTGTATGCTGTATTGTGGCAATCTGTGTGAAAAATGAAAATATTCTCTAAAAATGCATCAGCAGAAGCATTTCTAGCAGAGACAAAGAATAATTTTTTTATACCATGTATCAAAACATCCGTGAGATCTCATCTGGATTACGGCCAGGCTGGATGAGGCTTGGAGCACCCTGGGCTGGTGGGAGGTGTCCCTGCCCAGCGCAGGGGGGGGGAATGAGATGATCTTTAAGGTCCCTTCCAACCTGAACCATTCCATGATTCTATGGTATGCCATTATCCGTACTCGATCCCTACAAATTTCAAGTCAAACTGTAATATGTACAAGAGAGGAGGAGGCTGTTTTCTTTGAGAAGGGTGTCTGTCTAATGAAGGGAATTTAAAAGAAAATTAAAGCTGAGAGGGGAAATTCTGATTATCTCTAATAACCTTAGTCAGTGAACACTCTGGAGGAATGAAGAACCATTAATCATCACAGGAACAAATAGTATAAAATGACCATTAATTAATTTAGCCTGGAAAGTAGAAGTGGTTTTAACCATTGAAGGACAACAAAATTTCAGTAAATTTAGCCAAGGGAAAATAAATTATCCTCTAAATATTGGCTAATCATTTTTTAATAGAAACGTATTACATGACAACATGGAAAACTGAGGGACTGAGCTCTGCAGATCAGCAGGTTCCTTCTTACCCCACGGTGCATCAGGAGCTTCTCCCGTAACGTACCTTGTGACCTGGGCAACTTGAAAGTCATATTTCTTATGGGAATTACAGCATTCCAAGGAGCTTAGACCCCAATTAGAGGTCTTTCTTAAGGTCCTGTGACACCAGACAGATAGATTTCTTTCTAGCTATGTTGAAATAATGACAGTGAAATAGTACTACAGACTTTTAAAATGCTGGGATCTGATTTAGTCAGAACCAAATTAAATATTTAGTATCAGTTTCTGACAGACTGGAAAAAAATCTCTACAACTTTACTAGAGGTAAGGCAAACTGAAAGTCTTGCTTTACCTGTGAAAGTAGCGTTTCAGGAAAAAGAAAAATACCACTTAGGCTGAACCATGGAAGTGTTTGTGACCTGATAATTCTTGATTTTCACAGCTGTAATGAATAAGAAATGATTTGAGGAATTGCCTTTTCAGTTTCTCTCTCTAATATCCTATAGCATTGAAAATAGAACATCTTCAATTAAAGTTTAATATTGTAATTTTAAGGCTTGATTGTTGCACACTGTTCTTTTAACTACTGAATATGACAATTGCAGACATTAAATCATACATAAATGCGGTGTATCCAGGAAAGTGTTCAGCAATGTGCCTCTGTTAAGCTGTTCTTAACAGTATAAATCGTGCAAAAGTCAGAGTTCAGCGTGTGCTGCAAGATGAGATTTGGTCTCTTTTCAGTGCGTTGTTTCTGAAGCTGCACAATTCCCACTTCTCTTATTTGCCTTGTTCATAAATTGCATGCTGCCAGTCGGCTGTTCAGAACTAGAACTTGTAAGGAGTTCTTCTCTGTATTCATTTCTTTTCCAAAGGGTTCTTCGATTTTACAAATATTGAAAAAGAGCAACATTGGTTAAACTAACTGAAATGAGCATGCTATCCCTGTCATTGATTATCTGAAAGTCTGGTGTGGTTTATAAA
>VXBO01007523.1:112204-190226 GCA_013400135.1 Rhinoptilus africanus | reverse complement strand
AAAAAAAAAAAAGAGGAAGGTGAAGAGGGAATCTTTTTTTAAAGAAAATGCTGATTTATATTTAACTTTAAAAAAACACAGATTTATTTAACTGTCCATAATGTTATCTTCTTTTCCTCAGCCTGAGGTTCTCGAACAAATACAAAATCTAAAGGAACTGTGGATGGACAATAATTCTTTGCAAATACTACCTGGGGTATGAACATTTATTTTATGTAATCAAATCATTTTGTGATGTAGCGAACTCTTTACCTTGCAGTAAATAAATGTGCATTTTCTTGAATGGGTACGTATTCCTAGTTATATAGTCACTAGTTATTATCAAGAAATATAAGCATAGCCATTCATATAAAAACCTTTTAAATGTTGTGCTATTACATGATACTGTCTAAATGGGGATGTGCCTGTTTTATTTGTTGTGTAGTTCTCATTGTGAGGGGAAATTATTTCCTAGTGTCTTCTCAGTAACCATGCATTAACTCGCAGTTTTATAAAACCCCACGTTTTAAAGAGGAAGAGGAAACATTAAATAATCTAAATAAACTTAAAAATAACAGATGGCATGTACAGATTCAACTATATTGAAAGCAATTCTGAGGCAGTGGAATGAAGATATATTCCTCTAGGAAGCACTCCATTTAGAAGTGGAACAAAAAATATTTTAAACTCTAACCATTAGGGTTCTGGTTATATATTAGTGCTGATTCTGAGTTGTTGCGACCTTAGTAGAACTTTGATTTTCAATTTTCATTGCCATGAATTGAGAATTTTGCTCTAAAATACCTACGCTGATGATGAGTGGAGAAAGGGACGCCCGTCATTAGCATTTTATCGCACAGGTGACGCCCTACATTTCACACAAGCAGCACTTCCTCTTTCAGCTTTGAAGATCTATTAGTCAGAATTCAATTTTTTGCATTGAGCAGTGACTTGGTTTTGTCTTTAAATTACATTCGTCTTTTATTTTGTGTTAAGGAAGATGTTTGCACAGAAAACGATAATTTCCAGTCACTGTCCAAATATCCACTTTGGGAGTGAAAAAAAAAAGCTGATATTGAACCACTTTTTGATACTGAAACCAGCTGGAGATCAAGAACAGAAATACTGCGGCATCGTTGCTGCGGTAGGACTGAGTAGAAGAAATATCAAAGAGAGTGTAGGCACAAACATTTTAACCATTATTCTGTTTCTTTTCTATTCACAAATAAACGAGTTCATGTATCCAGTGCTAAGATGTGCTCCACAGTCCTGCTGAGCTATCGTAATCCCTGGAGAGGGTATTTAGAGCTGAAGAAGTTCAGCATATTGTGGAACCAAATCCCAAGGAGCATAATTATTTTCAGTGAATAATTCACATTTCCTGAATCTGATTCTAGTAGACCCTACCTGATGATTTATGAAAGCCTTCTCCAAAACAAGAGGTTTAAAACAGTTAAAATTAATTTTACATTTTGAGTGTTAAAAATAGAAAGGAAATACCAACTGGTAATTGATTTTAAGTTTTAGAGATTTACTGTGTTTCCCATGTTGATAATTTGTTTTTTTAAAAAGTAGTCTGTGCTAGAAACAGAGATTGTATTCAACTACTAACACGGGGAGAATGGCAAAGGTTGGGGTGAGAGGAAGATTTTCCCTTTATACAACAAGTCAGATACGGTTAAAGATAATGTGAAACTGCTTCCTTAGCAGCGGAGAGCAGATCTCGGTGAGGTTCGAGATGAAAAGGAGCTATATTCACATTGTTTCGAAAGTACCTGGGGATGAAGCTCTCTTAAACTATTTTCCTTTTCCATATGTACAGTGAATGACCACTAAAGCATATGTATATAACTAAAAACTGCCCTCCCATGAGCGTTTATAGAAACCATACGCTTCACAAGCGGTTTCCCATGGCCTTCCCAAAATCCATAAATGGCTGTATAGGCCATGAACGTTTCTTCACCTGGTTTAAAGCCGTATTTGTGTGGCTGCGCAGTGCTGCGGCCCCGCAGAGGCTTCCTGCTGCCTTCTCCCTCCTCCGGGCTGGGTCACAGCCCATCACTGGGTCACGGAGCCGCTCCATCCCCCTGCACCCACCAGGGATACTTCTTCCGCTTGTAGCTTTTAGTTTAAGGAAAAGAACAGCATCTTTTTTGTTGATTTTCTTGGTGAAATTTCGCTTCCAGAATGAAGTGACTGTCCTGTGATAATGGATCAAGAAGTGGGTTGTTTCTGCAGGCTGCAAACTCTTAACACACTCCAAACATTTGCCAAGAAATTAGGGAAGAATTTGTGTCATGTTGGTCACTGACGTTACAGCTGCAGTTAAACACTGTGTTCACAAAAGCGTACTATCGGGATTAACCGCTCATAATTGAACTATGAATATCTAAAGTCTAATTTTAGATGTTGTAAAATTCAGCGCATCAGTTTGGCACAGAAAAGCTTTACCTGCGTCTCTAATCTCCGTGACCTTAAGGAGTGCCGTGATGTGTAGATGCGGATTGTGAGTAAAAGAAGTCCCTTGGATCTGTGTCCAACTGAAGAAATAATACAGCTGTATGACCGAGAACTCAAACTTTCTGCAGATTTAATGAACCCGGAACAAATCCGTTTGACATGTGTCGTTTAGTTTGGTACAGTTCCTTTTGTGGTTATCTGGAGGGGGAAGGCTGCTAGACCACTGCTGGTACTGCTCCAGTGAAATAACTCCTGTGAAAAGGATGCTGAGATAACTGAACATCAGCCTGTATTAGCATTGCTTGTCTTTAATTAAAGTTAGAACCTGGCATGCAGTGTATATCTGTTCAAGTAACGCTTTGTAACATGCTATTAAGTCTATAGGGAAGTTAAAACAGCTCGTGTACCTGGATGTGTCAAAAAACAGGATAGAAACTGTTGATCTGGACATATCGGGATGTGAAGGACTTGAAGATCTCCTGTTGTCATCCAACATGTTGCAGCAACTGCCAGACTCCATAGGTGAGAAAAGCTCAGGATTTCTTGCCATCTTCTGAATTACACATTCTTGCAATTAGATATATCAAGTTCTCGCTTCCTACTGGATGGTAATAGATTTAACAGAAATAAAGCAAAAAGAGTCATTTCGATACTGCATTTTCAGGTGACAGCTTGCTGAAATTCATTTTGGTGGAACTTTTTCCTCTTAAAAGAAAATTCTGTTGAAACCAAATGTTTCTTGGAACATGCCGGTTTTCAAAAAATTTTCAAGAAAAATGTTGCGCCATTGAAATGAGTAGTGTTTCTAGTACCTCTTTTAATTACACTTTTCATCTGCTTCAGCTTTCATATTAATGCACATTCTGCTGAACATTTTTTCTCTGTATTAGTGATTATGTTATTCCCAGCATTTATTATAAATAATAACTTTTAAAATGCTATTTCAATGTATCCAGAGTTCTTTCAAAGAAAAAACAAGGTTTGAAATATTAATACTTGCAGAAGGTGGAAATCTGTTTCAAGCTCTGTTTCCAGCACTGTGATGCAATATTTTTCCCATTTTTTTGGATCTTTTTTATTGTTTTCTGCTGTTATGCACTAGTAAAGCCAGAGCTTCATTCCCTTCTTGGTCAGCGTTACCCAGGTATGGATCTGCTTACGCTTAGATACATGACAATTCTTATAATGATAGGAATAAAGCGCATATACAGATGCGTTCAGGATTGATTCTGGTTTTCAGTCTGATTATGGTTTTTTGTCAATACCTACATCGTGGGAAGCTTTATAAATGTAGCATTTATTTTACGTAATTTGCCTAACGTCCTGTTATGACCTGAGCACCTCTTAATCAAGGCAGCAGGACTTGAATTCAGCTGAAGCATTAGTAGATCAGTAGAAATACTGCTCTTCCTACACAGACAGGTACTATTCTTTTATTTTTTTACATATTTTTTTTCAAGACTCCAGAAATACACTTAATGTTTTACTTGCAGTTCAGCTTAACATTTAATTAATGCTTCATTTTGATGAAACATATCTTCACTGGAACAAGAATGTGTTTGTGTACTGTCCTGTATACGGATGCTTCCTAAAATCTAGATCAAAGTTATTCAGTGTTAGAAATCATTGTTTGTTTAAGGATATGGGAGATTACAGACGGTAAAAAAGATTAATGTGAAATATTTTTCTGTTGCTTCTTCCTTACCTGTTTTGTAGGACTGTTGAAAAGGCTCACAACTTTAAAAGTAGATGACAATCAACTCACGATTCTGCCAAATGCAATTGGAAAGTGAGTACGAGTCTCATGATTTTCAACACGAAGTAAAATGTGTTTTCCTCCCGCTTGTGCAATGTGGGGTTTTTAAAATAAAGAGTAAGACAAAGCTATACTGAATTATAAAATAATTTCAAATTGTGTGCCTAGCACACAGCTTATAGCACTTACATTTGGAGCAACGCTATTATTTCTGGGGACTTACACTGGCGTAAGTGATAAGAAGATGAAATGTATCACATTTTCCAAGAAAAAGAACAAAGATATTTTTCTGTCTGAATCACTTGATTTAGATGATTAGAGCAGCAAACGTAGAAGAAATAGAAGTATTTGGGGGAATACATCCGTTTCCATAGTAACGGCCAGTACTTGATGCTGAACAGAAAATGGCTGTAAACCTCATCTGTATGAAGATTTCTTAACATATTGAAGCAGCATAAATGAAAAAGTCATGACAATTTCATAGGTGTATCTATCAAAATGTGAAAGTGTCATATAAGTAATCTTATTATGAAAAGAACTAATGACGCCCTTTAGCTATCATTTTGTCAGGAGTCGCATGATCACTGGTGCAAAATTCTGTCTTGTGCTGCTCTGTGTCTTCAGCTTATTGCTAAATGAAATCTGCAATTTGTTGTAAGATTCCAGGCGCGTGCGGGCCTGTCTCCAAGTATGGAAAGAGGTGATTCTTTATATTGTTTCACGCTGCACATACCCCTTTCTAGCAGAACCCATTTTTAACACTGATATTTTTGTAGGATGCCTCTTCCTCTACATATTTTAGTTCTGAAATGCCATATAGACTGAGATTTGGAAACACATTCAGAATACATGGTCCCTGGCTGCCTTCTACAGCTGTAGCTCTAGTGTTTTCCTCCTCCTCCTCGCACCAGCAGTGGTGGTCGTGCAGAAGAAGCGGAGTTCAGCCCAATAGCGGTTGTGTGTCTGGGGCGACTGAGCACGTGGTGTCATGGTTTGGGCCGGTGCTTTCCTAGTTCTGCATCCATTTTATAGTAATAATTTCAATAATAATGTAGTTGTTGGCATGCCAGTCGGGAAACAAATATCCAAATTTGTGAACTATTACAACGTAGCAACTGAAAGCTCAGGTTTGGCTTACCATGCTGTGCTTCTTGCAGTATCTTTAGGTTTATAGGGTATTCACAGAGAGTATTAAAAGTTGATTATACAAATCAGAAATGGAGAAATTTTAAAAACATTGCGTAGCAATAAATTCTGATAGGCAGTGAAAGCTTGTAAGGCTCAAAGCTGTACCAGACTCTTTGCAAAAAGGTTGATGTCATGTCCAACATTAACAATTCTGGGGGTCGATTTCTAAAACCTGTCATGAAGGTGCTTTCTTATTTATTGAATTGTTCAAATTGAAGGGGAATCCCTCTTTTTTTTTAACCTAATATCTGTTCAGTATTGTTTGGCGTGGAGCCTTAGTTACGTTTTTAAAAATACTGCTGCTCTAAAGGGTGTATATGCAGAGCAGTAGGCTAATCACCTAATATTATCACATTATGTTTGAGTGATCGGTTGTGCTTTTTAAACGAAGTACTTTCGTTTAATGAGGACGGTGTCTCCCACATCACAATGAACTTCCTTTCTCTGACTCATCCATTTGGATAGTTTCCTACTGGGGCGCTCTCTCCTAAATGGTAGTTGCAGTACCCACTGCAGAGCACGTTATTGTCAGACAAAGATGAGCTGTGTGGAGGAGGGAGCTCTCCCACCAGGGACCAATTTCACGATGAGACACGGAACACTTCAACGCTGCCTGAGTTGAGCTTGCTCACAGTACGGCCGCCCTCACTTTTGGCAGTCTTGTTCAAAGGGCAAGCCCACAAGCGGCATTTAGAGTTTGACCCAGCAAGATACTATACACGGTAGACCCAGCTTAATAAAACATTCCTCATAAAATCAATGGATTCACATTAGGTATCAAAGTGGACCCAAAGACCGGAGGCTTTGTCCGTAGGACCTGAGCGAATGCCCGTGCTCCCACGTTGTGGGGAGGAGCGTGTCACTGTGAGCTGCCTCCTCTCAATGGGTGCCAAACTGAACAGCAGCTGCATTTTTGTCTGCCTTGCTTTAAACCTATCGATAATGATCTGAATTTAGCCCAAGAAGACCGTAAGGTTGATGATATTATAGCTAAATGGGCATTGTTGGAATTACAGCTGTTATTGTCAACTGACTTTCATGCACAAGCCGTGATGTGCAGGAATCACTTTCTGAAGTTTGTACATTTTTATCCCTGGTAGTTATAGAGATAAATTACAGTTTCATACTGACTTTGCTGTTTTTATTTATAAAATAAATAAATTAATATTTATTTTATTATTAATTTGTCTGCTGATGACTCCATCAGGAAGGAAAGAAACTGAGAATGTCCCTGCCAGACAATATCTTTCAAATAAAATGTTATTGTCTGATAAAGTCATTCTTCAATGTCAGGGAAACTTCCACCGTTACAGTTCAGAGTGTCAGATTTTCTGATTGCCCTTGGAAGCAGAGTATCTTTCAATTAGCTTATCTGTTTTCAAGCTTTTCTGGTTGTGTTATCATCAGTAAAAGGAAGAATGTGTGCATCTTGCTGTTTAACAAACTTTCCAGTGGGACTTGCTCTGCCAAGCACATATTCTGTACGAAGTAGGTAAACATGACTGAATTTTGCCTTTATTGAAATTGTTTTGTATCTGGTTTGAAATAAATTGTGGTGGATACAAAGCTGTATTCAAGAAAAGCTGTAACCAAACCTGGCAGAGCTTTTGGATATATTCCATGCATCTCTCTCACTAATCACTGTATGACTCACTTTGGTTTTTCAGCCTACTGAAATACAGCAATTAGAGGAAAGTTCTGAGAATTCCATGTTAGGAGTAGCTATTTCTGGTTTCATGTCTTATAAAATTTGAAGGCTGAAAGACCTTTTTTTAATTAAAAAGCTGGAATAAAGGCAAGGTAGACATACAGTGAAAGTCCAGCTGTGACTCATATAAATACTAAGGAGGAACGCTCGTAGCAGAGGCAAACTTTTATTCAGATCTACCAAATTATTTGGAAAAAACCCAATCTTCTGGGCACCTAGTCCCTTCATCAGTGGACAGGGAGATGACAAATGTTGAGGAAGGAATAATTGCTTGCCATTTAACCTTGCTATTAATTAGAGCACTTGAAAGAAAAAGGTAGTACATGTGGAGCAAAAAAGGGGCAGCAGAAGCTGGGAAGGATGGCATTTGTAATGGGTCACACAAAACTTGTATTCCGGGAGCTGAATGAGCAGAGCGGGACAGCATTCATCTCCAGGATTTCTATACCCAGCCTAATTTCTTTAGAGATTCAGTAGATACTTGTTCAGAATATTTTATACCTGTTTCTATGTGCATAATATATATGTAATATGTATATATATTTTTTTTATAGTTGTATGTATAGTGTGGATTACCTGTATATTCCTGCTTGTGTTATTTGCATTAACAAAGGTCGAATTGTTGATGGTTAATCAGCAAAGTAAGATGGATGTTGAAGTGTTCCCTGGCAGCAGCTGCCGCCTGGAGGGCGAAGCAGCCCCTCGGGGTGCTGAGGGCGAGCAGCCGAGCGGCTCCGGAGGCGCTGGGCACCGCAGCAGGGCGGCTGGCTGCGGGTCAGCATCCCGCTCTCCCGGCGCTTCCTTGGCTCTCCTCCTGCCAGCTGCACTCAGGGAAGGGAGAGGCTTGTTCCATGTGGGCCCCCTTGGCTTAGGACCCGGTACAAAACCTCCAACTCCTTTCACAGCCTCTTCATGGATAGCAAAGTGCAGGAATGCCCTGCATGGCAATTCCGTGCAGGAGGAAGCTGTGCTTCTTCCATGCACACCGTGGGCTTCGCTTCAACAAGGGGCTTTCTCTCAGCTCTCTCTATTGCATCCTATTTCCTGAAAACATGAGTACATGGAGGAAAGGTCGGGTCTCTTTCTTGTCACCAGGTGATAGAATACAACAATCTAGGAAAAGAGATACAAGACAGAAATGGAGATTATTTCATTTTTTTTAAAGAGAGAACTTAAGTGTCAGAAGATTACTTACTTTAGGGTGCTTTGTTTCGGTCCTTGCCATACAGACACCCTTTCAAGATCACTTTTTAACCCTCTTCCTCAACACGTGGAAGTTAAGCACGTTGACAAAAGCTGTGTCTGACTGCAGCAGGCTGAGATTACTTGGCTGAGCTTGGATCCAAGCTCATCCTTTTTCCTTACTGATCTGGTTTAGAAATGAAGTCAAGTGCATCAGGGGGAGTGTACCCTGAGGCATTTTCACCTTCCCTTCCCTTTGCTCTCACTAGTGGTATTTCTTTATCTGTTGTCTGTCTCTGTATGTTAAGATTATAAACTTTTGGGTTTGATTCTTCAGCTTAGTACGAGTTGCCTTGTTCACTGAGAGTTTGAAGTGCTTGGAATACTTCCTCACTACAAAAAGTAAAAATGATGATGTGGGAAAACTAAGTGGTCTTTCTTAAACCGCCTTTCTGGGTAAGATTGGTTAACAGTGTCCCTAATAGTTCCTAAAATTGTATTATTGTAGGCTGCTCCTAAGGGAATCTGCAATAACGGTTCCCTCTTCGGGGCGTGATGTCTGGAGTAGTGTGATGCTGTAAAACTCCCACAGGGTTTAGACTGTTAATTTTTGTTATCTAGCCCTTGTGTAGCATCTAACAAGTGTATTCACAATTTCAGTTTATCTTTATTAGAAGAATTTGACTGCAGCTGTAATGAGTTGGAGTCCTTGCCTTCTACCATCGGCTACCTTCATAACCTGAGGACGCTGGCTGTGGATGAGAATTTCCTTCCTGAGCTGCCCAGAGAAGTGAGAAGCTGATTCTGCTTTTGAATTACAAATCGAAATGTTTCGTGGCAGGCCCAAGATTTCACCCACATTCGAACAAAATATCTGTTAAACCAATTTTTTCTCCGCGATGTGGAAGACCCAATCTGTCTTACACACTCCATAGTACATAGTAAAATGGGTAAACGGGTAAATTCATGTAAAGGTGAGAGTATCACTCAGAAGAGTGGTGCAAGTAACCCTCGGCATTGCCCTGATGTTACTGACAAAGGGAGGGCACGATTTTCCGTCTTTGGATTTTGTATTTACTGTTTTTTATTAGTTCGAGTAAAAACACAGTTTGGCCACCTCCCAACATAAAAAGTTAGTGACAATAAATTCTACCAAAGGAGGTATCCTAACATCATTGGTTTTTTTATTCCTATAGATTGGAAGCTGTAAAAATGTAACAGTGATGTCTCTGCGCTCTAACAAGCTAGAATTTCTTCCTGATGAAATTGGTCAGATGCAGAAGCTGAGAGTGTTAAATCTGAGTGATAACAGGTATAGTTCACATGTTTTTTCTAACCTGTTATAAGAATTTATTTTATAAAACTTTTTAACTCTTTTTAACTAAGTTTTTTGTGTTTGTAAAATTACATTTATATAAAATATATTTTAAAATATAAATTACGTTTAGAATTACTTTATTTAAACTACAAGGGAAAAAAATCTTGATTTTTTTTTTAAATCTTTATGGTCCGGTCTTAGTTTCACTGACATCCAAAGGAAACCTTGAATGGGGCCAAGATCTGGGTCTCAATATTCTTTGATGGAATAAAACCAGTTTACTTCTTTTATTTCCTGCTGTTTCCAAGTGAAAGTGTGATATTTGGCTTTTAATTAGTATGTACCTCCGTAATATTTAGTGATTAAAAAATAGTGACAAGCTGATATATAGGAAATCATGAAATGCTAGTGCACTGGCATGTGATCCTGACTCCTCTGAAATCAAAAGAAAATTTTCTATTTTCTTCAGCAGAGCAAAGTTTTTGGTCAAAACCCCAGATTCTTCTGTTCTTATGCAGTTGACTGTTCCTCTGAGAAATGGAATGCTTAAAATGAGCCTGTCTTGATACCTATCGCGTGCTGCCATAGGCATCAGAAAAGACTGACATTTCCCTGAAATTTATGTTCCAAGAATATGTTAATTTTCAGTATACCCTCAGAAATACGCGTTTGCTCGGTAGTGCAACAAATTGTGTGTGAATACCATTTTGTTTCCAGAAATTATCATCCATACTCAGTAAAAATTAGGGGAAGGACTTCCCACGTCGGTGCCTGATTTACTGTCAGCAGTTTCAGTGCTGGAAATTAAGGTTGACCATAAAATATACAATGAAGCAATGTAGAAATCCCTGTAATATATTAATTTAAAATTATTTGCTTAATTCTGTTAGATGATTTTCTGTGTTACAACTGTGTATCATAAAACACATTATGTACGGACCAGAACATAAAGTTAAACTTAACTCTAGTTTGTGTTGAAACTGGCCAAGTCCCAGAATCAAATCTGGGGTCTCTTGCCTTCGGGTTTCGGACTCCGGTGCTTTCCCAGGGACAGGGAGCGCTCTCCCGTCAGTGTGTCACCGCAGCAGCCTGCCTTTGTGTTTTCTCCGTACAGCTGGAGTCTGAAACGGGATTTCAGACAACGCTTTAATGTCCCTGAGGGTGGCATTTGTGCCAGCAAAGGCAGCCCAGCTTCCCCTCCCTCCTCCTGCATCCTCATATCCTGTCCTGTCCTAGTGCCGTTCTGTCCGGGCGTAGGGTGGTCTTGGCTACGTGAGTGATGCAGTTGAAAGCAGCCTGTCAGAGATACGGTGAATTTTCAGCTGGATGTTTCCAGGGGCTGATCCACCTCCTTGCTGCGCAGCCTGCTGCAGTGGCGGGCAGGAGGAGGCACTGAGCGGGCGCAGGAGGGGGAACGCCACTGGACAGTCCTGGTTCAGGGCCTCTCCGGAGTCCAAGGAGTTGCAACCGCAGGATGCCCTCCCTGCCACCTTAACCAACCTGGGATGGATCACTCTGCCCCCTTTTCAAACCTGAGTTTGCCTTGAGGAATAAGAAAACCGCTCCTTTTTTTCTCCCCCTTTTCTTTGGCAAGCGACTTTTCAGCCTGCTGGTTTCAGGCAGAGGGCTTGGTGTGTAATTAGTGATTAGGCGTGCTGTGGGAGGGAGGAGGTGGCTCACTGCCGGGAGAAGGCAGTGGAGGCGGCAGGAGCAGGCAAGGCTTCCCGACCAAGCTGGCCTGGCAGCTGGATGCCACCAAAGCAGCCGTTCCTGCCCCACCTTCCCTTTTTCCCAACTGCCCAGGTGTGAGAGAGGATTGAGATTTCCATTGTGGAGGAAGGTATAGAGTCACAGAATGTGTTGGGTTGGAAGGGACCTTTAAAGGTCACCTAGTCCAACCCCCCTGCAGTGAGCAGGGACCAACTTGATCCCAATGATGGGACCAACGTCCCAATGATGTGATGTTCCTTGGGGAGGAGTGTGTCGGTTGTTGTCCTTCTCACTTCAGTGCCGGCTGGTAGCCCTGTGCCTGCCCTTAGCTTCCTCAGGGCTCACTGGATAAGACACTGAGCTGATTTATCTCACTGAAAACGGAAGAAGTTATCGTTTTTCTCCTAGTGTTCATTTTATGACGCTCCTCACGGCCCATTTGCTCACCATGGAGTGAGCCAGCTAAAAACCCCGACGCTAGCTAAAGGTAAAAAAAAAAGGTAAAGTGTGGGGAGGGCAGGAGAAGGGGACCTCCGCCTCCTGGGCTGGGAACCTGCTCTCTCACGTCCCCCCGACAGACCGTACAGCAAGTTGTAGGCGTTGGGGAACTAGTGGGAGAGCACGGGCTGAACTAGGAGAGGTGGGAGCTGACGCAGATTGCTTCTGACCGCCAACCTTTAAACCTGGCTGAATTTTTGCATGTACTTTTCTTGAGGGGTTTGGGCAGCAAATTCTTCCTCCTTTGTTGATATCCATT
Source organism: Rhinoptilus africanus (assembly GCA_013400135.1). Taxonomy (NCBI): domain Eukaryota; kingdom Metazoa; phylum Chordata; class Aves; order Charadriiformes; family Glareolidae; genus Rhinoptilus; species Rhinoptilus africanus. Next base: position 178,168 of record VXBO01007523.1, on the reverse strand, counting down.
CCAGCTGAGGTTAAATATTGCTCCGCTGAGACATTTTGGTAATGCTTTTGTTATGGAACTTCCCACCTTAATGAAACTAAAAAGTTTCAGCGTTTTAGCACCAAAGATTTTTGACGAAGTTCAGTTACCATCTTAATGTTGATTCCCTAATATTTTTTTTTTTACTTTTCTGTTTCCCCATTTTTGCACTCGTATTGGCATTAAGGCAATATCCATTCTTTCTTTGAATGACTCCACATGTACACGTTAATAAGGAGTGCGCCTGGGCTCTGCTTGTTGCTAGGATCCTTTCCATGGCACCGCAGCCGTTTTGCCTCTCCACTCTTCCTGCTTCAGATGTGACGGAGAAGGTAGAGCACACCGGCACTTTTCCTCAATACCCCTTTGAAACACTGGAAGAGGAGACAGAGACACGCAAGCAGAGCAGGGAGGTGATTCTAGAGCCAAGGGGTCAGTGCTTGTGCTTCCCCCCGTGGCGAGGGGCTCCTGTGTCCTGGGATGGGGGCCAGGCTTTTCCCTTCCTGCGTCCTGGGACAGGGGTCAGGCTTTTCCCTGCCCCCCTGTTACAAGACCTGCTGAGCCCTGGCCTCGGCGGGCTCCGCTGCAAGGGCAGACCCATTCACACCAAACACTGCCCATGCTGGCATGAAAGCTCCAACCTTGCACAGATCTTCTGACGAGCTGCTGATACTCCCTGAGTAACAAAAGGGATGGACTGTGCATATAGTCGCATATTCTTTCAGAAATTGTCTGCTCAGTCCTTTATGACTTTCTCCTCCTGATGCCAGAGCGGATTCCATGTCCTTTTGGGCAGGTGTCCTGTTGCTCGTACATCTTTGCATGTTATTTTCCTTGCAGAGGGAACAGACTCCCTCACCATGACCGTCAATCCATGCTGATCACCACGGATGTATAGTTTTGCAAAGAGAACACTGTCTTCCGTTTGGGATCTGCCCACTGCAGGCTCATCCCAGTGAATGACACCTCACAGCCATCCCCTTCTGCTTTGTCACATGCCAAATTCCACCTCCAGTGTCTACAGTTGTGACTGTAGAAGGTGCACTTGTGTATCCGTTAGCCTCTTACATCATTGTCTTTATCCCAGAGACTTTCCCTGCCAGTAGCTGGGCTACTCAAGCGTTTATTGAGATGCTCTTTTGCCACCAACACTGTTCATTCTGGACATGTTCCTCATGGCATGGGGAGTGCACTCTAGCTCAAGGTATGTAGAGTACAGGGACGTTGGTGGTTTGAACTTGCCTTGCCAGAGTGCATGGAAAATCTGCAGTCTGCTCTCCGAACGGCCACGCACACCTGGAGTGATGGGCAACTGAGATGTAGGACATAAGGAGGAAAAGAGGAGCTCTCCCTCCTTTGCGTTATCTGGAGCTTGTCTGGCTATGAAAGTCAGGAACATTTTGGGAGATTTGGTCTAAAAGCCTGACTGGATGTCTTTCAGGAGGGAGGCAAACCTGACATCAGGCTAACGGGAATCTCAAATTTTTGTGAGTTGTCACAGTTTGCTCAAAGGTGGGTCAGTGTTTGGAGTCCCTCTCCAGTGCATTTTTAATACTTTGTTTTCAGCTACTGCAGGCTTCTGCTCTTGTTCCCTGTCTTCTGAGGGTCCTCATGACTGTAAAATGGACCTTGCTGATCTTAATTGACCAGAAGCTGTTTTAGTTCCAGGACTTTATTCAAATATTCATGTTAGAATTCCATTTTAACCAGGGAATTAGACTCCGGTTTTTCTTTCCTATACCACGGGAAAGAGACCTCTCTCCTTTTATCTTTACAGGTCCAAACCTTCTCATCCCTGTTACAGGCTCTTCATCCCTGGGAAATGCAGTATTTGGTTGTCTCTACACAATAAAAGGCAAGGATGGGTTGAATCCTGACTTGCTGTCGGGTTGCTATGGTGGAGTCTGATGAGGGCTAGTGTGCATCTGACCAGAGCTTAGGTGGCTTCACCCTCTACAGTCAGGAAAGCTTTGGTTCCAGATAACTTGCAGTGCAGCGGGCTGGAGATTCATCCTTGCCTTTGCCAGGCATAACGCTGTCTCCAGGGCTTCAAGAATCAATGCAGCTTTCGATGAAGTAGTTGTGCAATTACGACTTGCATGAACGATATCGAGACCTCCACCACGTAATGAGTCACTGGGGATAGCTGCTTGGATTCACTCACTGTTAAGAGTGCACATGAGATTCATTCAAAGAAAAAAGATGTCTTACCAGTAACCGGTGTTCTTCACAATGTGTAGTCCACATATACATTTGTCTTCCATCTGCTTCTCCTCTCTCCTCAGAGTCCTTCCAGGTATGAGTCCTGTGATTGAGAGGTAGAATTGTTAGAATGTACATTTGGGCTACACTTCTCAAAGAGCATCGGTTACTGGTAAGTAACCTTTCTTTTAGTTTTAGATTGTTCTTAAAGCAGAGCTGAAAGAATCATCACCTTTTTGTATTTGCACTGCTTCTGCTCCTGTCCTGGGGCCAGAACTCAGTTGCTGTTCTGAATCTCACCCACAGAACTTAGATGAAAAAGGGACCAAAGATTCCGTGATCCATTTAAAAAAAAAGACTGCTCCCTGGTATCCCTTTTCTTTTTTTGTTTAGTTATTTAATTATACAATATCCCTCATTGCCAAGGAGCAACCCATGTATAAGCAAGCCCATGTATATCCACAAGTGGTTTTGTGAACGGTATGTTGATGGGTTAATATAAATCATTTAAACTTTCACACTCTGAAAACCCTATTATTATCAATTTGCTGGGAGTTACCTTGGAGAACCGTCACAAATAGCAACTATCTGTGGGCTTGACCGACTGACTGGCAATGCTGCTTGTTATGATTAACTTCCAACATGTTTTGACATGAATTTTTCATGTTTGGGTTATTATTTGAAGCTTCTTTCCGAATGTCACCAAAGTATAATATATGCATCAACGAATCTAGCAAGTAGGTGTTTGGTAAGCTCTTAGCAAGTTTGTTTGGTAGGTTGGTCTCGGTGTTTGGTAAGCTCTTCGCACGTTGTATTACTTCAACTAATCATCAGTGGAAGCTCTTCCCGTACTCTGACCTTGTTTACGTAGGGCATAACAAAATGAGAAATTAGTACCTGGTGCAAATATCTAGCGGGTTATTTTACAGACTTATGAGAAAAACTATAACCAAGAACGACAAGTTAAAATTATCTTTTTCAGTAGGCTTACAATAAAAGCAAAGACAACCTTCACCCCATAACACCCCTCAAATATTGACATCTGATATTTTTTATGTTTAAACAATATCAATGACATTTTCTTTGTTTTATTGTGTGAATCATACTCATTAGCTTACTCTTAAAGTATTTAGCCCTTAAGAACTAAACAAATTATGTGAAAGATGTAATCTAGGATTAATACTGGAAGGCATCCTCGTTCCAGAGTGGCGTAACACACTGGCATGTGGCTCCCTTGAGGCTGTGCAGTCGGAGGGGACAACGGTTTAATGCTTAGGGATGTCACTTCTAAAAGCGTGCTGGTTTTCCTTTGGTTTGTTGTTGTTCACCTGAGGAGCTTCAGAGGAAATTTCTTCTCCTTTTTTCTCGTTAGGAAACATTTTCTATGTGAAAATTCAACGCTATAAAAAGAACATACACATTTCATGCTTTGCCAGACTGTTACTGTGGATAGCTGTTTTCCTGAAAAAGCAGTTGATGCTTCAGGGTTTACCTTAAAGGAAGAATTTTTATTAATAACTGTTAAGCTTTTACATTTTACCAATGGCATATATGAGTTTACCTGTAATTTAACCTAATTAAATGAATACTGACAATTTCTATAGCACTAAGAGATTTCTTGAATTTGGCTATCACATTTTCAGCTCTTTTTTTACAAATCAGTTTTAGAGATTGCAAACTGAAGTTATTAGGGATTAAAAACTTGCCCAGGAATGAACCTGTTGCTCATGCAAGCGAGCGTGCGGAGCGGGTGGCTGGTGAGCGTTAGAGATGGTCTTCCACCCAAAGGAAGAATAAGCCAGTTTGGTACAGGCAAGTTTGTCTGTGAATTTTAAGTTAATTTAATTTGGCCATCTTCTTATTTAACTATCTATGCACCACTTAAAGTTTCTTCTAGTAGTGTGAATATATTTTCCCTTAGATTTATAAAAACAATTCCGTCTGTAATTTTCCAGACTGTCTAGTGAGCAGTTTCAGCATTTAAGCATAAAAGAAAAGCTCTTTCTTGAATAGCGCAGCCATAAACTTCACATTTCTTTGTGCTGATATCCGACTGCAGTCGTGTGTTAGACCAACAGAAGCAGTGCAGAGTAATCACTTTTTGCAATTACTGATGAAGAGTTTTCTCTTCAGAAGAGGCCAAATCCTTTACAGAGGATGATGTGAGTTAGTTCTTTGAAATCAGCAGGGTTATGCTGATTTACACCAGATAGTACCTGGACTATAATATGTAGAAAGTAATCAACCTACAGCCATGCGTAACTAATGTTTGAGATCCTTTGTAGCTGTAGTATACCCTTATCTTCACTGACGAAACTAGAAAAACATTTTTGTATTTACCTTTCATGGTTAAACTAATATATAGATCTGGATAAACATTAATTGAGAATCTTTATGCTCGCTATTAAAGCTTAAACTTGTAACCTTAATTTATAAGGAATGTCACATACTGCACTATTCCACACTGCAGCAGCCATTTTACAGTAAGACAGAAACGAAAACTAAATTTCAAGTAGTTTAGGCACTCCTTACTTTCTTTTGGCGTTAGTTCTAGGTTTAGAAGGGCACACAGATGTAAACCTGCCCTGATCTATACAGGCATTTAATTGGAGATTATCTCATAGCACACTGCGTATTCCTGGCAATTTATTTCACTTCTATATATAAGTCATTTTTAGTATAAGGTATTCTTATTAAAATCACAATCTTTAGAACGCGTGACTTGCGGGAAGTACACACCTATTGCTGAAATAACGCGATTTTTAATGGTAATGCCTTTGTGGCAAAAATACATCTAAAGTAATTCCATAATGGTCACACTTTCAAAGCGCCGCATAGAGGCAGCGGTACAAAAGCTTGTGAGATGCTTGTCTCCCAGAAATACAGAAAGATTTTTAATCGGAAGAGGACTGTGGGAGTGTTGTTGGTTGGTTCCTGGTGGAGAGCAAAGGATTCTCCTGATGCAGGTGCAGCACCCGCTGGTGCGTTGCCTTTCTTTACCTGAGGGATGAGTGAACATGTCATAAGAGCCTTCCTTTCCACACTGTGGGACTGCCTGCCTCTCCCAGAAAAGGGCTTTCCCTCTTTTCTTTGTGTTAAATCCCATTTAGCTTTTGTCTTCGTAGACAGTCCTTTGGTCGGTGATTTCTCCCCATGGCCCTCCGGCTCCTTAATCTCCTGTGACCCAAAGGGGAGAACCCCAGTGTGTGGTTAGCACAGGCCCCTGCTGTTGGCACGGGGGGGAAAGTAAAAACAGTACATCCAGAATTAGTTAGTGGGAAAAAACATGAATGAAGTCTCCGTAAGTATCTAGTCATCTTTTCCCTGTTCCCACATTCACGTCACTTTTAGGAAATGTGTTTACATGTGTAATTAAAATGCTCATCTTTTTAGTGTTCCGTTTAGTTTTGTCATTTAGGTTCACTGTGAATATTTATATTATTTTCATCTTTTTCCTAACTTTTCTGCAAAAACGAATTTTCAATACTCTCAGACAATTCTGTACCAAAACTTGAAGGTCCAGTAAAAGGATTTCTGTTAGCTGCACTGAAAGCTGTTAGGTTTTTCCAATAAGTCTCCTTGGGGCCAAGGTTTTTTCCATTTTCTGTGTTATAACAGAACTTTGGTTACATTACGGACAAGGCAAAAATACCGGTATCTCCTTAGTACCTTTAGGGGATGGTGTCAGTAGTTTCAGATTCCATGTGCCACTCTTAATGTGGAATACCCTTAAAAATGAGAGAATATAAAGATATGACATTACAGAAATTTCAGATAAACATGTTACATACAAATCTTTAAAAGAAACTATTATAAAAATGAAGGGTTCATGTTGTTCCAATATTATCATTTGCAGACTGAAGAATTTGCCATTCACTTTTACTAAACTTAAAGAACTGGCAGCTTTGTGGCTTTCTGACAACCAGGTAATGACTTTCAATATTCCTCTTTTCTTTAGCAAAGTACTAGGGGTCTTAGCAAGGGCTGTAAATGAAATCTATAATTTAATACGTGATTGTAATGGAATTTTGGAAGTGTTTGCTCCCAGTCCAGCTTTATACTTCCGTATCAAGGTGTAGATTCTTCTGGCTGTCATTTATTAACTTGGAAAGATCACCTTTGCCGGATTTATTACTTGCACCTAGCTAAGCTGCTATATCCTTACAAAAGTAGGAAATAAAGGCCAAAAGTATCAAGAGAATATTTTTTAAATACAAAATGAAGAGGTAAGACTTTGTTGTCAAAGTTGTTATTAGTTTGTCCCATCCTTTATTCCATCTATGCCTCTGTTTCTGTCTTCCTTCTCCTTTTTCCTGTCCATGCTTCCATTCCTGCGTATTTTAAACTGCAGTAAAGTCAGCTGGAGATTAAACATGTAAAAGATGCATAAGAACTCTCAGGTTTTTTTGGGAGAAAACTCTCATTTAAGTTCCTTTTAAATTTAAGTGTGCCTTTCTTTGTTCCGAGGGGTTTGGTTTCACCACTAGGTATGGTGTAGGATTCTATTTCAAAACAAACGAGGCAGCGTGCACACTCAGAGATGTGATGGGTCAGCCAGCATCTGAGCGCTGAAACAAGTCTCGATCCTTTCCAGGACTGGTGGATGGAATAATTTTGCACTTCCGTAATTTAATTCTAAATGGAGAAAAACACCATTTGCACAATGTTAGAAATGTTCGACATACCTAACAGTTTTTAATAATCCTGATAAATTCTCATAATTCCATCTGTCTCACTTTGCAATAATGCCCACGGTCAGGTATTACACCTCTTCAACTGAAGTTGATGAGGATAATTCTTTGGGGGCCATTTATCCTGGTCCTGAAAGTGAATCCATCCTTGTGTCCCTATGAAAGAGCCAGAGGGACTGGGGCTGTGCCACAGGAGATGGTGAGCACTGGTGGCTGCGGCGCCGCTGAGAGCCCAGCGCTGCCTGCCCACGGGGCACGGCCCTGCAGGCGGCTCCCTCCTTTCCCAAGGCATGGGATAAAATTCCTGCTGACCCCTGGCACACACTTCCTTTGAAATGTACAAATTTTTTTCGGCATTTTGACTTTCCTGCGGTAAAGCACAGGTTAATTTCTATTCTGTGAACTATGACAGTCACTCCTAGATGCTACATTAGAGCAAAGCAATAAGAAAAAATGATCAATTGAAGTAAAACACAGCTCAGAATATTCCGAGTGCCCCCGTGTAAAGTGTCCAGTATCTTGCGCCAGGTTTACCCTCAGAGGAACCAATGACTACTGTGAGTTTACTCGCCGTTAGCCCTAGCGTAAAACAGATCACGGCCAGAATGTGGGCGTTTTAACTGTGTAGTTGCAGCTCTGTTCCACGGATCCTTTAGCTTCCTCACTGGTGCTTTTAAGCTGACGCTCGGTGTTCTTCCGTTCATCCTGGTAGGAATTACAGGAGTGAGGAACGGGAGAGAAGGCGTTTCCACCAGATTAATACTTGGTTTAGCCCATACTGACGTTTATTTTCATATAGAATTTGGGTTAGTCTCGTATTTTCTGTTCATGAAATGCTGAGGTCCCGTCTCGGTTGCCGCCCGTGCTCGGAGTTAGCAGTGCTTTGTTTTGCCTTTCCCGTGCAGTCCAAGGCTCTCATTCCGCTGCAGACGGAGGCTCACCCAGAAACAAAGCAGAGAGTCCTGACTAACTACATGTTTCCCCAGCAGCCCCGCGGCGATGAAGGTAACGCGCCGGCGGCAGTTCCTGCGCAGGCAGGCGCGGTGCTTGTTCTGGTGGAGGAAAACCGGAGGGAGGGAGAGGAAGGGGTCTCAGCCGTGGTTCGGTGTGTGTCTCTTCTGACGCGTAAAGCCCCTGCTGCGCACCTAACACTCCGGATTTTGTCACACGCAAAGGAATCCTGATTGCAAATCCATAATTCTCAGGCCATCAGAGCTAGGTTTTCTTAAACACTTTTTTATTTTCAGAAGAATGGCTTTGTATGGACAATTTGAATCTGGGAATTGAGTGTGCGAGGGGCAGAAGTTCTAGGCTGTGCCCTGCTGCCAAGCGGCCAGACCAGAGCCAGCTCAGCCTCCGGAGACACTGGGCTTCCGAGGGAGCTGGGGGGGAAACACGGGGGGCTCCTGGACGCGGGGGGTCAGAGCTCTGAGCCTGGCAGAATGCAGGGCTTGGCTCCTCAGAGAGCTCCGCGGAGTGAGAGAGTTTGTGTACTGCCCCTCAGCTCCAGGGCTGCCCCAAAACCCTGTTGCTTCCCGTCACTCTCATTTCAGTTGAATATTAAATTCTATCAGTTTCGATTTGGCAGTTACTGCTCTCGTTGCCCCCCCTCAGCTGTTCTAAATCAATACCCCAAGGTACCAGCATCAACTAAGACCATTTCTTTGTAGATCATTTCCAATCTCTGGCTGGGTGCACTGATTACTTCTTGTTGTGCGTTGCTGTTTGCAATTCAACTGCAGATTTCCAGTCGGACAGTGATAGCTTTAACCCTACTTTATGGGAGGAGCAGAGACAGCAGCGTATGACCGTCGCCTTTGAATTTGAAGAAAAAAAGGAAGAGGAGGAAAACGCAGGGAAAGTTAAGGTAGGTTCTATTTGATTTATCCTGGTATTTACATATTATGGACGGGGTCCAATTTACAGATCTTGACTCGAACTGGTTTTGTCTTCTGAACGCCCAGAAGGTTCTCACCACCGTGTTTCAGGTACAGCGGCTGGGGGGGAACAGCGCATCTGTTCTCCCTGGGGCACCCCTTACCCGGAGCTGCCTTTCCTCTTGCTGTCTAGACAGCAAAACATCGGCTTCCTGAGGCAGGTCAGGCCCATAACCCTAATGCCGGGTTCCTGGTGTGACAGGGGTTTTGTCACAAAGTCAACATTAACACAAAATGTTGTGAGACTTAATGTCCAACCACCTACTTCTTTAGAAATATTTAGGTCATGTAGGGTAGTCCAGATTCCTCTCAAAGCGGAAGTCAGCCAGAGTTTTGGAACTCCATGGAGTTAGACAGGAATGTGCAGTGGAGAAGGTATCTCTCATCACTTGTAACCTGCCAAAAATGAAGATCAAAACATAAATATCCTCCTCCATTTATCCGAAATTAATATAATTCCAAAGTTTTCAATGGAGCCCTTAATCGGTTACATTGTTAGAAGGAAATTGTCAGGATCATCTAAGTTTACATGGCAAGAAGAGTTCTATTTCTTGAGTAATATAAAGGAATTACCCAGGATCAGACACTTAAACACTGCAGATTTTTAACTGCTTTAGGAGACCCAGCATATAATGTGTTGCAAGAGATGAAAATCATAAGAGGAGATTTAAATAATATCTTAATTTTTAAATTAACATTACTATTATTATTATTATTAGCTATTTATCATTCCATTTAGATCTTGGAAATTTTGGGGTTTTTTCTATTTAATATTTTTCCCAGTTAGGAATTCTCGTCTAACTCTTGTAACCAGAGATAATAGACTCTGCTGCTTTAGTAAAGCAGAAAATGAAGTTAAAAAAGCAAACTTTGCCCCGCAATAAATAGGTTAACGTGAAATTTTTCCCCAGATGAATTGCAGGTTTATGAGTCATATACAGAAAACGGCATCTGGGAGCATTTTATATTGTTCCACCATTTCTTATCAGTATTTTAACTGTGAGTAATACGGCTGTCCAAATGTGCAAAGCAATTGAAATACGAACAGAGAAATAGATAGCAATGTCTAAGACCACAGAAGAATTTCATTGTATTATATTTGCAAGCATTATTTTAAATATTGAAAAGTAATATATGAATTACATCGCTTAGCTATTTTATTTTTAATACGTTTCAGAACACTATGAATGACTGAAACAAGTGTTTCCTTGGAGTTAACTCTTCTGGTAGAAAAACCAAACCCCCATCCGCTGGGTGCTGTTGCTGTGCTGCAGCTCAAAAGCTGCCACCTGATGCACGGGGAGCCGGGGGGCAAACTCGGGCCAGGGCCACCCTTTCAGCTTGGCCGGGAGCAGCCGGAGGTGCTGCTGGCCGAAGGGGTGATTCCTTCCGTGCGGGGGATCCGTGTCCCACAGGGCTGCACCCCTCCGTAAGGTTTTGGCTTGGCCGTCTGAAGGTCAAGACAGTCTTTGTCCTTTATCGCTGCTCCTTAGCTGGGGAAGAGTCCAGCACTAGACGATATTTCCTGGAGTTCTTACCTGTTCTCCCTCTCACTCCCAGGCAGCGGGTATAAGCCGGGGGTGCAGTACATGAGTCCGTTTCTGCATGAGGTTCCTCTGTTCTCATATACAATCCAATGCTTCTCTCCTCCATAATGATCCTAACGTCTTCTCATCAGACCAAAACACTGCATTTTGCAGCTGATGCTAGTTATTGCTTATATAGAGAGGAATTATTAAATAAAAACCTAAGCAGAGAGCTAGGAGCTGATCAGATGTTTCCTCCCGTTTGTGTAGCTGGAAAAGAGCATCTCTCTTCTCACATCTCACTGTGTGTACACCAGATACCCAGAAATACCTTAGTTCGTAAAAACTGAAAGTAGAGCACTAATACTGTTCAAACACAGGAAATCTTGCCAGGCTGGGAAAGAAAAAGATTTCCTGCTGAAGTTGGGGGGGAGGGAATGTCCCTATCATGGAAAAGAGCCTTTTTGCCCAAGCCATGAAAGAATGAGCTCAAATTCAATTACTATTAATAAGGTAGCAATGCTTATTTGCATCCTCCTGGTATGTCCGTGCTCTTTCCCAGGAATGCCGTGGAAGCGTTGGGGAGTTCTTTGGCTGAGCTGTTCGCCAGCCGTGTTTAGAAGCCCGTTGCTGGGACCCTGTGAGAGCCCAGGGGGTGTCACTCAGCCGGGTGCTGCGACAGGTCTTAGGGAGGTTTTAACACATACATTTTTTAGCAGTTTCACACAACCTTTATGGGATGAACCTGAAGGTTAACTTAAATTATCAATAGGCAGTAACCACAAACATTGGTGGTGTTTTATAAAAGCATACACAGTTTTTACTTTTTATCTTTCAAAACCAAACTCTCAGCCAACTTTATCTTTTCATCTTTTCAAAACCAAACTCTCAGCCAACTGTATGTTGAAATAGATTTGGTAGTGGAAATTGCTCAATAAGTTCTTCCACCAAGAATTTTGAACTTCAAAAATTCTCTTTTCAGGGCCATGCTACTTTTGTTGTAGCACTAAACGTACAAGAGTTGTATCGCCAGGGAGTACAGATTTCCCCTGTAACGATAAGCCTAAATCAGTGATGAAAATACCTGCGTTCTGGTGGATGTCACCTACCTCAGCCGCCAGTATTTTTACTGTTTAATGTTAATGCTCACAGTGGTATGAAACTCTTGCTGAAATCCCTGTCTATGACTGGTCTATCTCATGGAAGGCCTTCAGTGAAGTTTGCCTTGACTAGTACTTGTTGAGGATTTGCTCTCTGACTTGACTTTTAGCTGTCTGTGTCTGTAGACCTAACAGTTAAATCATGGTCTGAATTTTATGAGAAAACAATTGCCTAATTAGGCCTCATGTAAATATGATTTCTTTCAACCGTAAATCAACCAGAGCTTTAGTAATGCTTTACAGACTTAATTTATTTTTTCTGTTGAAATTCTTTATTAACATATGACGTCATAGTCATACATTTTAACGTTTTGTGTTAAAGTCATGTCAGACTCTATTATCCGTAATGTTTATTCTATTGTTCAGAATTGTATGCTGGTATTTTGTATAGTTTTATTTTCCAAATCGATCATGCTTTTGCTTCTAAAATATTCCCATCAACAAAACATTCATTTGAACCCCAAATTACATTTTTCCTACTCGTTAGGGATTTAAAATCCAACAGCTATAATAGTGAGCTATTAAAAGTATGTTCCCTTCACTTACCTCACCCACACAATGAGGCAAAAGCTTCTTTGTGGTAAGTGCTTCCAAACACCCGTCGCATAGGAAATGTGGAGTAATTTCACATTTCACAGCCTCATGATGAGGAGGGGTTATTCTGACAGGCCGAGCTTGCACTGTGAGCTGTAATTTTACTCCAGTGAAGGATTTTGTGGCATTTACGCCCCAAATCCAGGCCCAAGGAGAGTGGTGGGCTCAGCCACGACCTTCTGCATTCCAGCTGCGGCGTTTGGTGGCTGTTGGCGCTCTCAGCAGCGGGTGCCGCTCCGCTTTCCGCTTCCCCTGGTCAATCCCAGGGTTGGCGCTTAAGCCACAACCGTCGTGTGGCTGGAGGCAGGGCAGGTTTGCAGCGGGAAGGGCAGGAGTTGAGGAGATGCTCCGTGGAGGAGAGGACCTGTGCTGGGAGGGAAGGATCTGCCAAGCAGCCCGCTGTCCCTGCGCAGCCCAGGCAGCCTTGCCGAGGTCGAGCTCTGGTTGAAAGGACGCTGCAGTCCCTCAGCATCTCTTCTCATGACATGCCATGATGTTCAGCAGACAAAATCCGTCTGTCACACACCGGGGAGGCATCAGGAGAGGCCAGCATCGTGTATGTGTGGCGTCTTTCCTGTTGGATCTTTCCTGACGTGGTCATTTGTGGCACCATCCCCTCTGCAATTTGCTGACCGTGTCGTGTCTTGCCAGATGGGGGTGGGGGATGTCATCCGTGAGCCCGCTCAGCCGCTCTTCCCCTTTCACTCGGCTCTGAGGTTTTGTAGAATTGTCTTCAAACTGCTTTGGATTTGGGCAATACAATCTTTCCCTGCTTCCGAGTGATGAAAATTATGAACATAAAATGTGGAGTTTTCTAGAAAATCTGCAGGTCTGTTGGTTAAAGAGCTGTTCAGTGTGACTTAGGGTGACTTTTCAGAAGTGGTTTGAGTCTGTTTTCCTTTTATTTTCTGTATGAGAAAGGAGTAAGCTACACTCGAGTGCATGTTCGTACATTATGCATCTCAAAGAGCAAACAGCTCCCAGTAGATCAGATTCTGTTCTCAGCTGCCATAGATAATTCAGATTAATTCAGTCCACTGAACATAGCTAAATTAATTCCACATTTACACCAGTATTGTTTTGGAAAAGTGTGATTTAATATGTCGGTACTCTCAAGCAAAGTGTAGAATTAAAATACAATACTCTCACGGGGTAAAAGATAGGCTTTTAGGGAACCATTCCCATCCATTATTTTATGTCACTGAAATTCCATTATAGGTTGACATAGTGTAACTGAGAGCAAATTTCAGTCCAAAATCCATGAAGGCAGCTATACGTAACTCATTACCTCAAATAGATGAATTAAAAATTTGAGGATTTTGCACTTAGCCGTAGTACTGTAACCATGGTTTCAGTTTGCATGCTGTTTTCATTTTGTATTTGTGCTTTAATTCTTTTTATGAATGTTCAGGTTGAAATAAATCTAAAACGTTATCCCACTCCATACCCGGAGGATTTAAAGAATATGGTAAAATCAGTTCAAAATCTGGTGGGCAAAACAAGCCATGGAGTGCGGCCTGAGAACTCAACACCAACCGCCAACAGTGAACAAACTGTGAAAGACAAGTATGAGCACAAGTGGCCCATGGCACCAAAGGAGATTTCAGTGGAGGTAATGTAAAAGGATCGTTGTTCCTCTCAAGAGTTCGAGATGGCGTTTTAGCATAACTCCATCGAATGATATTCTGCGTCTGCCGTGAACTTCATACCTGATAGTTTCTAGTTTCATTCCGTAAAGTTAATTTCGTTTTATATTGAGTTGCCGTTTTTCCCAATACTACTGAGTTTATCAGACTGAATTTTTGGTTTTAAATCTACCTAGAGCTGAATTTTGGTATTGATTTATACAAGCATTCTCCTAAATTTTAATAATATGAGAGACTTGCACATTAGCAGGAGAATGGACCTGATCGCAATTTACATCCCAGACTTAACTAAGTGTATTTCTGCGGCAAATATGTTAATGACAAATCAGTTTGTTCTGTCTGACCCTACTGTGCTGTTACGTTCTGCTGCTTCTATTCACACTACATGTAGCAGACAGACAATTAACCTTGCCAGAAGTTAATGAAGTCAGCAGGAGGTGCTTCTTCGGCTGCAGGGAACCTCAGATCAGGCACCCCCTGAGTCGCGCCTTACAGTGAGTTGCAGAATCTGGCCCATGATACCTTACCCAGACGTGGATGGGTGCGCACGGTAACAATGCCTTCTAGTCTAAAATGAGTACGGTCTCTGGAAGGTAAATTCCAAAATACTGCGGTCTTGTGCAAAGCTCGTACAAATATGAAGCTTGATCTCAGGGGGCATCTACTCATTAACATTCACACTAACGACTTTGTGCAGGCTCAGTTTATAAATAAGGGAAATCTCTTACCCTGGCAGTATGTACCGATGGTTTATAAGCTTGGATGGGTCTACAAGGATACCAGAATTCTTGAAAATCTTTATGAAGCCTTAATGTTCAAAAGAAATAAACTAGGGGAAAAAATACCGCATTAGCTTTTCACTCCTTTGTTATTTAAACATTATGATAAATTCATTGTCCTTGAAATATCCCTCTCTCTGGCTTGTCCTGTATGCGTGAATTTTTCCTCCTCAATTTTCCCTATCCTTAGTGCAGATTGGCTCTTACACATGCAGCAGGCACTGCAGCTGCTCCGTCAGTACTGTGTGGTTTATTTACAGTTAAACATCTTCATTTCTTAAAAAAAACAAACCACAAAAGCTTTCTCTTAAGGTGGCTTCAGAAGACATTCTTCAAATCTAGGCACAGTTTTGATTAGTACTTCAAACTAAAGTATTTTAAGTTAAATCATTTGTGTTTTTATTTAAATCTGAAATCTCAAGTTCCTTTTTACTCATTAAATTCTTTTTTTACTGCCTAAATCTGGCCTTTGTACCAACTTCTGTCTCGTGGCATGAGAACTGCGATGTTCTGCTGGTGGTGCCGAATACATACAGTTTATTTTGTATCCTCTAGCTTTTCAACTTGAATATTCTTATAGCTTTCTGCGGGTTTTAATTATCCCCACTGGGCACACCCATGTTATCTCTCTGGAGTTGGAATCGCTGTTGATTTGGTCTTGTGGCTGGGTCCGGTGGCGCAGGCGTCAGCAGTAGGTGGCTGGACTGGTTTCGTTGCTGTTAAACTAAGCGTTAAGTTGTTGAACTGAAATGCTGAGGTCCCAGTTCACTGAGCCCGGCAGAGCCCCGTGAGTGGGCAGAGCCCAGGGGAGACTCCGTGACGCAGGTGTAAGGAGAGAGTAAATGGCAGCAAGCCCACAGCAACACTGTGGTGGGCTTTCCCTTTTCCATTCCCTTTTGCAACAGAAAAATAATCACATCTAGTTTTTCTGTGAACGTACAGCAACTGTTAATTGCAGGAGTATCACAAAGAGCGTTCTATAAAAATAGTTGAATTGCTGAAGACCCTGCAGTAATTCCTGAAGTGCAATTAAGTAATGTGATTGCAATTTCCTAGTTAATTTTCTACCACAAGCAACTGATGTGAATGAATATTTCCATATCGGTGAAGATGTATTTTTCATCATCTGTTCTTATAATACCGAAGATGGTGGCACTTTTTCAGATTTTAATTTCCTTCGTACTCAGTCAAGACTAGTGACACAACTATCTCATCAACTAACGAAAAAAAAAAAGTTCTTGTAATTCATACAAATAACGACCCTGGGAAGATTTTATGGGTGTAAAGCAGAAGGATGTATACAGTTTCCTCTCTCTGGCTTCCTGCATGAAGCTAAAGAGGTATGGGAAACCGTAGGAAAAGTGTGAATCATTTGGTGAATAAGATTAGAATGATTTCAGTTGTAACACGTAAAATAAAACATAATTAAGCTCCCTTTGCTTTTCAGATAATTAGGAGACATGATCTCAAGCCTCAAGTTAAAATGCAGTTTGAAAATGCAGGTGTGTTCTGATAGAGATTTAGACTGAAGACAGTTTCTAATAACAAGGTAATTTGATTTCAGGTGCAATGCTCACTTTCTCGTCCTCAGAGGCCAGATAAGCTGTTTTCTTTTTTGATCTCTTTTGGGTTTTCTTGCAATTAATTTACACATGTATCTTCACAAAACTGTTTCTAAATAATTAAAGGGAGCATCTGAAATGAGTAAGAAACTACATTTCAAATCCCCTGTATCCCCCTCCACCTGCAGTCGTAATAAGCAAACAATTTCTTAATTAATCATCAATTAAAATAAACCTCTTCATTGTCCTAAGTCCTTTTGGAAGATGTGCATTTTTGACAAAAGGAAGTCTGAGATAACTTAGTGCATTGTGTTAGCCCTTCCATGAGGAACAATGAGAAATACCACAAATCAGCAATTAAGATCTTTATAGTTAATATTTTTTATATGCATGGATCGACAAATAAACTGGAAATGCTGGATATAATTCTCAGCTTCGGGTTAAAAAAAAAAGTCTTTTCTAGTCCAACCTACAGCATTCCATGCTTTGTGTTAATTCCTAGCAAGTTTATTATTAATACTGTGTAAAAAGGAGAGAGAGTTCCTTGAGTGATCCAATGCAGATGCTAGCGCTTGCAGCCAGAAAAATACCTCCCGAGCTCTGTTGGATCTTCTGAGACCTTCATCTCATCTCGGGCAAAATAAGACCTCTTTCCTTCAATTTTTTTACTTCTTTACTGTGGGGGTTTGGGTTGTGGGGTTTTGTTGGGTGGGTAGAGAAGAGTGTTCTTTTTGTTTTGCTTTCAGCGAAAGCTTCAGAGACTGTCTTAAAAGACCACCTTGCCTTCCCAGGAAGACTTACACACTTTTATTTCCCCCAGAATGCCTGGCTTCCATTGATTCTGTTGATGTGTGTATCCTGGGAGCTGTTTTCCACTAATGAGATGCACAATGACAGTCTCTCCTGACTGGGAGAGGAATATGTCCTGAAGATTTTTGGTTTGTGTCTGCTTTAAGCCCATACCTCGATAAGCTCTTTGCAACAGAATTACCTCTATTTTATCAGGAGTCAGAAATATCTTCATGATAGAGTTTTTGGATTCTCCATGGCACAAAAGATCTTCACTGAGGTTATGATCTTGGTGCCTTTTGGTCAGAGGAGAAAGGAGGTAATTATTTACTCATTTGGAGGTGTGGCTCACCAGAGACCTTTCTTCAGATGAGATGTCAAATGTCTTAAAGTTCAATTTGAGTTACTTTTGACTTCTGCCTGACCTTGTCTAAGTGTCTGGACTGGAGGGGCGTTACTCAGGGCTGCCTCCAAGGTAAAGCCTACCTTCCATAAAATCGGTCCAAGACATTGCTGGACCCCCTGAGGCTACTGCTGTGTCTGTGCCCACCTGCATGAAGCCTCTGGAGGTGCAATATTTACACCTCTGGACATGGAGGCATGGAGGCCTGGTTTATGTCTGATGGACCACAAAGTGATGTTTTTGTAAAAGACCTGAGACTGTCTCTTGGCAGCAGCCTCAGGAAGATGTATGCAGTTGGGTACATTTCCAGCTAGATGGAGAGCAACAGAAGCTTGTTTCCTCCAGAGATGGAGAGCACGGAGAGTGCAACTCGCGTATCAGGGTGTTGTAGCTCAGGGCAGGACTAAGACTTCTGTCCTCACACTGAAGACCACGCACAGAGCCTTCCTCTAACTGCTTGCCAGCCCACACCACTACAAGCCAGAGACAAATGTCATTATGTCCTACCTGCAGGTGACGATTTTTTTCCAGTACCTACTATGTCTTTCCATGCGGAGTCCCAGGAACTACCTCTGCCCCAGTCTGTTCCTCATGTTCTTATGTCACTGAATCAGCAAGTTCACGTCTCCTTTTAAAGCTCCCTGGTGTGTCTGAGATGCCTGCTGGAGCTGAAAAGCTCATTGCATCAGGGCTGCAACGTTGTGCTGGCTGCTGTGTCCCCTCTGCAGGTAGGAATTGTGTCAGAGTCTCTTGGTTCTCCCACTTTCAGATTCCATATCCGCGTTCAGAAGTTTCCCTTCCACCGGCCCAGTTATATCTTGTACTAACATCCTGTTTGGGACAACCTTCAGATCTAATGGCTCCTGGAACTGGCCTTTCTGGAAGCTGCCGCTGCAGCCACAAGAGTGGGAGAGATTTAGGAGCAGGTGGAAGATCCTCCACTCCACTTTCTTCTGGGATAATCCCATGGTTTGGGGCAACTCTCAGTGCATTCCTGGGTTGGTGACTGAATTTTATTTAGATCAGTCTGATAATTGCTATCTTACACAGCAAAATATCCAGAACTGTGACTCCCTGCCACATGCTGAGCTTCAGGTAGAATTCGTTTGTGATTTTGGCAGGAGAAGACTATTTGGTGTGACTTGGAAATGATTGACATGCGGGGCTGAGTGGTGGAAGTGCTGCATTGTCTGTGCAGAGACTGTAACGTGGGCTATGTTAGAAAACCGCACCACGAACTGTGACTCTGGGGAAAGATGCCTATGCCTCGGTTAGTTTTGCTTGGAACTAGGGCTAATCCGGTAGCTATCTGTTCGCATTTGTTCCTATGCTTTCAGTGATCTCCTTTATTCTTTCATTAAAGTCTTAGTAAAATCTAGTCTGAGTAACATTTGCCTTAATCCATTTATTTCTTTGCTTCTCCATTTTTTTATAGCCATTTTGTCATTCTCCAGCTTGACCTACCTTCTCCAGATTAGCCGTGCTGCCACCCCTCTACGTCTCTTTATTTGTTCCTCTGTAATAGCTCCATCTTTAACGGTCCCGATTCCTCGCTTGAGCCTGCAGCGTCTGCCCAGAGCCCTGCTCTGCTCTGCTCCCAGGCTTTATATTCTTTGCAAGGGGGCTCTAAGAGTTAGGTTATTTTTAAAATTCCATCTCTCTGGATTATAATCTAATGTTTATGTGTTGTCAGCATGACTAATTGGTGATATTTCTCTTTCCCATTTATTTTAATGGGTTTTACCATGTATTTTCTCTCGGGAAAAAACTCACCATATTTTTCTGTCCTCTATCCAGATCTTTCTCTGGTTAGTCCTGAGGAATAAGTTCTGACACAACACGATTGCATTTCTCTCTTCCTTTTTTGTCTTGCAATTCATCCTATTAATTTTTTTTTCTTTTATTAGTGACCTTTTTGTTCTTGGACTTGTAAGAAAAAAGGTCCTCTTAAACAGAGTAGAATCAAATGGAATATGATTTTGGTTTTTTACAACACATTTCACTTTCATGGCATATTCACAAATGTCAGACTAGTTCTTTCAAAAGTGTATTGATTTTTGTTGGAATAGCTGGGCTAGGGGCTAAAAAGCAAAAAAAAAAGGAATATAACATAGAAAACTTCATAAAATCATTAATATCATGCACCTGAAATAAAAGCCTGTGTTCATCATTATGTCAAAAATGGAACTGCTGGTTCTTCCTATCTTACAGCAAGTAGTTTTATTTTCAGCTTATAACTTTTGGAAGTTTCACGGCACAATATTGGGATTCTAGGTTCAAGATAGAGAAAATAGAGAATTCCAAAAGGGTCATCTGTCTGATACAGACAACACTCATAAATCGACTCTGGAAATCCCAGACAGGAAGGAGAAGGAAGAGCATGCAAAAAGCTCAGAGGTACAACAAGAAACTTCACATGCACCGTGCTGCAAAGGTGGAGAATTTCACACTCCGTGAATGCTGAGCACTTTTTTTATTTCTCGTAAAATGGTTTTGCCGAGGTTTGTTGCACTGCACTAGAACATGTTTGTGCTGCACTGGAAAAATGCTGTTGCACTGTTGTTAGCTTTCAGTTGTGCGTACATCACTACTGTTGTGTAAGAAACACCACACCCAGCAAGGGGTGTCTGCATGTGGAAGTAGTTTAAAGTCTTGAATTTATTACGCCACGTCAGAATCAGAATGTAGCTGTATTTGCTTAAATGTTAGCACTGAGGGGGTTGATTAAATGGGCTGTGAAGGTGCCTGTTCTCTGCTGGTTTGGTATGGTACTACCAAATGCAGAAGGATTGAAATATCTGTTGTGTAAATATAATTATATTCTTCAGGGATAAATCGCATGGCAGATGCTTCTGCAAATCTCTGTTTCCACTGTTACTACAAAAAGTAGTTAATGGAGAGTAGACCTCTGAAAGTTTTCTTCTTATGAGTAAAAGCAAGTACATTTAAAAAAAATATTGTAGCATTTTACATTTTAATAATGTGGGTTTGGTTTTGGTACTCCATTTAAAATTATTTCTTGCAATATTACATCTCTTTCCTTTATTGACTTCTGCAAAATCACTGGAGTACCTTTAACAACAAAACGTCAGGGTAGAGAGATCCTCACAGTCTCTCCATTAGTGTAAATTCCCTCCTATGAATATTTGTCCTAACCATTTCCTTCCTCATTTAAACTACTAATTACTGATTTTCTCCTCCTGTCTGTCCAAAACTTCCTCTTTTTTACTAGATCTTCTCCAACTTCCATCTTCTTTATAAAGCCACAGCTGCTCCTCTCACTTGGAGACGGTGTGTGTTTCTCATTCCCCTCCCCACGAGGATCTGGATGGCCTTTGGCAGGACTTCCCAGTGCTGCCGTGCCCCCACCGGTTCCCCCTCCATTGCATCTCCCTGACCCCACGCATCAACACCCATATTGCTCCTTCTTCCAGCTCCCTTAGGTGCCCCCCTGAGGGCAGGGTCACCAGTATGATTCCTGCAGGAAGCGTCATCCCCTGCCCTGTCTCCCCGAGACACCTCCAGGTCAGCGTCTTTCTCATTTCTGAACTTCCTTCCAGGGAGAAGAAATGCCACGGATTCCCTGTTCGTGTCTTCATTCCCTTCCAGCTATCCTATGAGCCTGATTTAAATGTCCTAATTTAAAATATCTCTTTCTAAAACTACATCTCACTTTCTTTCCCCTTTTTAACTCATGTTTATATCCTGTTGACGGCTAGAACAGCAAAACGGTTGTGCAGGGCGGCATTTGAAGGTCAAGATTTGCTGAACTCCCCATGAGAAGTTTATGAAATCCAAATAATTTTAATTTAGCAAAAAACTCTTTAGAGACAAAGTCATTTTAATTAAACATAGCTATAAGGACAGTTGAATCTATGGAAGGACTTGTGCCACGAATAACTGAATGAGGAATGCTTATTCCTGAAATAAGAACTGTTTATTCTAAACTTTCATTTATTTCTACTGGCAGCTTGCGTTTTTGTGACCTTTACTTCATCAGAAATGTTTACATGGCCTTGACATAGCTTGCAAGTTCCATCTGTTTTGTCCGCGTTCTCAGAATGAACACATCACCCTAATTTTTACAAGTATTTGTGTAGGACTAATTAGAATTTTCAGCTGACAAATCAGCATGATCAGATGCCACCCATATGGTGGAGTTTTGGTGTGTTGTCACATTCATGAAGAGAAGGCTGTGTAATGTTTGTTCGTTGCAGTTTGAAGCGGACTCTGTTTCCTCTGTTTACTCTGCATTATTATTTTCCTCAGGATGCCTTTGGACATCCTGCCAGTGAGATGAGGATAGGGGAGCTTCGTCCTTCCATGCCAGAGACTCCGTTGTACCCACCCAAACTTGTTCTTCTGGGTAAAGAGAAGAAAGGTACTAACTCGACTGACAGCCTTTTAGATGAAAGCATGTGTAATGTACACGGCCACACATTACTTAAGATGTTCTACATTTCACTGATTTTATAACATATTAAATTCCTATTTGTGCACATGTGTGTATATATATCCATAGTCTCACATTTTAAAATGTATTTTTCTGGGGTTCAGTTTTGAAGTCACACCTCCTGAGAGGGTTTCTGTGTTTTGTTTCAGAATCGACAGATGAGTCTGAAGCAGATAAGATCCATTGTCTGAATAACAGCGTTTCCTCAGGCACTTACTCAGACTATTCCCCTTCCCAGGCTTCCTCAGGGTCCTCCAACGCGCATGTAAAAATGGGGTCCTTGCAGCCAACGGCTAAAGAAGCAGTGAATAACTCTCTGTGGGGGAACAGGTGTGATCATCTTTCTTAACACAGCTTATGGTTGCCTTTTGTCTTACCTTGTCGTATGCATTCAAAGCGATCGTATGTTATCTGTTAAGGCATTCCATTTAAAAAAATATAACATTTTTACCCCAGTTTTGCGGAGGTGTACATAGCTTTTCAAAGCCCAGGCTGCGCAGGGTTGGCCACCCGTTCATACTCTGTGAGTGTTGGTCATTCTACAGCTGGTTTTTCAACTATGTGCTATAACCCCGCATTGAAAGCGCCCAGTAGTTGAGCTGCAATTGTTCGGCTCTGTGTGGTCCTGAGCTGCAGCTGGCTGGAGTTTAGCACAGAGAGCAGAGCGTGTGTCTCATATTATTGCTGTCCTGAGCCTCACTCTGCCCTGGACCTCCAAGAACAGCACAGTCCTTTAAAAGTTGTAATTTGCCGTGGCCATCAGCAACCTGAAAACACTCTCGTACCATACCAGGAGCACCCTGCCCTGTCTACGCCTGCCATAACTCACCTGGTGTAGTTCCATCCACAGGCTCTTCCCCATTAAGGAGAGGCCGGAGCCTGCTCTCCGGAGATGCACAAAATCTTGGTGATGGCAACATGCACAAACTGAATCTGATATTTTCGTTTAAGAAAAAAATCATGTAAGCGTAAAAAGATCTTCCCATGTACACAAAGAAGACTGTTTTAGAAGCAGGAAAATGCATTCAGCTGGATTTATATGAACGCGGCATTGAGCCACCCGAGACTTCTGACTGACGACTTAGTTTCTCTGTACGTACTTAGAGAATCTGAACTCCAGTGCAAAAAACTGCTGCAGCCATTCATGCCAAACCAGTGGCACAAGGTGCGCGTCTCATACTGTGATCCCAGAGCCGGAGTACAGAGAGTAGAATATTAAATTGCTTTATAATTGCATCTTTCTGACGACTGCTTATGTGCTCTAATAGAGGGCATTTTATCTTGTTTCATTTTGTTTTGTTCCTGCAGGCTGGCACAGTCGTTTCCACAGCCCCTTGAAACAAAGCCATTGCTGAGCCAGCGGGAATCGGCTCCGGTGGGGAACCTGCCGCAGCGCACGGACCGGCGCCCGCTGAGCGACACCTTCGCCGACAGCTGGAACGACAGCTCGCACTACGACAACACGGGGTTCGTTGCGGAGGAGAGCACGGTGGAGAACCCTAGTGCTAACCCCCTCCTGAGCACGAAATCTAGAAGCACATCTGCGCACGGACGCAGGCCGTTGATCAGGCAAGACAGGATAGTTGGTATTCCCCTGGAGCTGGAGCAGCCGACGCTCAGAAACACACACGAATCTGAAGTGCCTCCTCCCAACCCTTGGCAAAATTGGACCAGAACCCCTAGTCCCTTTGAAGACAGGACAGCTTTTCCTTCCAAACTGGAAAGCACCCCCACCACCAGCCCTTTGCCTGAGCGGAAAGATCACATCAAAGAGTCTCCTGAAATGACTAGCACTTTCACTCCGGGAATAGCATGGGAATATCACGATCCAAATGCTAACAGAAGCCTCACAAACGTCTTTTCCCATATCCACTGTCGCCCAGATCCTTCCAAAAGCGTTATTTCGATCAGCAAGAGTACGGAGCGCCTTTCTCCGATGATGAGGGATTTAAAAACGAACAAATTTAAGAAGTCGCAGAGTATCGATGAGATAGACATTGGTACATACAAAGTGTACAACATCCCCTTAGAAAACTATGCATCTGGTAACGATACTGTCGGAACCCACGAGAGGGCGGAGAAGCTGCTGGGCCCGGAGCACGGCATGCTGAGCATGTCCCGCAGCCAGTCCGTCCCCATGCTGGACGACGAGCTGCTGACCTACGGCAGCGTCAAGGTGCAGCCGCAGCAGAAGCCGTCCGTCACGAAGAGAGTCTACCAGTTCGACCAAAGCTTCAACCCGCAGGGAGCAGTGGAGGTCACCGCCGAGAAGAGGCTGCCGCCGCCTTTCCAGCTCAACCCCGAGTACATCCCCCAGCCGAGTAAGAACCTGCCCCAGGAGCTGGTCAGCCCCAGGGCCTACCGCGGCTACCCCCCGGCGGAGCACATCTTCTCCTTCTCCCAGCCGGCGGTGAACGAGGAGGCGGTCGGTGCCCCCTTTGTGAGCCAGGGCTCTCGGCCGGCCTTCTTGAGGAGGGCGGATTCCTTGGCCAGCTCCACCGAGATGTCCATGTTCAGGAGGGTCAGTGAGCCCCAGGAGCTGCCCCCCAGCGAGAGGTATGGCAGGCCTCCGTACCGCGGAGCCGTGGAGCGCCAGAGCAGCATCTCGGTCGCTGAGTCTCAGTTCCTCAAGAGGAACGGCAGGTATGAAGACGAGCATCCTTCCTACCAAGAAGTGAAAGCCCAGACGGGAAGCTTTCCAGTTAAAAACCTCACACAAAGGAGGCCGTTGTCTGCAAGAAGCTACAGCACAGAGAGTTACGGCACATCCCAAACCAGGCCGGTTTCAGCGAGGCCTACAATGGCAGCTCTGCTGGAAAAGATACCGTCAGACTATAACTTGGGTAACTATGGCGACAAGCCTTCCGATAACAGTGATATAAAGACAAGGCCTACCCCTGTGAAGGGAAATGAGAGCTGTGCTAAAATGCCCGCTGACTGGAGACAACAGCTACTTAGACATATAGAAGCTAGAAGGTTAGACAGGGTATGTTTGGCATTTCTCTGCAATTAATGCCTTTAGTTGTGTGTTTCGGTATTTCAAACTATTTGCACGTACAGTGGTAACCACCAGCACTCCCAGTAATGAAATTCCTGCATTGGTGTCAGAGGAACCAGCCTGCGAAGGGGCCTGGGGGTGCTCAAAAGCAGCTGGAGTGAGGGGGTCCCGGGTTAAATGAGGGATAAAGAGTCTCTGCACGAGTTAACGGTGCACGTTACTAACGTAGGAGCCGCTGCAGCACTCTCTGAAATGATAAAAACCGTATAAATCTCTCCATATCAACAGATGGGAAGGTGCTGCTGAAGTCCACCGCTTCAGCAATGATTTGAGAGCATTAAAAGATGCTGGATACATCTTTGCCCTAAAAGGCAATACAGAAAAACGTCACAGATAAAAAGTAAAATAATGTATTTTTAGCTTTCGTATCACTGTTAGTGAGGGGATTTAAAGGTACCTCGTAACTCTGAAATACACACTGCTGCTGTTTTTAACGAGGAATATGATTATTACTCCTTTTAGCAGTAGGAAGTGATGCTTATTTGCCTTCTATACTAAGCAGTACGAGTGCTTTAGTGCATGATTTCAGTAATGATCTTGACTATTTAATGATCTGCTTCATGAATCGGATTTACTTCATAATCTGAAGTGGTTGTGAAAGATTACTGTTGTCAAGTGCGTAAGTTAGGTATATGGACACATTCTGAAACCATTTTATGCTAGATGCTCATGAGTTTGGTGTTAATATATTCATTACCTTCCAGTTGCTCAGATGTGATGCATATTAAAATATCGTTAAGTATCAAATGGGTAAACTTTAAAAACTGGCTTGAAGGCTGAAGCTTTTCCCTTACTTCAGCTGTTTTCCTCATGTTGTGTAAATCTGATGGGAAAATACGTAATTCCTAGGCAAAATAGTACAGCCCATGCAGAGACGTTTCTGGTGGAAATAAACACTTCCCAGGTGTTGCTTGTTTAAGAAATATCTTTACACTTAGTTTACAATGTGTGTTTGCTTAAGAAGTACTTTATCTCCTGGAAGGCTGGCACTGGTGATGTTAGCCAGTTAAACTGAGCTCCCAGTAAGCCCACGGGCCCAGCGAGCTGCCTGCTGGCAGTTTGCAGCGTAGGATGAGCAAAGCCATAAGAAGCTGGGCTGTCTGGGGAGACGGGAGCGCCGGGGCACTGCGATGCCGCAGCTCCTGCAGGAGAAGACGCTGCCCGTTTGCCCGCGGCCGGCGAGATGCCGGGCTGTGCGGGACCTGACCAGAGCTTGCCCCTGGCGGGCAGCTGCTAGCCACCCAGCAGTGGCAACGCTCAGGGGCCGGTGCAGAGCCTTCTCCTACAGGGCTTTTCCCCTGCCTTTGGTGCTCCTTTGTGCTAGATACACATGTTCTGGCCCATCCACGGCTGTGCAGACCTACCAAAATTTGGCCGCACTTGCAAAATAAAGAGTTGTACCGTGTTATATACTGCAATTTTCAAACTACAGATAACAACATATTTCATCTGCTGTCAGCGTTGAAGTCTTTTATGGTATCCATTTTATGTATAACTAGCAATGTATTTGCTTCCGTGTGACCCAGTGCATGCATCAGAAAGCTATTTATTTCTTGGTACTGTTTGTTTGCTTAAACTAAAACTCTGTGAAATTAACCATATATGTGTGATACTTAATTCGATGAGCATGTGTGTTCATATCCTGTCACGTGGTTGTTTCCTCTACTCAGACCGCTGCTTACAAACACAACACAGTTAGCCTTGGCATGCTGCACTCTGGAGGGTTTTCAGCAATGCATGCCGGCAGAAGCATGACTTTAAACTTGCAGACTAAATCTAAATTTGAAAACCAAATGCTTCAAGAGCTACCTCTACCGAAAGTAAGTATGGGATAGCCAGCATATACCAGCCTTACAAAATAAATTAATAATACTCCTTGCTTTTTCCTGGTTTAGCTTTTGCCTATTATTCATGCTTATACGATACACAATCCAAAAAGCAAAGATGATAGTGACACAGTTTTCCTGCTCAAAATCTTGCTTTTTGGATTAAGTAGCTCACGCGGCTGTCATTACTGCTTTCCGCTCTCGTGTTACAAACTGATGCGATCATTCGATTTTCGCAATGACTTAATCTGTGCACAGAAATGGGGAACTTGTTTTGTTTTGTGACTGTTTGACCTTAGAAAAAGCAATGTAGAAATGTTTCATGTGCATTTAAATAGGCTCCAAGAGACAGGGATTTTAACCTGTGAATAGTAATTGGGTATGCTGTAATAGTTGATGGGTTTCGATTACATGCCTACCACACCTAAATTAATTTTAAACTTTTGTTGAGTAATGCCTATAGAAAGAAAATAATTTTATTGGTTTTTTTACTGTTTATTTTACAGCTATTAGTGAAATATCGTTGAAAGTATGTACATACATACACAGTTACACACAAACAAAGGTTTGATGGGAAAAGCACATATGAGAAGCCAGAGAGGGCCATTGCTGAGGTATTTTCCGAGTACCAGGGAGGAGATGCTGAGACCCTACCCCGCGTGGCGCCTGCCCGCCCTGCAGTCACAGCAGCAGCCCGTCAGGCACCGCTCTGTGTGGCGGCAGGGGGCTGCCGCAGCGCCAGAATGACCAGCATCCTTAAGCGTCTTGCTGCATTAGCATCCGTAGCTGCTGGTACAAATTAGCCCCATCTCTGTGAGTAATTAAAGGGTAACAGAGCAGAGATCCGGGCGCTGAAATGTGATCATCTGCGCTGTTAATTGCTGGCCTGGCCTCAGGCGTGCTTTGGCCCTGGCCAGCTGGCCCCCTCCCAGGCAATCCCTGGCCCGCGCTCCCGAGTCAGCACTGGCCAGAAATTCCCAAAGGAGGGCTTCAGTGCCCGATGTAAGAGTTTAGATCCAAACCTCTTTAGAAGAATAAGATAATTTAATGGCAGCACCATGACCAGATTGTGGCGGTTGGCTGGAGGACAGGCCTTGGCACTGCTTAGCTTATGAATACAGGCACACGCATCCTATGCTGATTTCCAAGAGGAGCTGCCATAGGCTCACAGTGCGCAAACGCAGACAC
Source organism: Rhinoptilus africanus (assembly GCA_013400135.1). NCBI lineage: Eukaryota > Metazoa > Chordata > Aves > Charadriiformes > Glareolidae > Rhinoptilus > Rhinoptilus africanus. The sequence goes on along the minus strand of VXBO01007523.1, from coordinate 150,336 downwards.
ACACACGCAGACCGTTGTCAGGTTTCTCCTGCTGTAACTTCCTGTCCGTACGCTGTACTTCATTTACACCTCCCATTCAGCTGTCCCGGATTTGAGCGAGTCCAGATGTTAGTGTCTTGCTTCTCTGTTGTTCACTTAATGACATCTAGGTCAAATCTGAACCGTAGACGTGCGTGTGTTTGGACAGAGACAGCTTTCTGGTGTTGGTCATACTGGTTTTTTTTCTTTCAAATAATTTGTTTGTCTATTTGGGTATAAACTAATTTTTATTACAAGTCCTTGGAAAAAGTCCATTTGAAACCGACTCCAAATAAGGGTACTCTTTCTCTACACGCATTTAGGAGTAAGGTCTTATATATCACTTGAAGAATTTTAGGCTGTAGATGAGTATGGGTACTAATACACGGATGTCTGAGGAAATTCAAACTGTTTAGGGTAACCTGCTTGGGGGTGTCATCTTACGTGAATTATTCTGCTTTATATTTCACCAGCATTTCATTGCTCCATACCCATATGAAATGTGGTGCTGAACTGCATGAAGGGGGTGTATTCTCTTGTATTCTTATTCTCTTTCTGTTTGGAAAGTGGTGAAAAATGGTTGTTGAACAAGTAATTTGAATGTTTACTATTGTTTAATTTTATTCCTTCACGTGTTTTAAAGGATTTTGCATTTCTTAAGGAATCCAGGCCACAGCAGCTTAATATTCACCTCTTCTTCCTCTTTATTGTGGCCTAGATTCGAGAGAGTAATGAGTGAAGTCTAATTGTCCAGTGGAAGATCAGGAAATCAAGTATAGCAATTACTTATTTTGAGAAAGTTTATTACATCGATTCTACTCCATGTATAAAATGTTTGAACTGCTGCTTTTCATTTTTTACCTAGACTTAATAGATACGTAGTCTGTTTGCAGTCTGTCCAGGCTCTGTAAATGAGCAATATTGCAAGTAGACAAATTCATTTTACTACGGAAAATGAAAAGAAAAACCTGTTATCGCAGAATTTTCCTATTTATTGGGAAAGCAGAAAGCACCCTCAATATTTTTTCTGTTTCCATTTTGAGTGGGAACTCACCTCTGCAGATGAGTCAGTCACTTATGAAAACGGCACAGCCTGGTCTGCAGTGACAAAAGAAACACTTTTCTGAAGAATGCTTTCAATTTTTGGCATCCGTCTCACAGTTCTTGTAAAAGAAGCTTATGGCTTGGTGCACTCGTTATCAGCAAGCGTTGGGTAGCACCTCCCTTTAGGAGCGGTCAGCATATTGAGGGGTATGGCTTAGGCGGAGAGACAGAAGCTCCTGTGGGAAGTTCCCCATCTTGTCCCCCCGCCTGGAGTGGGCACAGCCCCGGGCTGAGGGGTTCGTCCCCAGGGAGGAAGGCACGTTCCCAGCCCAGCCTTGGGCGCCTGGGTCTGTGTCTGCCTCGGGAAGGGGTGACTCGCATCACAGAGATGGAGGCCTTTCGTTGTCATTGTTCTTTTACTGCTCCTCACAGCAGAAAGTTTTGCAATGGCATTTTTTCATTTTCAAAGCCGTTTGCTGCCCTGGTCTGAGATGACGTCCCCCCGCTTTGGATGAGGGTTACGCGAGGGCATGCAGCAAACAGGGCAGAAGGGCTGATGCAGGGGTTTAGGGAGGCACAAATTGCCTCACCTGCCCCAAAACAGGGACTCACAGTATGATCTAGGGACAACCAGGGCTCAGCGTGGCTGGGAGCCTTGGGCAGGGGCTGTCGGAGAGCAGCACCGCTGCTCCTCGGGCACTGGGACCAGTGGCTGCGGAGCCCTGAGGGGTAGCCCGTGGAAAAAGTCCTGTGCTTGGTCTGGTTTTTTCCATTTTTAATAGGTGTAAAGGAAGCTCTACGGGGAGCTCTTGTAGTTGCAACAGGGCAAATGTTTTTCTAATGGTTTTTGATATAAGGAAAATCACATCTTTCCTGATTTTTCTGGAAGACTTCTTGAATGATGAGAGAATTATAATGAAAGTTTTATTTTAAATAATTCCAATTGATTTATTTTTTTTACTTAACCTCTGAGGAGTATGATTTAAAACACAATTTATTTCTATTAACTTTTAAAGGATTTTTAAGCTTGCTTTGAAAAAAAGTTCTTCATTGACCAGTTACCAGCTTTAATATTTCAAAGCAACAGTTTAATTTGTTCTCCAGTCATCTAAAGAAGTGTTTAAATCTCAGCTGAAGAAGAAATTGCTTGAATGACAGAGGGGAAGAATACACTTTTTTTTTCTTTGCAGATTACCATTAATCAGAACTGAACGAGGAGTTAACTGAACAAGCACTAGATAATACTGAGTGCTATCGGTGCAAGTACAATGTTGGCATTTTGGAAAGCCTGTCACAAAAAGTCGTACCCTGATAGCAAAATTGCCAGCTGTGGTAAAGGAATACAGAGGCAGAAAACAGAAAATCAGAAGGGGACAGAAAAAGTCCTCAAAAGTATTGAAAACAAGAGTAAAATAACCAGGAAAAAAAAAATGAGAAAGAGGAAACATGTATAAAAGGAGAGAAAAATAATAACAAAAGTCTCAAGCTTGTTTAGGAAAGTTTAAATGTGTGTTTTGTCCATTCCAGTTCAGGAAAGCATCTGATTACTGGTTTATATACACATGTGATACCCTGTTAACTTTGAACGAAACCAGCCGCAGCCCAGAGCGGTCTGTGAGAGCCCACCACACAGAGCATAGCGCCAGGGAAGGGCAGTCACAAGTTCAGTATTGCCATTAAGGAATATTTGCTGAAGAAAATATAAGCATATAATTTATCTTGGTGGCAAATACTTCATAAAAAAGGTTTTGATGCGTGAATGGCCAGTAAAAAAGCTCTAACTCAAATGATTAATGGCAGACTGCACGTTTAAATATGGAACTTTTCCAAAATTTGTTTATCTGAAAATAATGAGTTACGTGCAATTAATTTTCTCTTTTCTCTCATCATTCATTATTCTCATTATTCCTCTTATATATCTTTCAAGATCTCCTGCTTGCAGAGAGTCCCACAGCAATATGATTGCACATTAATGAAATACTGTAGAAATTTAAAAGGATTTCCATTTTAGCAATAGTGTGTTACGGTTTAACTGGGTTGATTACTGAACTAAGTATGAAGAGAGAACTTTTCTGCCGTGCTGTGACAGTGACTAAAGGCTGCCCTACCGTTTCTGCAACAGACCCCGTCGCAGCAGAGCAGCATCTTGGACAACGGGCAGGAGGAGGTGTCCGTGAGCAGCCAGTGGAACCCCTACCCGCTGGGGCGGCGGGACGTGCCCCCCGACACCGTCACCAAGAAGGTAAGCAGCGCCAGCAGAGCTGCTGGCAGAGCTGCCCTTGGCGTCTTCTCCCAGCGAATCACTGCAAGGAGGAGAACAGGTTAATGAGGACAGGTTTGGGAGACGCATATTTTTTTGTTTCAAAGTTTAAAGCAATGGTCACGATGAATTAAGGGTGGTGTTTTCATGCCTGCTGCCTGGTTTTGTGTTTATTTCTGTAAATGCTCGTAGTTATATCGATGGTGTGTGAAATGGGCTCGGTGGGCTTGGCAGATATATTGCTGCACGTATCAGGCAGCCGTCAGCTCCCTCTTCTCCTGAGAAGTCTTCATTGAAATTTTTCATTTCAATTACATTCGTCAGTTCATGACAAAAAATGAATGTGTTGAGATGGAGTCCGGGCCAGCATCTGCACGGCCACAGACATTTTGGCAGAGACATCCCAGGAACACATCAGTTGCTGATAAACTCACTGGAAAGGGTTCTAATTTCTAGTACCTCGCAGCAGGAGGCATTATATTCCAGTGCTTGGGTCTGGCCTACTCTTATGAAAACACTGGCTGCTCTCTCCCAGCCCCAGCTTGGCTCTGCTCATCGACCTCGAACCTGCCATTTTCGGATGCTGTAATCATAAAGCTGGAGAATGGAGGATCCTGCCAAACTGAACAGTGTTTGGAATCAGCTTTAGAAGGTGGAGCCACACATGCAGGCAGTGCTAATTACACTGAGTGTTATCTATATGGAGATCAGTCCTGCTCATCCCTGCAGTAAAGTGTTATGAGTGAATAAAACCGGTGTGAAAGTCATAATGTGCGCACTAATAACTTCTGCAGCGTAATTAACTGTCAGCACTGATGAGGCAAATATCTCCCTGCTGGCTTCACATCTTTTTCTTCAAGACATTTTCTGAAGCAGTAGCCCTTGGCTTCACACAAAAGCAGTGACAAGAGATACAACACGTGTACAAGAGAATTGCTGGAAGATGGGAGACGAAAGCCATGGCCCCAGAGCAGCCTTCCCAGGCACGGGAGGAGGAGGAGGAGGGTGCCCTGTTATTGTCTGGCAGCCAAGTTATTCGAAGGGTTTCTTTGTCCTACAATATGCAAGAAACAAGGATAAGAAATTTAAGAGGAGTGACTGCTTATCTTCACTGGCATATTGGGATAAAACCTGCATTTACCGATTCACACAATCTAACACAGTCTATGTCTTACATTTGTGCATCATCAGTGTTACTATAATAAGAAACTGCACATTCTGTTTCATTCCAAATGTTTCGGTATCTCACTGCTGAGATGTGGTAAGTGCAAACAGTGCATAACCGTGATGAAATCTGCTTCACTTGGTGGAGCAATCCATTGCTACATCCGCTGTCAGCTACTTTAATTATACTGTAAATACTGGACAGTGAGCTGAAAATAATTAACTTTTGTAAAGTAGAGAATACAAATGAAATTGGGGAAGCGCTCTGCATAACTGAGATTTTTTTTCTGCAGAATAAATAATTCCGTTTCCAAGAAAGGCAGCTTATCCACCTCCAGCAAGAGCCAGAGTGTGAATACACAAGAAGCAGTGATAGGATCTCGTCAAAGTCTATTAACAGGAATGAGAAAATGAATTCTGAGGATTGTTTACCCTCCGTCCTGAGGAGGTGGTGTGCAGTGTGCTCTTAGGACAGTGCTGAGCTCTTCCCCATTGAGGGTGACCTGCAGTGCCCTGCTTTCCCTGGGGGAATCTGGGGATTAAAATACAGCAGTTGTTTGAAGTCAGTCTCAGAAAATCTTCTATAGAATTGAAGTTCAACATAACAAAGAATTAAATGATGTAAATATAAATTGTATGTTGTGGTTTTCCACTGAGCAGAGTCAGCGTGTGGTAGAGCTGTACTTGGGAAAGCACTGGAAGAGAGCCTGGGACTTGTTCTTCCAAGGGGAGGAGCAGGTACTATAGACAGATGGACTGATGCAGTACATATATCCACGCAGTGATATGTGTTCCTAAATTAGCCAAACACAGAGGACTGCTATACGTGCGGTGATGGCTATTTATATATGTTAGGTAAGGTGGGAATGCCACACGGTCATCACTACATAGTTCTGTGGGGTATGAGTGGTTGTTTCTGTCCTTTTTGCTGTTCAGAATACAGATTAAATGCAAGTTTTATTTTAAGTATGATCATTTATGTGATCATCTCATAATTTATGGGCTATTTCTCTTACGGAAAAGTTGGATATTTTAAACTTCAAGTTGAGTAATCCACTGAGTTGTTAAATGACTGCAGTATTTGAGCTTCCTGGAAGGTGACTTCTGTCATGCTAACAAGACAGAAGTCAGCTACGTGCCCGATTAAATCAGTTTTATTCAGAGTTAGCTGCTCCTTCACACAAAGGGAAGGGGTAGAAGTGTGGCAGGGGATCACCAAAAAGGAGCCTGGAAGTCACTCCTTATGGAACAGAGAGGTTGAAGAGTGAGAATGGAGGTGGGAGATGAACAGAGATCAGCCCAGCCAGCACGGGTGCAGGGTGCCGACCCTCTGCGATCTGCGCAGGTTTGGGGATGCACAGGATCGTGTTACTTGGCCTCTTCCACTGCAGGATCGCAGCAGCCGACATCAAGGCTGAAGCCATGCAGAGCTGGAGATCCCTGCGTGGACTGTAACAGTCCTGGTGGCCGTGGAAGGAGCATAGGCTGTGGATCTGCAGCAAGGCAGCTGCCTCAAAACTGGGAGGTACAGAAGTGTCTGAGTCACCATTTCTCGCTGATTTGGGACTATTTCTCTGTCTGTTCATTCTTTCTGTTTCATTGTCAACATCTGCTTTGAGGCTTTTCCGTGAAGAAGCAGAGGTTTTGTTGTATTTGAACTAGACATCTTCCTCTGAGGCAGACAATGCACCTGCTGCAACTGCTGTGGTGGATATGGGGTTATATCTGGGGCAAACAGCAGAATTTAGAAGATTCTGCTTTTTTGGGATCCTCTTGTGCCGAGTATGACACAGCATGAAGTACAGAACCGTGCGGCACGTGGTCCCCTCTTCACCTTGCATCTCTGCTGCAGACACGGCGTTTTACCTCTAGAGAGTTAATTAATAGCTAAAAAGTCCGTCTTGAGCATTTTCCTTCCCTTCTGATCTTGGATGAACTGGAGATCTCTCTGACCTGTAAGGAGGGACGTTCGCAGCACAGACCGTCTGCACTGGGCTATTCATGGAGTCAGTTTCTCAGGGGCTGTTAAACACGTTCGTGTACTCAGGTGAGCTGTGTTTTAAGAAGAGTTTGGGGATTGAAGATCTGGGCACAAGGAGCAAGAGATTTCTGTCATTCCTCGCTTTGAGACTGCCCCTCTTGTACCGAACTGAAGAGCTGTCAGACATGTATTCTACCCAGTTCCTTCTTCGAGTGCAGTCATCAAAAAGTAAGACAGAGCAGATCAGTTTTGCTTGCAGTCGCTGCGGGTCTTGCTGGGATCCTGTGTTCAGGGACAGGAGTAGCTCCAACTGCATCTCTGCTAATGGTGTGTTGTGCAGGCAAATCTTGGAAATCCATTAACGATGTATTTTTGTTACGGCAACAAGCAGTTAAGTTTAATGCCCTGGCTGCTATAACTTCCGAGGCCAAGTGACTGGCCCAGGGGTAAGAATTGTTTTGACCTTTTGCTGTATTAAATTTATTCTTGTCTAAAATCCAGTTCACAATTGGTAACTCTTCCACCAGGATCATAAAGGTTTGGTGGTTATGAGGATTAGACCTTCATGACAAGACATGTTCGGGTCGCTGGCTGGTGTAAACTTAGTTTAAGTAGGTCTGTTTTGTCCATAGAGACTTGTAGCTATTGAGACACGCGATCATAATGCTCTTTCACATCCGGGCTGTTCAAACGATAGCGCTGGTTGATGGGTGCATAGAGTCTGAAAACTCTCAGTAACAACCATGTGATATTTCGTGGGGGTGATAATATTTGATCATACAATGGAGCCTGAATTTTGCTCGTTCCCTTGCTGCTAAGTTGCATGCGATTATTTGTAAGCGACATCTGAGTCCTGAAAATGTGAAAAGTATAAAATTGTCTCAACTGAATTCGTTTTGCAAAGATCTGCCTCAAATGTTTATGTAATTTTTGTGCCTAAATTGAGACTGTGTATTGAAGGGTAAGCAAGTATGCAACTTCACCATGTCGAGACCGGAACTCAGAAAGGAAACCTCACCAGCTGCGAAGGTGGAAGGCGATGGGGGTGGAGGGCAGAGGAGAACCATAGCAGCATAGCTTTTATCCTGAAAATATCAAAAGCCCAAGTCAATGTAAATGCACTTTTATATGTGCTGTCAAGTCCATGTAAATTTCACTTATATTTACAAAATATTGGCACTTCAAATCACTAGATATTATCTTAGAAATCTGATAATTTTAGTAGTTACATTTTGTACTAGCCACATTTGCTCCTAGGACAAGGCACAGGATTTAAATGATTATGCTTTCCATACACAGTGCACAATCCTGGCCGGTAGCTGTATTTGGGTTACAAATCTTATTCCAAACTATCCTTAGAGAAAAAAAATCAACATTCCAATATCTTCAGAGTGTGGTGTGATGAATTAACCACCCTTCTTCAATTTATTAAATGTTTTTAGTTCACAAAACATTTGGAGCTGAAGCATATATCGTGACATGAGGAAAAAAAATATTTTCTGTTTATGAAACGTACTGTGTAGGGCTGATTTCCCTTGCACCTCCTTGGGCCACTAACTGCAATGGGTATATCCTTGCTGCTTTTAATCACGGTTGTTTCCAGCTGTGGTCAAAAGGCAAACCTCTGATATGATTTAAGAGGTTTGCTTTTACTTGACTCTGTAAGTTGTAATAATTGCTTCTTTTCAGCTTCCTGAATTTCTGGCCTAACGGGTTACGTTACCCACAGGCAGGTAGCCATATCCAGACTCTAATGGGATCGCAAAGCCTGCAGCATCGGAGCCGCGAGCAGCAGTACGAGGGGAACATGAACAAAGTCACCATTCAGCAGTTTCAGCCGCCGCTGCCCATTCAGATTCCCTCCTCGCAGAGCTCTCGGGCGCCGCAGACGGGGCGATGCTTGATCCAAACCAAGGGGCAGAGAAGTACGGATGCGTATCAGGAGCAGGTGAGAAAGCGTGTCTATAAAATAGCACTTTGTCAAAAACTTTCTAGTTTTTTCTGCCTTGTGCAGAGGAGGAGACGGGCACATAGAGCAGTAAGAGGGGACGGCTGAGCTGGGCAGCGTGGGGCAGCACGGCTGAGCTGGAGGCGGGCGAGCAGCTCCCTCCTTCCCCAGCACCAGGGATTGGGACCATTTCCTTACTTGGACTGACCAACACAATCTGGCACTGAAATTCCTGAACAGAGCTGACATCCCTGGGTCATAGTGATTAATTAGCAATTTCTGCCAATTCCCCAGTAGCCTATTTCAGTGCTAACAGTGCAGCAGTTGTCAGGACACTGGTCTTCTCAGATTTGTATCAGCTGCTCCAGTTTAGCTTTACAAAAGGGCAGCTGTAGCTCCAGTGCCCCCAGTCTAACAAAATGGGTGCGGGTGAGTTTCTTCATTAAGTGGTCCTATTCCCATTATATTTGGCCCTAATGATTGCAATAACTGTTCGAGGCACCTGACTTGCAGGATCAGGTTCAGAATCATTAGCAAACCTTTCTCTTGTGTAAAGCGTTGAACGATCCGTGCGAGCAGTTAATGCCTGCGTAAGTCCCTGAGTGTAGCGCCGAGACTCAGAAGCAATTGCTGTGTGCCTCACAAGAGGTGCTCGGACTGGCTCAATGAGTAGTCATTAAGCTACACTGAAGTCATTTTTACTTTATATTCAATTACCCAATGCCATTTAGAGTCATCCCGACTAAAAGATAAGACTCGGCACTGTTTTCTGGCGTGAGGCACTTGTAAAAGTGGTTGGTGCTGAGGGCAGGCTGGGGGGGCTGGGGCTGTGACTGAGTGGTGTGACCATCTCTGAGCTTCAGGGTGCGGAGCCCTGGGGTTTGTCCCAGGCACAGCACCCGGGGGTGTGTGACACCTGCTGGAAAAACAAAACTGCACAAGAGGAAGTCACGCTGACATAGATCAATGGTCAAGTGAAGATGAAAAATTTAGCCAGCGTGAGCTGCTCTTCCACAGGTCTAAGGGGTTTTTCTACTTGAAAATAAAATTTTAGAATATATGTTAAAGTGTGCACAGCGCTGTGAATATTATTGAGCACACTAAATTATGAAAATACTCTGTTTATGCCAATATTCTACTGAATTTTACCGTGCTGTGCAATACAACTTTTGAGAGGGTCAGCCTGCCTCATTGATGGTGAAACGGGACGTATGAGAAGAAGATGCCATTGTTTAGATAGGCTTTAATGTTGGCATTGACTTATCTTGCCCTGTCTTTTCAACCTAGTTTTGTGTGAGAATAGAGAAGAATCCAGGCCTTGGTTTTAGTATCAGTGGTGGAATAAGTGGACAAGGAAATCCATTCAAACCTTCTGATAAGGTAAGTTATAAATTTCTCTCTAAAAGATCCTTATTTTAGAGTGCCATACAGTGGAGACGCAGATAACATGAGTGAAATTTTTATGCGCTTCTGTTGTGATAATTGAAAAAAAATTTCCCATACTTGGCTTTTTTTTTGTTAGCAGAGTGGTGTTGGGGGATTTTTTTGGTTAATGAAGACAAGAGAATCAAAACAAATCACGTGGGTGTCTGCCTTATATTGCATGTATAAGATAATTTTTCGGCTGTTTTCCGAACAATCATCTCTCTGACTTCCTTCTTTGAAGAGTGAATATAGGCCCTGATTAAACTTTCCCTAAAGGCATTAGAGGGAATACTAAAGCAGTAACCGCAGCACTGGTGGCTGAAATGCCAGGGCTTGTATGAAATAAAATCAGCCTGGTCTGCAAACCGGTGTGGGGACCAGCGAGGCCTTACAAAGCCCATGGCAAGCAGTCTGCTGTTCGGGGCTGCTAATTAAACGTGTCATCATTATGGTACACGACGGTCAGGGAGACTCAGTGTTCGCTCTGGGAGTTACACATTTAAGAGGTTGATAAGTCTCTTTACCGTAAAAGGAAGCCTAGTAAAAATACAACATCTGGTGGTTGTCAGCTACGCAGGGCTTTAGGATTAGGAAACGGCCTCTCAAACCTGAGAGTTCCTCTGTTCTGTGCAGGAAAACTGACTTGGAGCTTGTTGGAAAACAAGTACCTGGGTACCTCTCTGCTAAACGTATTCTTAACTTTTATAGTCTTTGATAACAGTGGCTTCAATTCTAAGAGGCAGTCGTAACTTCCACACATACTGAGAATGTTTGGCAAATGATGAAATTAAAACTGTGTTTTAATCTCTTCTCGAAATTTGAGATCTGCGTGCAAATTAAAAAGTAATTTCCCCACGACTCTGAATTACAATAGAAAGCTAATTGGAAATGTAAAATACACTTGAAAATACCAGTCTAACACAATCTTAATTCCTTCCAGTTTTCTCATTGATAATCCCCGTTTTAACCTTCAAGAATAGTTCCATTTAATGTCCATAACCATCAGGCATTTTAATTGCAGTCCCTTAAAACACACTCATTTTTGGTGTCCTCCTTTGAGACTGCACACTGGAATTGCACTTGATAACATCATGGTGGCCTTTTCTACAGTTTCAACCTATGATGTTAGAAATAAGCTATACTTCCACTGTCTGACATTTGCCTGGAATTATTAAGGAGTCAGTATCCCACTATGAGTGTCTGCACCAGTAATACATGCAGTAACAGCTGGGATAGACTGAATTTTACCAGTTTAGCCCCTGGGCAGTTCCAGAGGCTGCTGGAAGGTGCTCACCCTCGGGAGCAGGGTGAGCGCCCCAGGGACGGCGAGGCTAAGGGTGCAGGATGCGTGAGCTGTGTGGGAAATGGTGCTAGATGGGTTCCTCATCTAGGAACTCAGACTTTCATTTGGGATTTTATTAACATCTTTTACTGAAATTCTGAAAGCAAATCTAAAAATACCCTTTATTACTTAATAATTTTTCCCCTTTCAAAGTCACTCACTCCTCAGACACTGGGTTGGGTGACAGCCCCACACACCATTGTACCGAGTATCTCAAGGGCTGAATACCAAGACTGCTTTTTAAAAATTGTTTTAAACTTTTTTTTTCCTAAAGGAAGTAAACAGATTACTGTATAGATTGTGGTACACGTCATTCTAATAAATTAATGCTTGCTCCATTTTAATGATCCTCCTGATAACCCTGTTACTCTTGCCCTATCCCAATTGGACATTATTTTGTGACATGGAATCTTAATTTCAAACAACCCACAATTATATTTGTATCAGGTGATAACTGAAGGTCATGGAGAGCTGCTACGAATCCGTACTACTGTTTGATGGTAATTAGATTTTTTAAAAAAGTGTAGTATTTAGACCACTGCCAGAGTATACAAAGCCCCCAGACAGGAGCTAGGGCGACGCCTGTATTTTGGGAAGTAGTTCTTGGTGATAGCATCCTAACCTCTGTTACTTCTGACCTATAGGGTATCTTTGTTACTAGGGTTCAGCCTGACGGACCAGCCTCCAGCCTGCTCCAGCCTGGCGATAAGATCCTCCAGGTAGGGATGGCTTTGACTGCTTTGTAACCCAACTCCGTCTTTGCATCTCACAAGTACAGTGATGATGTTTTCAGTGCGAGTTAACTGCTGGGGTTGTTACTGTGGTACTTTAATATCGATTTATAACAAAGCGTTGGCTGGGCAGTTTCTGCTCCCTCCCCAGGGACACTGACCAAGGCAGACGGATGCCAGCACCAGCCTGCGGGCACTGCAGGAAAGGGTTAATGTTTGCCGTCTGTCACGGGAATGAGCCAGGTGACACGATTTAAACTCTAAAATAAAAATACTCCTTACATCATACCCAGCTTTCCCACACCAACAGTGCAAGAAGGCACAGGGAGAGAGGAGCTTTACAAGCGGTTCCACAAGCAGAAGTGGATGACAAAGCGACACCTTGCAGCTGATGTGACACTGCTGTAAGGACCTACATAGTCTCGGGTTTTGACAGAGCTGTAACTGGCAATATTTTCACATCTCTTTCACTGCCTTAGCATTTTTGAATGCACTCGCATGAAAAGCAGCCACCGGTGGATCCACTACTGGATCATGGAAGCATCTGTGTAATTTACAGAGAAATCTCTGCTTCTGGTTTTCTTTTTTTTTCTGGAAAAAATGTTTTCCGTCTTCTGGTGAACTTTTTAAAGAGAAAGACAGACTGTTCTGAATATACCTTTCAAAAATTCCTCAGTCACAGAAAGTAACGACAGTCCATGTCAAAAAGGGGTTTCTACGGTGTCTTGCAAAGTTGTTTATTTTTTCGTTAAGCCTGGAAAATGCGTTACCACTGGCAGCCAGCAAGGGTGCTTCGACAAAAGGAAGAGGCTCATTGTAGTTGTCTGAAAGGCTTATGACAGCTTTGTAAGCCTTTCACACTGATGAAGGGTAGGAGGTTAACCGTGATTTAATCAGTTGTATTAAGGCAGTCAGCAAACCAAGGATGTTTCCAGCGTTTTCGGTAGCATCTCTCCTCCCGCATCCCTCTCTCCTTCGCTCCCACCTGGCACAGGCACTGCAGGAGTAGCAGCTTAGTAACAGAAACAAAACTAGGTGAAGTATGTTCAGAACTATCAGCAAGGTAAGGTGAGAAGGGCGAGCAGTGGGCACCCGCCGCGGAGGTGTCTGACGGAGCGGGGCGAGGGCTGCGTTGGTGTGTGCGGGGACAGGGCCGGGGTGCGTGCACCCAGCGTGTCTTCAGCAACGATGTACGCTTTTGTCCTGCCTGTATTTTATGGCTATTGTTATGTTAAATGATTTTCCAGATGGGCACAGGAGCTGGGCTTTCCCATATTTCAGCACATGTTCCTAGAATAGGAGCATTTACGTATATTTGTATAATCACGTTTAAGGTACTGCTGCATTTTTTTCTAGGTAGCAAATTTCACTCTCCTAATGTTTTCATCAGTTGTGTTGATGAAGTTTGTTTGCCTTTCACTCTCAGTCATTCTCGTAGGATTGTGGATCAGTCTCAGCAGAGGTTCTCACTTGCCACTGTCAGTCCATCCTCTCAAATTATCTGGCAAGAAGATTTTCCTTTTATTTGTAGTTACTCCTACCCATGCATGGTACCTATTACCAGGTGCTGATTTATAGCGTGGCGAGTAAAAGGGTGGTCATTAATCTCATGAAGGAATTAGCAGAGAAAAAAAAGTAACTGTGGTGAAGGATATTTTACTTCTTAAATATAAGCAGTGCCTTTAGCTAAAAGTATCCAGTTCCCTGGGCAGTAAGGACTTGAAGTTATTAATACGCATGGGCATCACTTCACTTGCACCCCCATTGCCCAATCTTTGTGCCTCCGGTCACGTCTCTGACACTTTCCCCAGCGTCACTGCGCCTTTGCCTGGGATCACGGCAGGTAACCCCGGTGTCACCGGTGCTGCAGCACCGCCCTGCCTGGGCACCTTTTGTGCCCCCGTGCAGCAAATTCAGTTTACCCAAGATGATACACAGGAAGGTATTGTCAGATCAAGGCTCCAAAGGGAAACTTTTTAAAGGTTTACGTGGAAGAATTTGCTTAGCGGGATGTTTTCAGGAGAAGCAGTAATGTTTCGGTCAGGGGTTTTTGTGTCGCCCCAAGCAGTTTTGGTAAAAGGAGGGAAGATTTAAAAATCAAAAGGCTTGACATTCCCTGTATGGATTTACCCATCTCACAGAGAAAATGTCATTTTCAAACATGGTTTTTCCTTTTGCCCATTTTTGATAGAAGAGTCTGTGTCTTCTGCAGCGAACAAATTCTGGTCCTTCCAAGTCCGGAAGCCCATGGCCCCTCTGGGACCTGGGGAAGCAAAATTGTTGTATCTTTCCTTCCTGTGTCATAGGCTCTTCAGTTACTTATTTGATAAGTAAGAATGATTTTTCTGTTATAAAATGCGGAGCAGCCTCAGCAGAGGACTGCGGAGGAGGCAGCGGGTTGTGCGGCTGTCAGCAAGGAGAGAGCAGCTCCGGCAGCCGCCGCACGGTAGAGGCTGCCCTTCAGCTCCCAGAAATCTTGTTCTCGTGGCTCCACGATTCAACTGAAAAGCATTCTTTTTGTCTAATATTTAGAACTAAGTATTAATTCTATGTTTAAATATGTGTGCAGCTTTCATAGCGTATTTTGTGAGGACTGTGAGACCACAGCAGGAATGAAAGAAGTAGATTCTGATTATCATTTATTTATATGCTAAATAACAAATCCCTCTGGCTGTGGCCTGCTTAGGTATTTTTGGATGTGCATCTCCCACAGCCCCCTTCACTGAGAAACCTTTCATGTAGAAAAGAGGTTTTCCTTCCAACCTAAGCTGTTCTGTGATTCCCTCTGAATTACATCAGAGTCTGAGCTGACCTCACACCGAGTGCCAAATGGCCCCTAATTTTGACAAGTAACTCAAGGTCTTTTGAAAGTTTTCCTGATATATATATATCAGATATATATAGATATCTATAGATATATATAGATATCTAGATAGATAGATAGATAGATAGATATATTTCACAGCAGCTGTTGGTTATTCACCAAAGCCTGAAGGCTATCTTTAAATGTTAGTTAAAACGTTAAGGAGTTTTTCTATATATATATAAATATATATGGGGCCATGGGAGTCCGGGCACCGAGGTGGCACTTGGGCAGGAGCCGTGAGGCTTTCCTGGTGTCTTTGCTGGGCACCCGGCCACCTTCATGGGCTGGCGTTATTCTGGAGAGCGGTGGAGCTGCTTCTTTGGTTTGTGGATCACACTCAGAAAGCTATCAGTAATGATGTTTAAAATTTGACCGTTTGAAATAGGCTGCCCAGGGAGGGGGTGGATTCCCCATCCCTGGAGGTGTTTAAGAAAAGGGTAGATGAGGTGCTGAGGGACATGGTTTAGAAGGGGTTTTTGCCAGGGGGGGTTAATGGTTGGACTTGATGATCTTAAAGGTCCCTTCCAACCTCAGCGATTCCATGATTCTATGAAATAGCGTTGTGACAGACAAGGTATAGAAAGATTTAATTAGCACTGATATTCGGTGAATTTTTCCCTCTTTGCCTATGCAGTACGTCTGCATCTGAGCAATGGGGACTCTGCCGGAGCCTGCCTTGTAGTCAGCAGTGCGCTCGGCAGCGTTCGCTTCCTTTGGGCTCTCAGCCTTCCAAACTCTCACACCCCCGGGTGACTGCTGCTTCGGGGAGTGTGCAGAATGTCACGGCGTCACAGAATAATTTCGGTTGGGAGGGACCCCCGAGGTCAAGCAGGGGGTGCAGTATCTGTCCGACAGAGAGAAATGGGGTCTCTCAGTCAAAGCCCTGTTGGGGGAAGTCACTGTGTGACCGTTATTTACTCTAGCCTTGCTTCACGTTTTCACCCGTCCCGTTGCTCCCACAAAGGAAGACACTCAATGGAATCTCATTTGCTTTCTCTTCTTGTTTTTGTCTTACAGGCAAACGGACACAGTTTTGTACATATGGAACACGAGAAGGCTGTATTACTACTGAAGAGTTTCCAGAATACAGTAGACCTAGTTATTCAACGTGAGCTTACTGTCTAAATATTTTTTTATAAATAGTAAATACGTCTAGCCAGATCTAATGTTCAAACAGATTTATACATAGGAAACAAATTTTTTTGCCAATTGCTGGACCAATGGCAAACAGTAGTGCCAAATGTATAATACTATATGTTAGTACCAATCATCTTGGAAAAAATATATTAACTATATAAATATATTGTTCATGTGGCTATGTATTAGTTTTAATTGTCAGCCTCCGGCTGTGCATTGGTGCGTTTTTTTAATCAAGTTACTTCTTAAAGTCAATTTCATATGATTTCAAAACACAGAAGCACATACAAATTCTTTAGGAATTCTGCTGTCCATCAGAAACACTGCCTCAAAGTTGTATATGCCTTTATAAAGATGAAATATATTAACCTGTACTTCCCATGAAATATTTCTATCATGTCACATACAAAAGTATAGAGAAAAAATATTTTCATAAACACCTCAAAGAAAGTATATATTAAATTAAATTTAATAATGTTCATTTATTTTCAATGCAAAGATATTATATGCCTTATGAAAATACCTGTACATATGCAGTGTGTATAGCTGGCTCCATATTAATTAGTAAAAATGTCACTATACAGGGTGAGATACTTAATAAATTATACTGTCAACTCTGGGACCTAGATATAACTAACTACAGGACAATTGGTTAACTTCCTTTTCTTTGGCACTTGTAGCTGATTCCACGTGAACACACTAAATGGAGGAGCAGTGAGTTTAGACAGGTATAAATGGAAGAAGGTTGTGATGGGTGGCAGTAAGACTTCTGTGGTTGCTGCTAATTTTGTTATTTAACTTTTTAATTTGAAATTATAGGCCCTTTACTTACATTCCCCATTCCCCCAGGCTTACTTCGTTCGGTATTTTTACTCTGGTCCGGGCTGTGTTAGCGCCTGCTCGCTATATTCGCCGTCGGGGAGGCTTTAACCTTTACAGGACCCTTCATTTGGGGAGCGGGCCCTCTAAGCCGAGCGGGAGCAGGTTTCGTCTGAGCTGTGCCGCATCGCAGGGCGCCGCCAGGGACCCAGCGAGCCTGGGAAAAGCTCGACTTCCCCAGCAAAGTGCGGGGATTGGAAACCCTCCCGCTCCAAGTGCCGCTGCTGTTCCCAGCAGAGAACACTGCCAGCACGGAGCTGTGCCCAACTGCTGGGGCTTCGGGTGCCCGTCATGTTTATGACCCACAGTAAGACAGAAAAACGTAAGAAAACCTCCCAGGAGATTTTTTTCCGGGGGTCCCGTTTGCATTGCCCTGAGTGAGAGCGCTGGCAAGGGGCTGCGGGGAGAGCCAGGACCTGCTCCGAGGGCGCCGGGCTCGCTGCCACCTTTTCCAGCTGCAAAACACACGGAAAAACCCAGGCCAGAGGAGTGTAGCCGTGGCACAGGGCACCCCAGGAATATTGTACTGTTCTTGCGAGGACCTCTAGAAAGTCTTAACCCTTTCTTCTCCTCCCATCCAGCACATGCCGACCGAGGTAATTACACTTTTCAGTAAATTCGAATCTTCCTGATACCACTGGCTGGAAAATCTTGCTGAATTCATGTGATTTGGGTTTGAATCGCTATTTGCTCAAATTTTTTTCAGCTTTTGGTTTTCCATCACGTGGGTGTAATTTCATAACAAATCGCGCAGCCTCTGGCAAAGTCCATCGGAAACGTTTCTAACGTTCACGGCATTTCAGAGGCCAGAAGTTCCATCCTTAAGCCCTCATCACCCTTTAAAAAATAAGAAATAAGAGTTAATTCAGCATCACATTCAGAAAATTGTAGGCAACTATGTAGCTTTTAGTTAATTGTGCTGGATGGGAATTAGGTCCCTTAACAGGCATTTATGCACCTAAATTCCTCTGTGGAGCTGCCTTTGTCTTTTGATGCAGAAGGTCCCTCCTCTGAGCGTGGTAGCACACCCTGCGGCCAGAAATCCTCCCCGGGACGCCGCTGCAGGCAGGGGAACGCAGTAAATGATGCTGGCGGGTTTGAAATCCTGCTGTGACAGTGGCTGAGGTCACCACGCAGCATCCGTCCACCCCCACAAGCAGAACAAGCCGATGCCGAGCCGTGGGGCAGCCTTACCTAGTACCCGGGCAGCCCCAGGACGGTGGCCGGGGGTTGCAGCGACAGGAGGGGGCGAGGGCTCTGCCTTAGGGCCCGGAACCGAGGTAACAACTTGCAGGTCAAAGGCGAGGACCTGGAAGCCATCGGGAGAGCTTCAGCGCCCGGAGAGCCCGCGCCCCCGCTGCGCTGCTTCTCCCCACGCCGGGTTGATCACGCGTGAAGCGCAGCGGCGCGGTCAGCCGGGGCTGCCGGCAGCGCTGGCTCTCGCATTGCCCGGTGCTTTCCTTAACGGAATGAAATGCAAATCCCCATAAAACGAAGTCGGCGCGGTGGGGTGTTGGGTTTAAGTCTTTAACTTAGCAAAAGCCCCGCTGACCCTAGAAACAGGCGTGGGGGAGAAGCTGAAACCTACACTAGCCAAGTTTTAATATCAGCCCCCGCTGCCCAAAAAATACCAGCTACTTTCTTTTTGGCATTATTCAAATTGGCTGAAATTAAGTTTAGTTAGCGCTAATATTATGAGCAATTAAAATTATTTTACTGAGACTACTTAGGATTCTTACATTAGTCCTCAAAATAACTCACAGGGATGGCCTTTCCTGGGACCTCCCAGACGGTGTCATCTAGATCCGGGTTTGCAGGTCGGGTACCACGTTACGCGCTTGCTTTGTGCGTAATTATGACACTATTTATTTTGATTTTTTTACTAAATAGGGTGATGTGGCAAGTGCTAAGGCAGGTGATGGTCAGCTTTTTTACATTTTTCCATGCAATAAGCACCTATTTAACTAAGGATCCTCAGGGAAGGGCTAGATTAAAAAAAGGAGGCTGTGATGTGATTCCCTCATCCTCGTTTTACCACAGGTTTTAAGGAGCTCGGTGTCGGTGCCAGAGCTCCGGCTCCTGTGCTGCCCCGGGACGCAGAGAGCCCAGAGCCCAGGCCTGGTAGGAGCGGGTTTGCTTTTCTGCAGTTGTGTTACAAGGCAGCTCTTAGGGGGAAAAAAGGAAAGGGGAAAAAAAAAAAAACCCACAAGAAAAAAGCTGCTTCCAAAATACTTTTCTTATTTTGAGAAAAAAATTAACACCAGACGATGGGACTCTCTGGTCTTAATAATTTACCCATTTTCCCGTGCACAGCTTGCAGTCGTTACCTGGGTGTCGGTAAACTGTCGCCTCTAGAAGCCGGGTGGTCATTTAACACCTTCGACTCTGGTTGTGGTGTTTTCCGAGCTGTTTTGGAACCTGCCGTGTTGGAGGGCGCGGGTGGCTGCGGCGGGGGCCGTGCCTGGCCGCGGGAGGGCAGCCCAGCCGGGGGGGGCTGTGGGGAACGTGCGCCCTGCGAGGCTGTGACAGGGCGGCCTTTTCCCAACGGGGATGAAAAGCCCTTGGAAATGTTGCTGCAATAGGCGTGCTCTTGGCTCATCCAGGAACACCTGGAAAGGGACATCACGGAGGGTTCAGAACAACACGAGTCTCCATGAGCCGAAAACCCAACCGAAAGTCCCAGCCTGAAAAGGGCAGGAGCCGTTTGCTGTTGCTCCTTCGCACTTTGAACCTGAAGCCGTTCCCTGGTTAAACCTCTCTGGCGTGAAATACAGCGCTCGGTTCCCGTGTGCCACCAGCAGATGCTGGGGGGAGGGGGGGGGTGTACATGTGTGTATCCGACAGAGATATTTGCAACGGAAAATGCAAAGCCAGCATGAAACGCACCCCCCCGCGTGTCAGCCGGGAGGGGACGGGGTGGAGGTGGGGATGGAGACGGGACGACCGGCCATCAGGGCGCTGGTGCCCATGGCACCGAGCGCTGGCCGGAAGAGTCACCCCACTGGGGGCGAAGCCGGGAGCGGGGGGGTTCCAGTATCACTGCTGCCCCTCGCCCGCACAGCCAGGACAGAGCCAGGGTCCCACACGCGTGTCCAGCCCCCCCAAATTCATGGCCGGGCGGAGGAGGCGGCACCGCAGCCCTGGGCTGCGCCGTCACCCCCGGCCTCAGCAGCGTTTCTAACCGGCGGCGTTTGACATGTAGAATATCCAAATGGGAATAACGTTTTACCTGAAGTTTGAGCTGCCGACCCCTGGGGTAGTGTGTGCCACCCCCCCCCAACCCCCTCAGTGCTCTGCTCCCCCTCCTCTGCGTGCAGAGATTTGGTTTCAAGCAAGGATGGTCGGTTTCATTTCCAGGCACGCACTCAGATGTAAGGATTTACATCNCGTTTTCTACTTGTCAGTACTGTAGCCAGTTCAGAACCAACAGCTTACTTTATTAAAAATTTTACCATTTTATAAAAGACATGTTTAATTATGATGGAGATGGCTGTATTGTAATTAATATTTTGAGATAATTGTGATTTTGAGCTTAAATTATATACAGAAAATGGTCATTTTTGTATGTGTTAAAAGATTGCTATATTACAAATGACTAACTGTACTTTTCGGTTTAATTACGGTATTAATGTAAATAACAGCTGAATGAAGAAATATTTACTACTTTATTAACATAGATTGTGAATGTACTTCATGTTTTTTGCAGTATAAAGACTTACTGAACTTGAAAGCTGCTTCATTTTATGTGCAAAAAGGTACTTCAGAATTATATTTTAAATCTATTGATTCAGTGCAATCAATTCTGTCGTCGGTTAATTTGCACACGCAGGTTGTATCCTTCCAGTTTGATTTCCTGTACGACACTGACCCGTGAGGTGCATCTTGTGTTTCCAAGGCATTTTGCAGATGCTTCTGTACATAAAAGAAATACAGGGACGAAACCGATGCTGTGCAGCGTACAGCAGAGCCATTTTTCGGCTTTGGTGTACCCAACTTTTTCAGTATTTAAAAAAGTGTTTTGAATAACATTAAAAAGTCTCTTTATTGTACAAATAATAAAAACGTCACCTTATTGTAACTGAGTTTTGCCATGTTTCTCTGGGGAAGGAGGGGAGGTTTCCCCAGGCGCTGCTGTGCCAGCGAGGGGAAGGGAGACGGCTGCTCCCGACGCATCCCCGGGAAGCGGGGGTGGGCACCGCAGCCCCCCAGCCCCTTTGAGGGGAAAAAGCGCCTTTTTGTTACCTGATATGGCAGAGCGAGCCCTGGACATTGAGCAACTGCCCTTGTTCAGCCGCAGCTCCCGGTGAGACATCCCATGGGAGAGGCGGCGGCTGCACGCTTGGGAAGGAAAGCTTGGTGTGCGCTGCTGTTTGGGTACAAATAACGTATGGGAGAGGGGGAAGCACGAGGAGGGGCCGGGGGGCAGCAGCAGTTCCCTCATCCAAGAGACCCCAGAACATCCCCGAGCTGTCCCGGCTCAGGCAGACCCGCAGCCTTCCTGCACCCTTTGCCAGGGACAGGCCGTGCCCCCCCCCGGCCCCCCCTGCCTGGAGCAGCCTCTCGCCGGCCCCCACCTCTCTGAGCTCTGGCCACGGCTGGTCCCCCCCGGGGGCACCAGGCACCCCGGCTCTGAATTCGGGGACCCTGAGGATGCGCGAGTGTGTTTTATGCCCATTCCGGACACGTCCAAAACCCGGAGAGTTGAACACATTAAATTTTGCTGCGCTGCAGAAAGGAGAAAGGAAAATGCTCCCATTGCGCCTGTTGGTCCCCATCACACACCCCCTGGGAAGGACACGCGCCTGCAGTCAGCCTGCCCCGGGGGACACTCCGCGTGTCCCACGGTGACAGCGTGCTGGGGGCAGTTTGCCAAGCAAAGCAGCTCCCCCGCGGCACCTAGTGCGTCCCCGCTCCCACCCCCTTCCCCATCCCCGGTCCCGGAGCAGCCCATCACCGGGTAGCAGCAATTGGCACAGCCTTTTGTGTCACTAGTAGCTGTCCTGCGTTACTAGCGTTAATAAAAGTCTCACTTTCAGGACACAGAAGTGAGTTTAAATGCAAAAGGAAAAGGTATCCAAGGTTACTGTCTAGAAAACGGAATTACAGCACAGGCTTAAAAAAACCCCAAAACATCCATCTGCCAGCAAACGTTTATTGTTTCAGTGCAGGTACCGACACCAGCCCCGTTTCGGTCACTTCTCCGCCAGACGCGCGCGGCGGCGGCACACGCAGGTCACGGGCTCCCGCCCCGCTCACACACGGAGCAGCCGCAGGTTTTTGAGGGAGCAGTGACAAGACTAATTACCTGGCGGGAGGCTGTAAAACAGGCAGAGCAACATCAACGCGATTACTTCTGCCTTTTGCTCAAATACTCTGATGCTGATGATTCTTTTTAAAAATCATCTGAATTGTAGAAAACGGATTGTCGCTGTTCCTGAAGGCAGCTGGCGCTGTCATTCCTTAGTGCAGAAAGAGTGAGGGCACATGGCGGTACCATGGAATGCACGCCTGGAGCGCGCAGCCTCCAGGGGAACACGCTTCGCAGGCGCGTTGTGCCTTAACACCCAAACCCCAAACGGCCTGGGCTCTCACTCCGGGTCCGCCAAGGGCACCGGCCGCTGGCATCAGGCGGGAATTCGGCTCCTCAGGTACTCCAGCACGGCGGCTGTCCCCTTGGCCAGGATGGCTGCCCGCGGAGTACGGAATGGATTCCCTTCCAACAGCAGCGTCCTGGAAAAACACCCAGCTTGAGTCGCTTGCGTAAAGGTTTTTCCTTCTACCAACACATCCGTACACTGCATATAGATTTTGGAGTGTTCTGAAATTCATAACTAATTCCTCTTCTGTTCTACTAAAAGAATTTTAATTTCTGCTTCCCTGGTTCACACTAACTTATCTTCTGTGGAGCCATCTGAATTGTAATTCATGCTAATAAACCGGAGCTGGTTTGTTACTGCAGACACACAGTGCTTGTTCAGCACGCCTCTGCCGGAAACAAGTGAGAAAAAGCACAATAAAAGGGAAAAACTCCATTAAGCTGTAACCCTCCACTCTCTAGCCTGTTATTTGGTCCACATAACTCTCGGTGGAGGTTTTTGCCTGGGGGGCTGGTGGTTTATTTTGTATTTTTGAAGTCCCCCTGGGAAGTGCACTTTAAAGGGGAGAAGCACAGGGACCAGTAACGTGTTGTCCGTGACGAGACGGACTCCCTGCGCCCGGCTGTCGCCTCTGAGGGGCGACACGCAGGGGTGCGCACAGGCCTGTCTCTGCACGCGCTATTCAGAGGTTCCCCTCTCCCTGGCAGCAGGCGGATCAGGCCCCAGTTAGGAGCAAAAGGCAGTACCTGGCAGTCGGGGCCAGGGTTTGCCACTGGGGCTCTATCTGGGCACCAGCAGCGCGTCCGTGCGCACCCACGAGGGCACCGGCGCAGGCTCCGACACTACTGTCACACAAACCAACATCACCTTTCCTTTTTTTTTTTAAAGCTTAGTGCTTTTTCCTCCGACAAGCCGTGCCCTGGAGGGACAGACAGGATGTGTGTTTATAAAACAGGCCCCCGCTTCAAGCACCCACCTCAGAGTCTCACAGTGCCCCAGTTCGGGCGGCACCTGGAGGAGGTCGTTGTTCTGCAGGTCCAGCGTCCCCAGCCTCTCCATCTGCCTCAGCTGCAGAGGATCGAGGGATCCAACCTGGTTGTTACTGAGCAGGATGGTCTCCAGAGCGAGGATGCGATAAAGGACGCTGGGAAACACTTTAAATCTTCAAGAAGAAAAAGGAGTGAAATTAATGAGAGTCAGAAACAGGGCATTAAAAACATCAGCAGCCTTTAAAATCAGACATTTAAAATCCTATTCCTGCACCACTCCCAGCTGCGTCACCGGGGATGCCGAAGGGTGCCCCTGTTGCTATCCATTCTTTGATATATTCTTCACAAGACTCTTTGATCCCTTTCTTAACCAGTTGCCACTGTCTCTCCCCAAAACTTGTGGCCGAAAGTTCCAAAAACACACCACCCATTGTGTAACGTCCATTCACTTCAGCTGTTTTGAGCTCACAGCAAGTCCATCAAGTGCCTCCTCATTCTTACACCGCGGAAGCATCATACTGAATTCAGCCTTGTTCTTTTTATTATTGTATTTAAAAAAATATCTAAATAGTTGCTCACCTATTAAAAGAAAGATTTATGACTTGCAGTCTCGTCAGTGCCTCCATTCCCTCAGGTAAAGACGTCAAAAAATTATTTCTGTGTATCAAAAGAAGACAACCAATAATCACTACCTTCTACAAAGCTTTAGTTAAGAATCCGCAGAGGCGGAGTATGCATTTATCAGTGCCAACCTGCTGTCTGAAACCAGTCAACTGCTCCATAAACGGGCCAAGACCAGGGTCAAGTACAGATGCTTACTCCTGCGAGCCAGGTTTGCATCCTCCTTTCTGCCAGCAGGAGGTGTGAAGTCTGTCCTCCAAAGACTCCCGAGTATTTCAGAACATCTGACAACCCCCAGACACGCCTGGTGCTTCAGCTCCGTGGGGGTCCGAGACTCGGTGCCCAGAGCTCGGTGAAGTGAATCCCCGGGATAACTCTAGACCTTCTCAAAATTGATTTAGCGCGGGATCCATGAGCTGTAACAAGCTCGGTTTTGGGTACTGCCCCCCTAGTGTCTCCCACAACAGGAGGCCATTCAGAACCTTCTCATGCACACAGAAGACAGGGGCTGAAAGGACAAACAAGGTATTTCCTGAGAGTGACACAAAGAGCCATCACAGGAAAATAAAGACTGCTCACTAAAAGATGCCCAGACTTGGACCTAAATGCTTAATCACGGAGATACTCGACCTCGTTCCCTCATCAATCTCCTATTATCATCCATTTCTGCAGTCTTCAGCCTAACTCCTGCATCAGCAGCACGTACGGCACTGCACCACGGGCTGGCCCAGGCTGGCAGGACCTCCGGAGCTCCGCTGGCCCAGTCCCTGGAGCAGGTGGCCCGTGTCCGGTTGGGTTCTGGATATCTCCAAGGATGGAGACCCCACCACCTCCCTGAGCAACCTGTGCCAGCCCTCGGTCACTCGCAGAGGGAAAAGTGCTCCCTGAGATTACTGGCAGATTACCTAAAACCAAGCCAAAGTGGAAACCTGTCTCTGAACGCTGCTACGTTCCATTTGTGAAAGACCAAAGGTAACAAATGCCAGCTAACTGCTCCTGATGTCTAAACAAACGCCATGAGCGCTTCTCGGGACTCAGGGGAGGTAAAATCACAGCAAGTAACTACTGCAAATAAAATACACAGAGCGGTTCGGGCGGGAAGGGACCTGACACATCAGCCAGTTCCAACCCCCACACCTAAGGGCAGCTTCGGTTTCAGGCAGCACCACTAGATTGGTACCTCTTCCCAGCTCACCTCCAGGAGTTTTTAGGGGGGATATTTGGGGTTTTCTGGGGGGAGGAAGAGAGGCTGTTTTTAAATAGCAACTTAACATCCCTGAGACCCTTTAATGACTGAGGCGAGACCTTTCATCACAGCAAGTCTCGGAGACCGTCCATTGGTTTTCGTGTTTTCCTTTAACCAATGCCTAAATCTAGGCCACTTGCTATTTCAGATCTGCCGGCCATTCAACTGTCAGGGAGGCATTTTGGGAAATGAAGAATTCTTTCAGCACCGCTATTCCACTGTAACAGATGGCTGCTTTAAAAAGGCATGAAAGTAAGTTACCGAGAAAGGAAGTCCAACACGCGTCACAAACCTGATATCCAAATGTGTCAATTTATGGAGCATGCAAAGCTCCAAGGAGATAGATGAGATTTTATTGAAGCCAAGGTTGACATCACAAACCGAGTCTTTCAGCTCCACAATCCTGAAACCCAATACGAATACACTTTTAGTATGTAAGCTCATGTTTGCATTCGATTTTGTAGGTTACTGAAGAAAACCCGCTTTATCCTACAAATCAAAGACACTCTATGTCGCTTGACATTTCAGAAGCAATTTTGCGGATGAAGATAAAGAAAACTTCACCTGGGAAAGCTGCCTGTCCTTGGTGTCTTACCCTTCACGTCAAGACAAAGCTCAGAATCCCTTTTCTAAGGCTATTAGGAGAGTAAATTTTACTGCACAAGCCACCTCACTTAAACGCAGTTATTTCAGGAACTACGGCCCAGGTGACCATCACCACCATCTCTTGCCCTGAAATGTTTTAACAAAAAGACTCCACTGATCTTTAGCAGTCAAACTATCCGAAAGAGATTATTTTATTTCTTTCATTTCTGTTCCACTGATCTGCTATTACAAATCAGGAGCACAGCATCTGATGCTGCTTGTCAAAGCATTATATTAAGATGCTTTGGTGTAAAATATTGAACAGCTCCAAAAGTTAGCTGTTGAATCCCTGTCACAGAACCTCTGTTTTAACCCTAAAACCAGAAGGTAAATGAACGAGACAACACTCATCCCTCCTATCTGGATTGTCGTGGAGCTCTCTGGCAGCCAGCAGCCGCACACCTACACCTTCCTTCCCAGAGAATGCAGCAGCCCCAAATACCGTGAGAAAGCACGGGAGGCAGGAGCGTTATCTCACTAAATCAATTTTCCAGAAATCGTTCTGAAAAGAGATCTTTTCCTATGAGAAAGAGAGAACACCTCTTCAAGTTCTGTGTGCTAAAGGTTCAATGTTCACCACACCTGGGTCCACAAATGGAAGTAAGTTACCCCCACAAATCTGGTGGTATCCTTAAAAAACAGGTTTCATTATTTTCTTGGGCTACCAGAGATGCAGTAACCTTCCTCTGTACACAAAAAACTATTTATTGCCATTAGTGTCAGGAGAAAGCTTTTCCTTGACGGGGGATGAAGTAACAAGTGCAACAGTATCAAATGCGATGTGACGGGACATAAAATTATCAGGAAAGGAGTCACGGAAATTGTTCAGGCCTTGAAAGAACCCACAAGCAATTACTCTAGCTGAAGGAACAGAATTTAAATGGAACCTCAGCTATAGTACAACGCTCTCCCCCAATAAAGTGGTGAATCCACACGGATTATCTTCATATGGGAAAAAGATGGCTTTGTAGAGCAAACAATGCTACGCTGAAGTACAGCACTTCATTACCATGAGAAGTCTCCCCTCATTGGGTTCAACAAGGCTTGGCAAAGCAAGGCGGAAAACACCACGCAGTGAAAGCACCATTGAGCGCAGCCAAGCGCCTTTTTACTGCCATCATCCCGGTAATCAACGGAGCCACCCGCGTGCTACTCATACCAGAAATGCAAGCGAACTAGTCAGTGTCTCAATTATACCTCCATTTGTGCGTGTGTGTGTGTGCGCGCGCACACAAATACACACAGCATAAATACACCTGAGGATGAAAAAACGCAAGGTGCTGCGGAACAAAAGTAGAGAAGAAAGTAACGAACAGAGAATGAGCTTTACAAAAGTACCTTGGAGGAACTTCATTCAGCTGGTTCTTGCTGAAGTTGACGGTGGTGACGGGGTTGCTTCCGACGGCGTTGAACATTTCATCGGGAATCACGGCTGCCTGTTTCTCACTGAACAATGAAAAGCATTTCGCTGAGTAAAGTGAACAAGTTCATTTCCTACTTATTAACAAGACATTTTCGTCATCTTTATGAAAAAGATGAGTAGTAGAATAGATATATAAATATCTACAGTTTGAAGTCCTTCAAGGACTGTTAATCGGAAAGCCACCAAAGTCACGATGCTGGTTAGATTTAAGAAATAACTGCAGAGATGCTCACCTACAAGATGTTTTGAGATTTAGTGATAATTGCTAAAGAAGTTTAAAAGGCACTAAACATACCTAAAAGTATTAAGCATGAGTTAAAAGCAATGTTACTGGGGAATATTTGATAGTACAAAGAAATAATTAAAAAAACCCTGCAATTCAAATCTGCCTATGCCTCTACAGACAAATTAAAGTGAAAAATGAACAAATGCAGCAGGACCTGCAGACAGTTTAGTATATATCATGGAGTAAAATTTTTAAAAAAAAGCAAAAAATAGGAAAGTGTTCTTACAACTTTAGAAGTAGGCAGTATTTCAAAACACATACCTATATTCCAATAATTTTAGTGAAGTTATGGCATGCATGTTAACCCTTGACTCACTCGGAAGAGTCATGGCTGTCACAGGAGGCTCTTCATTTGGGTTAGTCACATCATCTAGAGATAACAAACACACACAGTCACGCAAACTCCAGGCTGCCGCCAGCTGGGCCCTTCTGAATGACCCAAACGGGCAGGGTTAGTGTCCCAGACACCAGCCAGCACCCTTGTCAATTCCTCCTGTATTCGGGCTCAACTGCATCTAAAATGATTGAGATTATTTCAAGAATTTTCCAGTAACAGGGGTTTTTTGTAGTCTTGGGTTTCTGGTTTGTTTGGGGTTTTTTAGGGGGGTTAGGGAGGAGAAAGCTGACTCGGATTTTGAAAAAGGAGGTGAGGAAGAGCCAGAGATGTTACATGAGTGGTCGCTGGCTCTCCTGTTGGGCTCCAAGGGGCGGGGAGCTGGAAACAACAACAAACAGGGAAGTCGGGCGAGAAGTGAAGACCCAGCTCATCTATTCCCATGGCATCGAATCTCTCCGCAACCGCAGCTCAAACACTGACGTTCACAGACCTTCATCACAGCCTCTGTAGAGTTCCTTTTGATTACTATCTACAATCCACATGAAAAAGCTACGGGTGCCACAAGGCTACTTTGAGTGTGTCAGAAACGCAGATTAAAAGCATTGTTCTGTCCATCCAAGATGCGGCACCACACCTGGGCGCTGACATACACCTAAGTAGGGTAAGCTTAGCTAAAAGTCCAAACATAGGATAAATCCAACTTCCGCTAAAAGAAATCAAACAAAACCCTATGGAAACTCAGCAGCACTCATGAATAAAAGTCTACTAACAATTACCCCTCACCGCAGCTAGCGATCCTTTCATTAACAAAGGTCAAAAGTGTCAAAAACAAGCTAAAAAAAAAAAGAGGACTTTCTCCAGCTTAAACCTCTACAGAAATAGGACTGCTACTGGTTTAGCTCCAACTTAGATGCCATAACAAGCAGAGTAAAATCGTAAGCACTGTTGTACATGCAAGACATTAGTTAATTTTATTATCCCCGACTATATTATCTGTTATAGTTCACCAGATAAGCTTCTGAGTGTGTACTCTACCATCCAATTAATTTTTGTCAAGTTAATAATATGTCAGATTTGCATGGAACCTGACATTTTGAAGCAGTTTTATACGCTGCAGTAATCTAATTAATAGTGCCACCCTCTGGCAGACCGAGCGAAAACCCACAGAACAAAAAGGAAAATTCACACATGCCGTTCTCCGTAAGGGCTGCTTGTGTGTATTATCGAGGTCCCTTCCAAATTAAGAGGTCAAGCATTTTTTGGCATTTAAGTGTAGCATAATAATTTACATACTATATTTAACATGACCAGTGAACTTGGTAATTTTGCCAACTTTATGTTGTAAAACTTATGAAGATTTCTAAAGACAGTAAACTGAAGTTCTGGTTTGAAAGGATTTCGTATTTTCAGCATGCAAGTTACTTAAAAACTCTGTCAGCCTGCTTCCTATATACTAAAAAATACAGTTATCTCCACTAATTTGTTTTGGAAAGAGAATAAAAAGAAAAACCCCCCAAATGCCAAAGTATCTCAGTGAATTAGGAGCCCAGGTATCAATCTGGAAAGTGACCTCAGTGCACAGAAGCAACTAGCAACTTTCTGTCCGCTTTTTTAATACTTTCAGTTCATTTTTCCAAAGTACTGTATCTGATAGAAAAATGTGATACAGACTCATCTAAGTGCTTTTTAATCCACAGAGGCAGAGCTCTGAATCCAAGAGAGGGTTCTGCAAAAAACATACAGCATTTGGGCAGAGAAGAAATCCCCTCAAAATATTTAATCTGATTTTCTGCTTTACAACTTTTTAATTATTTCTATAGGGAAAGTTGGGATTGAGACTGTTAGAGAGTAGAAAGATGACTTCTAACAGGCCAGGATTAGAATGATACTTAAAATAATCAGTTACTTTCTCTCACAAAACTTTTCATTTCCTTAGTCAGCAAGGCGGTAGCCTTCGTGGCATCATCAAGACTTTAAGGCAGACTTTTTCCTGTATGTATTTTCTGGGAATCACAGGCCTGTTCTGCCCTTACTATTACATGAATGAATAATCCACAACACCTCTGCAAAATCTCACCTACCCACGGTCACAGTACAGTGACCAAGCCAGCAGACAGAGGGCACGCTTAAAAAGATGAACCCCTTATGCAAACTTCCCATCATATTCACAGGAAAAATAAAAAAGCTCCTGGAATTCCCCATGCAAAATATATGAAGGGACCAGGGGAAAAATACTTAAGATTATGTGTCTAACTAGTAATCTTGAATAAGGAATGTTTGTCATTCAGTATTATCTAATAGAATAAGAAAAAGAAACAGCACTGATATGTAAGAGCGAACTGTTAAGGAAAGAAAACTCTTACTGCAGGTGAACTGGAGGAACCTGGATGTAAACAGCTACCCTCCGTAGGCTCCAGTGTATTTTAATTTCTCAGATTCTCTTTAAAATGCAATGCAGTAGAGCAACATACCTTGGATTTTGCTTCTCAGATATTTCAGAAGTTCCTGGGTGCCTTTCTTAAAAAAGAAAAGAAAAGGCAGTAAGTGTGTGTGCAGCTGTTTCCACGACGAAGATGAGAATCCCAGTCACGCGGGTGGAACCCACAGCACTGCTGACTGCCAAGGCCACCAAAGGCTTCCCGTGGAAAACTCCTCTTTGCGGCAGCTTACGAACTTGCTTATTGACAACCTTGTTTATTTATTCCATCTGAAAACTTCTCATCCCATATCGCTACCTCAGACTCCCTATTTTTAGCTTTTAAACTAAAGTAGTTTGCCAGTTCCAAGAGCAAAGAAAAAAGTTCAAATGAACTTAATCTTCCCTTTAAAAAGGTCTAGCACAATTATGCTTTAGAGAAGACATTTAAAATTTGTCAAGGAAGCTGACTGTTCGGTGTTCTGCTAACTTTGTATGTTCAAAATTATACACTCTGGGAAAAAACATTGCAGTTTACATAATTTGCATGTATTTTTAACAGCTCAATTCTCCAAAGATTGGACTTTCAGTCCTCTCATAGCAACTTGTACTGGTCAAACACAGTAACTGCCTGCATAATCGATGAGTAATTAAGCATATTCTCATCCCATTTGTTTTAGATAAAGCTAGGTTTTCCTTACAATTTACATGCTTCTCCTTGATGCTTTAAAACCAGGGACCGAACTGAAGCGCTGAGTATGAATGAACATTTCTCATCCAGCTGACATCTATATTACACACAACTAGAGACAGCTGGGCTAAAGAAAATGTGGAAGCAGGAAAGGAAGGATCTCTCACAAGGAATCTGGTGAGATGATAGAAACAGAAAAAGCTGAGAGAGAGGAGGAGGAGCCCGGGCCCGACTGCAGGCACAACTAGGGCTGGCATGGGCTGAGCTGAGCAAGACGAGGGAAGCTGGTATGGAAGAGCCTGGCAACCTTTAAGGAAAAGACGAAGGCCAAACAGAAAGCTGAGGAACAGGCACATGGCTTGTGCCCAGAGGAAAGCAGACAATAAGACAAAGGTCAACAGCCAGGTGATGGTATGTTAGGCTAAAAGGAGAGACTGGGATTTAACAGAAATTGACTGGAAATTCACCAAGAAACAAGAACATGTTGGGGAGTAGAACCAGAGAGGGAGCAGGGCTGGACAAGAGAAGAATCTGAATTCAGACCTACCCCCAGACCTTGCCAATCCTTACCTCAGCATTCACCAGCTGCTAGCAAGTGCCTGGGGAACCCTACAAGCTTGATCAGTAACTGCTCTAAATCAAGTGGAAAAAAATCTAGACGGGCACATAAAATTCCAGGTATATGAATTTACAATGTCGGTAATGGATCAAGACAGTGTAAATATAAAATGCCATACTGGAATCCTTCTACCTGTGCTACAAATTTGAAACATACACAAGAAATTACACCCATCTATGCTTCCACATTTGAAAGACAACAAATCCTCTGAAGCTAGGGAACACCAGAACTAAAGCAGCCCGGCAGCCCTCAGGCACTTTTTAAGCCAACTTTGAACTCTGGAATCACGTATGACGTCCATCCACAGAACCCATGCTCATTAATTTAGTGCGTACAATGCTCACTTAATCAGATACATGATGTTTTCCCTCTTCTGACAGGTATTACAAAATTTCATTTCAACAGAGAGTCTTCAGTGTTGCTTATTTTTAGAGAGTCCCAGTGCTTTGTAAACTTTTATTTCTTTTATAACACTAGCAAAAGCACAGAAAGAAATAATGTATACTGCCAATGAGAAATTGGGCATGCCAGGGCTAAGAATAAAAGGGAATTCTACAGCAGCAGTAGCGCCCACGCTCCAGCCTCCCTGCTGCCTACCTACTTGTTTTCTCAGGCACCATTCGCACCTTCACTTTGCTGGTTACCTCCAGAGAGAACGCAGATATCAGTGTAGGTTATCCGTAAGAAAACGTAGTGCATCAGTCTGTCATTGCTCAAAATGCAGCTGCCATCAAATATGCTGTGGACATTGAATCCTAGGTCCTTCATTCGGGCAAGTAGGAAATGAGAAACAGCAATCTGTGCTCATTTAGGTAAAGCCTGACGTAAAGTACTCGCTTAGCGCTGCAATGAACTGTGACTGCAGCAGGATTAGGCAGCAGACAGCTGCCTTATCCTTTCTCTCCCAGACACCCAGTGCTTCGTTTGCAATATATATTACAACTTCTGCAGCAAATCAGTAACAGGTCCTATAAAGCAATGACTTCCTTTATTCCACAGTCCTCATGACCTTCTGCACTGCACCAGGCTCCAGTGAAAAGAGTGCTCGAATCACGACATGCACAAATGAAAGAGATGGATCAAAGCTGCACAGCCTATTTGAAATCTGTTCTAGCTTTTTTTTCATGTTTTGGCAACACAATTTGGTTAACACACGTATGTAACATAACCAATATATACTGTTTATAGTGCTTACTTGCAGAAGGTCTCTTCGAATGGTTCTCAAAGGATTTCCCTCCAGAGCCAGGAATTTCAACTGAGGAAGGTTCCCCAGTGTGTAAGGCAATCTGCAAATGGAAACATCTCATTTCAAAGCAGCTTCCAAACAAATACTAAAGAATTTGCAATAGTTTCTCAGATGGTCTGGTATTCTGAAGCTCAGGTTCAAATAAAGAGATACAGAATATATTACATTTAAGAAAGGCATGGTTTGATCATAGCATGTAGGTAATACAGAAAGGGTTCCTTCATTTTATGATTCCTTTTTTAACTACGTTTTACAAAGTGAAATACATCGACGACAGAATTAGTTGTCATTAGATGCCATTAGCTATGCCTCATCACAGACATAATGCAGCTTTTAATATTACCTACTGATATCATTGTTGGCGAGGTCAAGTCGCTCCAGCTTCTGAAGCAGAGCTATTTCATCAGGAACTGATTTTATCTTGTTGTCTCTAAGTTCCAATACCGAGAGGGAATTCAGATGCTTCAGATTCTCTGCATTTAATATTTCAATCTGATTTTCACCAGCATGTAATTCCTACGGAAACAAAGATGGCCTATAATTATGTCACTCTGGCAAAATTACTTTATAACTTACTGATCTGCTAAATCATGGTGCTGGAAAAAACATATGGTGACGTGGAGAAAATACAGATCTTGATTCCCTTTCATCCGCGTATGAAATATCAAAGCTTCCAGAGACACAAGCCTGAGCTTAGCTTTTCTGAACCATCACAGAACCCTCAGCTCTGAGATACATTTCCAGACTAGGAATACATTTCCTATGCATTTGTCAAGAACTTGTAAACAACTTTACTCCAGAAGTTTCTTAAAATCCAAGTCACAGGAAGTCCATCTCCTACTTGGAAATGCTTCCCTTACAATGGAAAAATCTAATGGTTCTTCAGACTAATGAGAGTGCGCACATGCTGCTGGACACATTAAGACACTCAACTTCATGTATCAATACGAATTTTGTTAGAAAATGCTGAAATAGCATGGGATTTTAACTGCCAAGATCAGAGTTATGCTGAACTAGAAAGGTATCTGCGTTCTGTGATGGATTTGGTCATTGGAAACAGCTGAGTGATGTGGGCATTCAACTGGCCCACTCATTTTTCTATTAGTTCAGTAACAAATTTCTGATGTTCTGAGGCAGGCGATTTTCAATTTTAAACATATTGGGAGTTAAGGCTACAAAATACTTGGCAGATCTGATTATGCTAAAAGGAAAAATAAACAGTATACTTTCTCTGCAGTTACAAATAAAAATTACAGTGAATAAAGTAAATTTATCCAGAAAATGTTCTTAGAGATTAAAAAAACCCTGTTGCAAGCAACATTAGACCTAGTTTTTCAGTCATTCCTCTTCTAAATACTTCTTTTATTTTCCAAATCTGAGGAGTATTGCTACAAATCTGTCTTCCAGATGACCTTAAGATTGACCAGTGTGGACAGTAAGAGTAATTGCAAATGAGGATGTTTTAAACAGAGTTCTACACACAGAAGCCTAAACTTTTGATCAAAGCAATTCACAAAAATTTGTGTTCAAAGTAACAGCTTTACAGCAAATACCAGTATAACAACCATTTCAAACCTTACCTTCAGTAATTTGCACGAGGGAAATTCTGGTAAGGAACGCAATTTATTTTTTCTCAGATAAAGTTGTTCCAAAGATGCCATAGTCGCTAGTTTAGAAGGTACAGCTTCCAGGTAGTTTTTAGTACAGTCCAGCTGTCTTAAGCCTATAGAAGTCAGCGTGCAAGTGACAAACGGAAGAAAAAGAGAAAGTAAAAGTAATTTTCTACAGAAGCATAAATATCCTGGGTATTAAAATAAATAAAACTACATTTTGCCAATCAGAATTTTTGAAGAAATCGTATCAGTTAGCATCAACATTTACGACAAAAGGCACCTCCTTTTCATTTGTTCTTATCGGGACACTCTGGAATGCTTTCAACGACACTGCCAGCCACTGGCTCTTGCGTAGAGTACGGGACTGGCGGGAACAAAAAAGGGTCTAACACTGTAGACCAACTCAGACAGATCTGCAGGGAATTTCTACAGCATTTATAAAAGCTGGCAGTCTACTACCTCCTCCTGTAGATCTGCCACAGCTGCTAAACTAGGTGTTTCACATCAACCACCAGTCAGCTTGATATTTAACATTCAAATGCTAGAATTACATTTTAGCATTCTCTAATTTATGGGGTTTTTCTCTGCAATAATTTCAACTCTCTCTCATTTATGCTTTCTTTGCCACTCAATCTATGCGATAAAGAAAAAAATAATTACCAAATTGCTTGTTGCAGTCTTACGGCTAACAACTTCTAGGTCTATCAATACTTACACTTTTCTGATCGTTCCACGTCCCATTTATCAAGAAATATGAACCATAAGAGGGCTTAAGTTTGATCTACAGCAGCTCTAGATGATATTTTAAAAAATTTTGAATTAGTATTCTTGAGAACACAGTAACCATTTAAGAACATATTTTTAAAATTCTGAATAATATGCACTCCCTTTCTGAACAAACTACAGAACTGTCTGTACAGCATTTAATAATCTGAGGAAACTAATTTACTTTTCATCGCAGTGATATCTGCAGGCAGGTTCTTGAGCTGATTACAAGCCAAATTGAGTCGCACTAAGTTAATGAGCAAAGCAAAACTTGTTGGAATGTCTGTGAGATGGTTGTTGGACAGATCCTGAAGATTAAAAAAAGAAAGAGAGAGAGGGGAAGAGAGAGAAAGGTTAGAAATAGAGATGTTTAAAATATCCCACGAGTACTGCTACTGCAAAGTTAATTACTGGCAGAACGTTAAAATTAGATGGCTGACATCTTCAGGATGTCCCTGGTAGAAATGTGAATGGAAGAAACAAGTCTCCCGTGACTGACAGATCACAAGGGATTTGATTTACCTTAGAATATTTGGCAAACCAAGAGCAAAACTTGGTTTCAAAGAAAACAAACCAAAAAAACCCCTCCATGTAGTAACTGACAACATACATAGGTCATTAGAATATTCACTAAGTTTTGCCATCTAAGCCATGTGGGGTTTTTTAATTAGCAGTGGCAAAACATGGATAAATCAGCCTTTCTGCACCAGTAAATATTTTTGAAAAAGTTGTCATTTACTAGTTCTTCTAAATTGACAAGCTGTCCAAATCCATCCGGCAGGCAGCTCAGCTCATTGTGGTGAAGAAGAAGGCTCTTCAAGTGAGACAACTGCATCAGCTCTTCGGGGATACTTTTCAGTTTGTTGTGGCTAGTATTAAAACATGGAACACAGAGAGAAAAACAATTACCAACTAGTTTTAAGAACAAAACTGCACAAAGAACGCTTATGCTACATATGATGCTACCCAAACTACAGTTACAAATTAATTATCTTTTTAGATTCAGATGATGATTAAAAGTAGTCTTGAACAACTAAACAATATTCCAGCTGGATCTTACATTCCTTTTATGCAATTCACACCTACAGTGGCAGCACAGCCACTTTCACATGGTGCATGAACTTACAAAATTACTCCAGTAAAGAGAAGAATATGAACTTTCCAGCATTAATAAGATCTACACAATTATTTCCAATTTATATTATTCAGGACAACAAGTATTTTTGTTCCTTTAAAACAAAATTGACAGACCGAGGCACGTGAATGTAGACATTGCTTTTGTTTGATTATTCAAAATATCACTGTTTTCACAAAGAGACTGTGACTCTGAGTATCAGTGAAAACAATTTTAACAAAGACCACCAGTTGTGATGTAAAACTTACAATTCTCAATATACTACTATAGTTTAGTTAAAAATCTGAAACTAATTTTCTGAAAGAAAACATGACATGCTGCAATCTCTTATTCCCACTGTGGAAGTAACTGAAACGTATCTCATGTTCCAGTTCTGTAACACGTACTCACCTAACATCAAGTTTCTGAAGATTTTCTAATTGTCCTAAAGCAGAAGGAAGCGATGTCAGTTGATTATCGTGCACCTGGAAAATAAAGTTTTTAGAATATAGTTACTAATTTGTACCTTGTAGGTTTTCTTTCCCTACCCCAGAAACGACTCAAGCTAACCTAATACACAGAATGATTTTGTACACAAATAGCAGAATAATTTTGTACCCATTAATAGGTATGCCCGTGCCTTAAAGCAATTACTAATAGCAGTGCTGCAACTGTCAATCTGTCAAAATGCTACTGAATTGATAAATGCTAAGAGATTAGATGTGAAAGAGGGGTGTGTGCAGGAAACGTGGTTGCATCCAGTAATAGCTTTTCCCTCAGTGTCCATAATAAAACTTCCTGGATTTTTCTACAGAACTGTACCCACTACCAGTGTATAAAGCAGTATACTATCAGTGATCTGCAACAAGCTTTTCTTTATCTTGAGAATACACCGATGCCACTTCTACGCATCCAGCACTGCAGGGAAATGGAAAACAAAGATCTAAACCATGTTTTCCCACCTCCTACAAGGAGAGTACAGCCCTGCCATAATGGGATCATGGTACTTACATCAAGAACAGTGAGCGCAGGCAGAAGTTTGACATCCTCTGAAAGACACTGCAGTTTGTTTGAGGCGAGTATCAGCTTGGTCAGATCCGTCTGCTCCCACCAGCGATCCGCCGCGCCAAAGGAGAGATTTTGATGAGCTTCCTCTGGGGTATCCAAATTTATCCGCCACACATGCTGAGGCACTGCATAGGCAAACACACACGTGTCAACTGTATGATGGTACTGATACTTACTCTCAAACTCTACACTGTCCCAGTGCCTGTCCTATATACATTACATACATATATACATACATACATTAGGGCTACAAAGCTGGTGAGGGGTCTGGAGGACAAACCTTACGAGGAACGACTGAGGGAACTGGGGTTGTTTAGCCTGGAGAAGAGGAGGCTGAGGGGAGACCTCATCCCCCTCTACAACTACCTGAAAGGAGGTTGTAGAGAGATGGGGGCTGAGCTCTTCTCCCTGGGGACAAGGGACAGGACAAGAGGAAACAGGTTCAAGTTATGTCAGGGCAGGTTTAGATTAGATATCAGGAAATATTTTTACACTGAAAGGGTTATTAACCATTGGAAGAGGCTGCCCAGGGAGGTGGTGGATTCCCCATCCCTGGAGGTGTTTAAGAAAAGGGTAGATGAGGTGCTGAGGGACATGGTTTAGAAGGGGTTTTTGTCAGGGGGGGTTAATGGTTGGACTTGATGATCTTAAAGGTCCCTTC
>VXBO01007523.1:62423-109154 GCA_013400135.1 Rhinoptilus africanus | reverse complement strand
CGGCCCGCGGCCTCTCCCGCCTCCATGGCGGCGGCGGCGGCGGAGTGCCAGGCCGCGGGCCGCCCCCGGCCGCTCGCCAGGCGGCGGGATCCGCGCTGGGCCTCCGCGGGCCGAGGCGGAGCCAGCCGCTTTCGCAGGCCTCGGCGGCCTCCGTTCCGCTCTGCTGTAAGAGGTCATGTGCCTGTTACAGTTGTAATTACTCACGTAATTACGTTGTGCACGTACGCGGGGGAAAAGGCAGTCATTTACGGCATGCGATTACACGCGGGAGTCCTGTCAAACGCCCTTTTTTCTCTAGGATCCGTTTGTTCGAGGGCTCTCTTGCTAACCTCTGCTGTCTGATTAATCTCCAGAACTACTGGGACAGTTTAGATTATATACTAGGGAAAGATTTTTACAGCGAAAGGGTTATTGAGCATTGTCACAGGCTGCCCAGGGCAGTGGTGGAGTCGCCATCCCTGGGGGTATTTAAAAGCCGGGCAGACGTGGTGCTGAGGGATGTGGGGCAGTGGGGGTTTGGGCAGTGTTGGGGTGATGGTTGGACTCCATGATCTGAAAGGTCCCTTCCCACCCAGAGAAATCTGATTGTAGGCAGTCTGTGGATACTTGGCCATAAAACTAGAGTTTTGATAGAAATACGCATTCCTTGCAAAGATTCCTGGAATCACTAATATATAAATAATACACACTTATTGCATTAGTTAGGTGATAATGTTGATTTGGGCCGTATCGGTTTGATTTGTTTTACAGAACCTAATGTCATTATGTGTTGATCTTTTGCATAGGTATTATGTAAGTAAAAAGGTTTCTTTTTGCCATGATGAACTTGATTGTTTGATTGGACGTCAATCAAATGAGAACACAGTCAATTATTTTTAATACCCAAGACTATTTGGATTTCTTTTTTTGTTTGAGGGGGGGGAAAAAAGCTATCACAAAGCATTATTTTTTTTGTCATTGAATCTTCAATCCCTGCTAGCACAAAATCAGAAAAATACACCCATCCTGCCCTCTGGTTATGTGTGCAAATTCAGAAACACCAATGTTTCTGGTGCTCTTGCAGTTTCTTACTTTGGGCTGGATTTCGACAATTTCATGTTGGAAATGGAAGGAAATAGAATATATGTGTAACTGAAATTGAGGGACAGTTCCAGATGGGAGAGTTGGGTTGTTAATAGCTGGGATAACGAGCCTTAAATGTCAGAACCTTTAAAGCTTGGCAGCCAGCAAAGTAAATCACCTTTAAACAGATACAGTTATTTGATGTGCTGCTCTGTGTTTTGATATTTTGTCCAGTCTTTATGGAGGGTTATTATAGGTGAACTCTGTTTCTGTAACTTTGTAGTTTTAGATACATATTAACTAATCTGTTAAAAGATTACTTTTGTGGTTTGTGAATGAAGTGCTACACAAAAAATCCCCAAATCCAAAGCCCAGCTGAGCCACTCTCCTTCTACCATAGCCCAGACTGTCTGTACTCTCTGAGTTGGTCTCCTTTGCGCAAACGCGCAGTGAAACCGTGGCCCCACAGGACTCCACTTAGTACAAGCGTTGGATCAGTCTTGAGGCTGCGCGCCAGAGAGAAGTCCGTGGTGGATGCGTTGTAGAGCTGGGCTGTGGGACAAGAAGAGATGGCTTCAGGGAGATCTGCGTTGTGCCCTTGTGTCTGTAACATTTGATACTGGTAAATACCAGTCTTTAGGGCAAAGTTACTGGTTTTATATCCTGGTGTAAGTTTGTTTCTGCAAAAAGGGCTCCTGCATTTGTGCGCTGACCTCTGCCCCCTTTTGTTCTGGCGCTGGTGGTGTTCTCGCTTCAGCCTGGTCATTTTGTTGGTATAGAAAAATACCGAGTTGACTGCCCTTACAGCTGCGTCGGTGAAGGCTCTGCGTGAGGGAGAAACGGGAACAAGGTGCAAATAATTCCGCTAACCCAGGTGGCAGATATCTCAAATTGGATCACCAAAAATTACTTAAAACATTTGGCCTAAATTTCTTGTGTATTTCAAAAGTTCTAAATGAAAGAGAAGAATAATAATACTTCTTTACCTTGTAAGGATATTGTGAAGATTTCTTAGTATTTATGAAAAAGTTTTAACTATAGAAAAGCCACTGAAAAAATTAATACAGAATGGGAAATATAGTATAATTAAATAGGCCTTGTACAGAAGATGTAGAAAATATTGAATAGCTGTTGAAGTGAATGTTATACATTTTAATTCTAGAATGTACATCTTGGTGGAAAAATAGCATTTTTGAAGGCTGTATATAAGGGTTATGCAGTTGATACTAACCAGGCGCTTTTTCGGACTGTGGTTAGTGTTTAACCTTACTATTGTAAGGAGGTTTTGTGTCATTTCCTCGTGTTGCTGTTATACGGAGATTCCGAGGGCTCTGGCACCTTTAGACCCACTGCGTGTCTCCACTGGGGTGCTCAGGGATCTGATCTTGGGGTGCTTTAGAGTCTCCACTTTAGTTTCACACCAAAGAGGGGTGTATTTTCCAACTGTGGCAGCTTCTTTTATCTGTTTCTTCTAAAGCCTTTTATGTTCCTTCTCATTTAAACCTCAGGTGCTGACTTTTCCCTGCCTACAGTGTTCATCCATTTTTTGAGGGGTACAGGGTATAAATTATAGTCTGTAAATTCTCTCCATGATCTGAATCTCTTCATGTTTTACATTATACTGATACTCTTTCTTGAATATAGTATTTCTGAGTAACCAAGTTAGGAGCATATAATTTCATAGGTTGGATGTCACAGTAATTGGCAAGATCTTTTGCCTCGTCAATGAAAGTTACACAAGGACTCTACCATAAAACCAGCTCTACTTGCAATTGGCACTGGTAGCTGGTCTGCTAAGAAAAGGGCTGCAACTTCTGTTTCCAAGTGAAGCACATGGGTTGGGTTTTTTTTTTGGTGGGGGATTCGGGGTGGCTAACTTTGTTTCTTTCTGCCCACTGAACATGGTAATGTTGAAGAAGGTGTCTGGCGTGGGCAATCTAGTCACTCCAGCGTGATTTTATGTCAGTAATAATGCCA
Source organism: Rhinoptilus africanus (assembly GCA_013400135.1). Taxonomy (NCBI): domain Eukaryota; kingdom Metazoa; phylum Chordata; class Aves; order Charadriiformes; family Glareolidae; genus Rhinoptilus; species Rhinoptilus africanus. Next base: position 106,115 of record VXBO01007523.1, on the reverse strand, counting down.
GTGATAATGTTTGTGTTAGTGGCAGAAATATCCCTTAAAAAAAACCAACCCAGATTTAATATTTAAGATGCTGGTTGCAATATGAGGGAATTTTATTGGAGCGAGTAGTTAGAGGTTATGATAGGAAGGTTGGATTTCTGCTCTATTTCCGCATCTGCTGTTCTTCAGAATGTGTACGTTGTTCAGACTCCAGCCACAGTAACTTGTGTGTCTTGGCATCCATTGTCAACAAATCCGAGAGAGAATTACTGAATTTTTCAATCTCTGGTGAATTAGAATAATTATGGCCTTTTTTTGGTAACTGTTGAGAACATTCTGTTCTTGATGAATTTCACTCAGCCACAGCTTGGATTTTAGAGTGACTGAAAATACGTTTTTTAAAAATGAAGTACACTGATTTGTATTAATTTTAAGGCTACATAAGGATAGCCTTATGTACTTTCAGTTGGGTTTGTAGATTCAGCTGGCTGTACAGTTTAGTACGCAGCGGTACTTACCTATATAAACACTGTCTGCGCTCTTTCATCTTCCCGTGTTATCACAGACATTTTAAGAATGCTTGAAAGTATTGTATTGCATTTACGTAATAAATTGTTTAACTTTTGTACAACTTAGATTAGTATACCATTTAGATATGCCATAACTCCTTGATTTACTTTACTTTTAAAAAAATTTTACTACTGTGATTTTGTTAAACACTGTCTGCTAATGCTTCTTTGTTTTTTTTTGTTTTTATGCAAATGGCTTAAGAAAAGGCACCATTTTGGCAAGCTACTATGTATTTGTAGATACAAAAGAGCTAAGAGTTTCAATTTTTCTGTCTATGTGCCATTTATTGCCACAATGTTACTTTCCAGCCTATTAAATCAGTAAGATGCTGAATGAAGTGGATGTTTCTAATTTTAATATCTTAAAAACTGCAGTACGCTGGCTCCAATCTGGTTTTTAACACCAGGTTAAATTTAAAGTGTATTAAAGTGTGATCTGAGAGACGTTTAGGGCAATTCTTGAGTTTGCATAAGTTGCACATTGGGCTGAGCCTGTGCTCGGTGGTGAAGGTTAGATACTTTTTGGCATTTGCACTAACAAAAATAGATCTTGGATGTCCGTCTTGTTGCTGTCGAAGTCATTCTTGTTTATCCTGAATTCTGACAATTCTCCCTGCGCTTTCTGTACTTAAAGACTGGATCAACCCGGATCAACCCAATTGTTTTGACAGTGGGATGCATTTTTGAAGAGCTATTCTTATAATTGTTTCTGGGAATCTACTTAGGGAGGGTGAATCTTTGTCGTGAAGAACCCCTGATTATTTTTCAGAGCCACCTCTTTCAGCTAACTTGTACCGCCAGTACCTGAGTCAGAACTGAACAGCACATGTACCCTGCCCTTCCTTAGGAACTTGGGTTTTAGGACTTGCTACTATTTTCAGTACCTGTCCTGTGCCTTCTGGAGGCAGCTTTTAACTCATCTGCTGCACAGTTGTGTCTGCTTAACAGTTGTTCTTGCTGTCTTTTAGTTTACACATCTGAATAAATCCATTTTCAGGATATATGGACTTTTGAAACCCATTCTGGACCTTTAGCGGGTTAATTCTGCCTCTGGTTTTTGGGGATTTGGTTTTGTTTCAGAGGAGGGGGGGTGCAGATGTATGGCCTACTATCATTTCCTTTTGTTGTAGGAAGTAGATATTTCTGTGGTTGTTTTTTTTCAAGTGACTCAAACCTTCTGTTTGGATTTTCCATGGCTGGGATTTTTTACACAACTCTGCTTGAGTAAAGTTTTTCGTCTCCTTCCCTTCTCACAGACAGGTCATGAAAATTAATTTGCAATTAGGTGACTGGTCATAGATGTATCGTGTATGATACAATTAATGTCCAGTGACAAATGAGGCAATAAAACTATTTCTGCAATTTTATAGTGAATTGGCCTGATTCAGTGTAATTTCGTATCTGTAGTCATGCAAAATAGTGCTTGATACAAAACCTGAAATTGTGGTCTTGCATAGAGAAGTACCCCGTAGTCTCCTGTGACTTCCTGGTTTGGTGAAAGTGGGGAGACGATAGAAGTTAAAAGTTTCGTGCTGTCAGTTTCATGCTTGCTTTCATCTAAGTAATTAATTTCTTTCTTTTTCAGTGATTCTCCTTTGCCTGTTTCATCGCGAGTCTGTTTTGTAAAGTTCCATGATCCTGACTCGGCAGTTGTGGCCCAGCATCTGACAAACACTGTATTCGTTGACAGAGCGTTGATAGTCGTACCATATGCAGAAGGTTTGTGAATTGTTTAATGGCCTATGAAGCCACCATATGATGGCATTTTATTCCAGTATAGCTCACAAAAATGAGGATTAGTAAAATGTCAAAAGACATTAACATTTTGAAACCCTTGGTATATTGCCATTGACCCGTGGATTAAATAGTTTTTTTAATCTAGTGACACTGAATGAAAGTGGGAAGTCCACCTTTTGCTGGTTTTATGTGTCTTTAAGTTTAGCATATTAACGTTTTAGGCAGAATTATTTGCAAATTTTGCTCTGTGTCGGTCTCAATGAGACATATTCCTGAACAGACTTATGCAAACAGGTCAACTTTTTATGGAAATTTTCCCATAATTGTTAAGTGTTTACCACTTTCATATATGCGTAAATCTCTTCATGAGAATGGTTTCTCCCTCCCTGAGTGCACGGGAGAGTAGATTAACATTTCTTTGAGAGATACTGCCACTGCATTTAGTTGGGAGCTTCCCTGGAAAGGCACTCACTCTCGTTGTGAGGTCCAGTATACCAAGGGTTTGAATAATTGTGGTTTAATTTGAAAGTGAGATCTTCCAAGAGGTGCCAAATGGGCACTGGTACTAGTTTTTTATTCCAAGTTTTCTTGTTCATCCTTGATATATTTTATAGAATTTCACTAAATAATAAACTCTTCTCTCTGTTATTTGTGTGTGTGATTTTTGTAGTGGAGAAGGCAAATGCAAAGCCCTTCCAGATGACTGAAAAACAGTGGGTCCTCTGCAGCTACAGGGGATTCTAGACATTAACTAAAGGCCAGCAAGCACTCAAGTCCCCAAGTGTTTTCCTGGTGTAACCACTTGTTAACTACATTTTCTCTTCTTCTTTTTATTTTTACGTTTTAGGGTGTAATTTGAAAGGCAATGAGCAGGGTTTTTGGAACTTGCCTTAAAAACAAAGTGCTGAGAAGACACCTCTTCTTACAGAAGTCTTATTAAACTCTTCTAGACTTGCTTTAGAAGTAACTGATTTCCATTGTACTGTTTCTTGATTTACTTCTGAAATAATGGAATTTCCCATATCGCTTGAAATAAATAAAATCTCTGCAGATTAAGTCGTACTACAGTAATAAATTTGGTACATGGCCTGGGTTCAGACCTGTAATCTAGACATTGTAATGCTGTAGGCTGTCTTTTGAGGCCTGGTGAGCAGTCTTATCTTTGTATTCCTTAAATTTAAAAGATATGCAAACCTAATTTCTGGAATGTAGGAATCCTGCGGCATGACCTTTGATGGAGACATGCTGCTTTTTAAGAGTACAGAACACGTTCTGAAATTGCTGTTGAGTTACTGCTTCTGCTTTTGCCAGTTTAGGTATAATAGCGTAGTTGAAAGGCATCTTGTCCTCCTCGTTGTATTAAAGCCAGATACAGCAACAGTCCTTCTGAGTTAGCCCTGAAAGATTCTCCAAGGCCCATGGTGAAGAATGGTAGTGTTTAACTTTTCCAATAAGGATAAAAATGTTTTTCTTTTTGTCGGTCTGAGTTTGTCCATTGTGGATAAATCTGGCACGTAGAGAAATCTGCCCAGTAGTTTTGGTTCAGATTGCGTAAAGACAACAAAATTAATAAAGTAGGATATTTTAATGGGCCTGTTTAAATTAAGGAATTCCTCATGGGCTGTTTCTTGTGGTGTTGTAGCAGTTCAGAATGTTGATGTTTTTGGCATAATGATGTGGCCTATCACAGCCAGTAAATTTATGCCCCTGGGTTTGTAATCATACGCTTTTGTCCCTGTACTGGAGTATAGTTTTCCCTGCAAATGCGTACCACTGGGGTCCCGATTCAACAAGCTGTTTAAGCACGATACAGCAAGATTCGTAAAACTGTAGTGAAATTGCTCATGTGCTTAAAGCCAGGCATATGCTTAACTACTGTGCTGAACTGGGCCCTTTTATCTTTTATTTTCTGTTGTGATAATTCTGTATTAATATTGCCTGTCACTAAAGCAAATGTTTATTATCTGTTTAGTGCAATAATTATCCCCTATATCACAAGCGCACTCCAGTTTTAGCATACACAGACATTTTGCTGTTGGCTGTTGCTTTGTGTTATAGAACTATACACAAAGTCTACGGTAAGGTTTAGTATTTGTAATTTTCATTGTGATATTCCTAGATTTGGAAGGAACTCTTAAGATTAAAGGTGGCTGGGGGGGGTATTTAGGTTCTTTGGTTAATGTTTGTTTCTTTTGTCTGTTTCTTTTTCTTTCATTTCTACACATTCATGCAGTATTTCATGGTTCTAACAAAGCAGCAGTAAAAAAAGCTCTTGAAGCATGAAAATTAACTGGTGAGGGGCCTCATTGCTTTTTTTAAAATTGTAGTTAATTTATTTCTAAATACTTTTTTAAAAAACAATTAGAGGATCAGATGCATGATTTTTTTTTTAATGGATGCAGATCTTCTATGAGGTGTCTCAAGATAAGTCTGAGGATTTGTATTTAGATACCAGAAATGTTGTAGTTGCACTAATTTGAAATGTTTAGCTATAATTTATAAATATCCTCTGAGACATAATTTTGCATGCAAAATTACCCCATAATCTCTCTGTAGGTATGTTAATATATTTATGCATTAATGCCCTTTATCTAAATGACCTTTTTCCCCCCTCTCCCTCCATAACTTTTGGTATCTAAATTGATGACAGCTCAATGACACAAGCAAGATAACAGTGCTGTGTATTATACATTTGTTTATATTATCGGCACTTCTCAGTATAGGTGGAAGGAACCATTACCTTTATTTAACAGTGGTTTTTCTTTTTTGTTGTTGTGTTTTACAGTTCTTTTCCCTGGTTCAGCCTGAACTATATACCAGGCCCTGCTGAAAATACCACCCAACAGTTTTCTTCTGCAGCTTATCCAGTTTCTCTTAAGTGCCCTGTACATATTGTATGTTTTATGATGAGATGCAGTTTCTTAATATGTATTACAGAAACACTACTGGTATTTGCAAATATATAGTAAAATTGTTTTATTGAACTCTCATTTTGGGGGCTTGGGCACATTAACAAATTAATCCATCTGTATAGGGCTTTTGCTGTTGGATAGAATAAAAATACCTACCTAATTACTTGTTTCGCAGTAGGACCCTTAAAATTCTATGTGCAGAGCAGGCAGTGAAATAAGACACTTGTCTTAGTTGGCTGCAAGATTTTGGGCCAGAAGTTTCTTCTGCAGTGGCAGTATGTAGCAGCATTCTTGGTACAATAAGCATGGCACATACTGGAACAATTGCATTTTACTGCACAGGTAAGGAATGTGCCACAGTATACTGTATGTATGCACCCGTCCAGCCACAGACACACATACACAGCGTGTATTTGAAGATCTGCAGAGACTTTGGTTTTCATTTGACAAGTCAGCAAAAGCCCTACGCTTGATTCAACAAAAAATATTTCCATACCTTCTCTTTAAGTTTTACAAAATTTATATGGTAGGTGTAAAAGAAAACATAGTGAACTGTACCATATTATTAACCCCTAAATCAAACTTTTTTTGTCTTGTGTATCTTGATTTTTCTGTGTGCTTTATAGTGAAGCAGCCGACACGAGTCGTTGTTCATAAAACAGCTTTTGAAAGTTGAGAGCACACCCCTGGAGAACCGACTGTGCTTGCTTACGTTTGGTTCATGACTTAAAAATCGAGTACAGGTGATGAAATCTTGGCAGTGTTAACAAAAAAGTAGTGTGTATTGTGCTATTTTTTTGCTCTAGAAACTTAACCATTTGTAGAGAAAAAGGAACAGTCAAATTTTCACACATTGAAGTTTCATTCTGACAAAAAAGTTAATGATAAATATTAATAGACATCAAGCTTTGTATTTTAGCCAACATAAGTACTTTCAACAAACTCAGGTGGTGTATCAGGGAGACATTTTCTGGGTGTATTTGTGTATTTTCTGCCGTTGCAATGGAATGTGTTCTAATGCAAGGCTGTTTCTCTGCAGGAGTTATTCCTGATGAGACTAAGGCTTTGTCTCTCTTGGCACCAGCTAATGCTGTGGCAGGTCTTCTGCCCGGAGGTGGACTCCTGCCCACTCCCAACCCACTTTCTCAGGTAGGCTTCCCGGTTGGACTGGAGGCGAGGGAAACGATTCCGTGTCTTTTGTTGCATTCTAATTTACTTTCTGATGGCTTTTTTCAGGACAAATAGACTGAGGTGCTAATGCTATTCCTGTAAAGTTATAATTCATATACCTTAGTGGATTGTTACAGCTCTCTGATACGAATTGTGGCAGAATGGTGATAAGTTGCTAGATGGCGTACTTTGATTTCCCTAATATGATGCTTTTGGTATCTCGGGGCCCTGTATTTGTATCTCTCTCTCCCTCTTACCCGTCTTTTATCCATTGTACACTCACAGACAGATTGGACAAGCAGTAAGGTTTCAAATCTGTAAAGTTCCAGGAGTTTGACGTGCTGTGGGGATACCTTCTGTTAATACTGCAACTGAGGGGAAAAAATTGTAGCCTGTATTTGCTCGTTATCTAAATACACAAGAATTTGTGTGGAAGATGAACAGTAAGAATAACACATGGTGAAAAAAGGCTCAGTCAAAGCACGTATCTTACTGGAGAACAGAGAATCGGAAGTACAAGAGGAAAATTAGTAAGAATAAAGCGTCCTTAATTCTGCAGTTCTCAAATCTCCTTCTTCAGCTTGTGCTTGGCTCTTCTTTATGTATCTTCTGTTATGATTTGTCATTGCATGAAAAATGTAAAAATGTACTTGCCGTCAAGTTGTTCAGAAGGTCTCTTTAACCTAATGTAGAGGAAAAAGTCTGAAGTTTAACTTTGAAACTCGAGGAAAGGAATGAAGGAAACAAATACTGTCTTAAAGATCCCTTTCACCAAAAAACGTATGTATATAAATTCCTGAAAATGGTTGTTGAACCATCTTAATAATTTTAGTTCTGTCACTAAATCGCAGCCTACTCCCAATCTGCTTAATTGTAGAATTTATTTAACACCCACTTGTGGAAAATTGTAGTGAATGATCATTTTTTATAAACACATCTTGAAAGCTTGTTATGTAGCTCCTTTTGACTGTTACTGAGAGTTGGGCGTCTAACTTGGCAAAAACGCACTGGAGCTGTGGTTTATGTTCCCAAAATCAGTCTGTGGGAACGTGGCTTTTTCTTTTGAGACTGCAGGGAGAGGCCTGCACCGTTTCAAGAGCTCAGCTAACTGAAAAAACTCAGTGTCAAAAAGTGGAAGGTTCCTTGCTCTTGGCTACATGCTCTTGCTGCCGCTTTTATGCTGGCTCTGGAGCTCATCGGCTTCTCTTGTGAGCGACTGTGTTATCTTTGTGCTGAGACACAAGCTAAGTTTTCTGATGGGCAGTGGGCTGAGTTGGTTGACAGATGAGTCTCGGGTGCCGGAGCAGCCAGAAGGGTGGCAGTGAGAAGGAAGGAAGGGAGAGCAAGACCCTATTGCGGCAGCACGGCATTTGACTAACATAATATCATGTGGATTTCAGCACAGCGTGTGTTTTGTTTCAGTGTATGTTTTGATCGTCTCACTTCAGATAGCCAAAAAATGAGGTTCTTTTATGAGGCTTCTAGATAAATTTAAGGAATTGAGACCTACGCTGTCATTCTATTTATTCTTCCAGTAGCTTTTCAACTTGTATCCCAGTTTTAACCGAATTTGGGAAATTTGCAGAGATATAATAAAGTTACATTGTCTTTTAACATAAACTGTGTTAATTTCAATCCTAAATTGATTTAGATATGTGGTAGTTTGCTCAAAACCTTATATATTCTTATTATATATGAATTTTCATTTTAACACTGGAAAAGAATTTCATTTTGAACTATTTCTTGAATGTAGTAAAATGCTTTACTTCCCCACCCATCTGTTGGGATGCAGAGGAAACAGAATTTCATTTTTGCATATTTATAGGAAAAAATCTTTCATATACTAAACTTTGGAATATCTGAATAAGGAAAACTGAAATAACTCTCACTGACCTTAGTATAACAAGTAAAACCTGTTTCAACTTTCCACATATCGAACACTTGGGAATCTTGGTCTAACAGCTTTTATCAATTGAATAGGGTTTTGTCTAATTGCTGTCTTTGTTACAGATTGGTGCTGTCCCTTTAGCTGCTTTAGGAGCTCCTGCGCTCGATCCTGCCCTAGCTGCTCTTGGGCTTCCTGGAGCAAACCTAAACTCTCAGGTACAGCACACGGTCTGACATTTTCTCTAGCAAATGTGTAGTCTGATGTGCATACGTGGTGCTTTTAGTGTTCACCAGTACATGAAATAACAAGTTGAAGATCTGGAAATGCTACACTTTGGTTTGAAGAAGTGTTACAAAATACGACATTTTATTAAAGGCTTGGCTGACTAGCCTGCGCAGGTGGCTGGTGCTCTAAACTTCCTAGAATTGTTGCAGAATGCAGTCTTTGTTTCTTGGCACAGCAGGTTTATATATGAACACTTTTTATTTTTCTTTTCTGTTTTAGAAGTAATTTTCATTTGTATCAGTTTAACAGCCACTGTCTGAAAAAAAACCCAGCGGCTGATTTTTCTGAGCACCCCTTTGGAATAAATAGTATCTGCAGGAGTATCAAATTAAATGCTGGAAGGACCTAAAAATAATGTAGGACTAGTAATGGAACGTTTCAAATATGCGTTTGGTTCAAATATGAACCTGTCTTGTACTTACATTAAAAAAAAATATTTGACGAAAATACTGAGAAGACTTTCCTAGTCTGTGGTCTTTTTTAAACCAAATAAAAAAAGATTGAAGTACTAAGTAATAGTAGAATACTGAGTTAATATTTAAGATACAAGAACCAAATACTGTACAGAGAACATCTTTTCCAGGTACAAGAATTAGTAATAATTTAGTGCATCCATCATTTAGCATTCTCTTTATGCATGCAGTGTATATTATCAAGCAAATAGTGGTGATAAAGAAATAACAAATGAAAAAAAGCAAAAAGCATTGTAATGCATATTAGAAAAATACAAATTTGTTAGGATGAAGGTTTGTTTCCTTTGTCCATTAAGCGAGCTGATTGCAACCTGTTTGGGTTCAGCACGTGGCTGCCTCTCTATAAAGAAAATCAGTGGGAACTAAACATTTTGTTGTTAATACACCACTGGTACAGGAGGAGACCTATTGTAATAATATCTGGATTTTCCTAAGAGCTGTACAATATATTTTTAATGGAATTTTTAGAGTAAAGAAGCTTTTTCTTACTGTTCATAAATATACATAGAGCAACTTGGTTCTCTAACGAGGTCTCTATTCTCTTGAAGTAGCAGAGAAATAACCTGTAAATACCAGAAATATTTGTATTTTAAAGTGCTTTGATTCTTTGCATGTGAGGGCCTTTGTCCGCTGTGGAAAAAAAAACGTAATTAAGCACCACTGATGTGAGGCTCACACCCTCACCACCATCCACAAACATTAAAGTAGAACAATATGCCTTTTCGTCTGTAACTTCCTTGGGGTGTGTTTTGGTTTGGTTTTTTCATCTGTAGAGACTTTTTGCTGCAGCCACTGCTGAGGGTACATTCAAGGACGGTAATCTTCTCCAGCATACACATCTCCCAACATGATCTTAACTTTTTTTTTTCTCCCCCCTCACAGTCTCTTGCAGCAGATCAGCTACTAAAACTTATGAGCACAGTGGATCCAAAGTAAGCATCAGTCTTTACAAATACTTACACTGCACTACACTTTATCTTGGGAAGATCTGTTGGGATGCAGTATCCGATCTTTGTCCTGCAGGGCTGAAATGGAGGGGCTGTGCTCATGGCAGGAGCTGGCCCAGATGGCCTCCAAAGGTCCCTTCCAGCCCAGACTGTGGGTTGATTCTGTGGTTGAGAATGAGCCGAGGGCAGCAACTGTTGTAAAAGGCAGCAATAAAGGAGTCTGTGTTACAGCTGTGGGAAGATTACAAAAGACAGCATGTCTTATCACTTGGTAGAAAAAGGGAGCAAATAACAGTAAGCACGAGGATTTGCTCATTTTTACTTCAGTATACAGAAAAAGGATAATTTTTAGTCAAAATACTATGGCGTGGGGACAGTGAGTAGGGGAGGATTGTAGCACTTCATGTATTCATGTGCTGTTAAGCTATTGATAACATTGCAATAGGATGCCATTGGAAAAAAGCAGTTAGACAAAGCAGTAGATGAAAAGTGCACTAAATGCAAAGAAAGCACGTCTGCCTCAGAAAGCCCTTGTACTGTGAAATGCAGGAAGCTTTTGGGGAAAATTCTTTTAACTCGGCGTTGGGAAAGCGCATCGATGTGTGCCTGCCCTGCTGCAGGATTAGCTAAATAGATCTTTCCTGCTATTTACAGTTTGCTGGAATTCTGAGAGCCGTATGTGCTAGTGTCTTGTGAGACTGTTTCCAGCACAGCTATCGCATCTTAGACTGCTACTCCATTACCTGAGGGGGGACAAAACGCAGGCAGATGCTGATTCACATAGATCAGTCACTTTGAATAGGGAGCAGACTGACAGTGGAGGGCACCTAGTTCTTGGATTCCTCGACACTGCATTTCTAAAATTCTTCTTTCTTTACTAGGCTGAACCATGTAGCTGCAGGCCTTGTTTCACCAAGTCTGAAATCAGATACCTCCAGTAAAGAAATAGAAGAAGCTATGAAGAGAGTACGAGAAGCACAGTCACTAATCTCTGCTGCTATAGAGCCAGGTAATTTTAAACCGTGGAATACCTCGATCAAGATGGAGTTTTGACGTAGTTTATGATAAAAGCAAAATACTGGCTTAATGCTTTCATGTTCTATGGTGACTCAGTTTATAGTAGACAGTTTTTTAATTGTCCTACAGTGTGAACACTGCATGTGTCCTGCAGAAATGATGCAGGGAATTACTCATCTGTTGGTTTTCCCAATATTCGCTTGATTATAAGGTTGTAAAATGCTTGAGCTTCCCCTGGTGGAATTTCATACTGGAGATTCTTTGGAAACAGCAAGTGGCTTAAGCACTTGACATCCTAGTGATGTCTGTTCTTGGGGGTGATTTTCTTTCTTGTCATTCCTAATCTGTGGAAGTTTGTAAATAATTCTTTTATCTTTTTAGCTTATTTCAGTAGATTTTATTTTAGAGTAAGTTGCAGCAGTTTATCTACAAATCTCAGATCCACCAAATCTGAGCAGCAGTAACTTGGAACACTGAAAATACAGTTCTGCAACCTCCTGATCATTCTCAGGAAAGAACAGAGCTCCTCTTTTATTACACCAGAAAAATGTGCTGATTGTTTTGCTTGAGGCTTTTTGTGGGAAATTCAAATCAGTAATTTGAGAGATTCTTTAGCCCTTCACAAAATGGCAGAGACTCTGAGATTTTAACAAGACTTTCCATTGTCCTGCAGCTGTCGTCTTTTAACTGACTTAACTTAAATATTTCCTGCATTTTGACTACTTCAGTTTTGCATTAAACTTTCTGTTGGTTTTATGTCACGTGTGGGTTCTTTGTGTTGAGGAAAATGACAGATAAGCCTTAATTTCAAATGTCAAAATATTCCTTAGGTTTTCTTTATCTTGTTTATCTCTATAGCATGAAGCTCAACTTGCTTTTCCTTTTTAATTCCAGACAAAAAAGATGAAAAACGAAGGCATTCGAGGTCAAGGTCACGCTCAAGGAGGAGGAGGACACCTTCTTCATCTAGACACAGGTAGTTAGCTTGTTTGCTTTTTTTAAAAAAAAAACCCAAACAAAAAAAACCCCCAGCCCATATAGCTGAAACAATTCCTTCAGAAATGCTTCTTGGAAGCAAGACTTCTCTTGTAGAGGCCAACAGATGGAAGAATGGAAATGGTCTGAGGAAAGCCGAGGCTGGGGGGATGGAGACCCACCTCTGCTTTTGTAGAAAGGGTGGGAGAGAGATGAGAGCAGAAAATACCTCAAAAACACCTTACACTGCTGCAGAAAGAACTTGAGGACACCTGGTTCCAGCAGTGTTCGGACTCTCGTTTAGCAATAAACTGTGTCTTTTGTCAGATAACAGTCACCTTGGCACAGAGCCTTGGTTTTACACAGCCCTCACTACTATGAACTCCGAAGCCCTCTAGGCTGCCCATTTTAAAATAGCTTCTTAGGCCTCGCTTCTTTCTTCAGTCTCTTTCCAGGGGGCTCGTTTGGTAATTATAATTTGTCTTAACAGCAACTACTAGGAGGCTTCCCTGAGCATTGTTATTTACGTAAATTTTTACATCTTGGGCTGTTTTTCTAGTATGTGCAGCAAATTCAACTTATGGAGGTATCTGGGACAGAGGTTTTTCCAGCGTTTTCTATGTTATGATTTACTTGGAGATCAGCTGTGTTCACGCATCCTGACTAGAGATCCTAACTGTCCTAGCCAGACGGAGAGACATGGGGCTCTCTGATGCCAACAGCAATGAGGCGTGCATCATTGTGCATTACAGCACTGTTAGCACTGAGCAGACAAATTCTGAATAGCGTATTAAAATTCCGTGTATTTAACTGCCATGTACCGTGTGTTACTGTTAGACGGTCAAGAAGCAGATCGAGGAGAAGGTCCCATTCAAAATCAAGAAGCAGGAGGCGATCTAAAAGTCCAAGGCGAAGAAGATCTCATTCCAGAGAGAGAAGCAGGAGGTCTAGGAGCACATCCAAAACCAGGTAATTGCTTCGGGAAATCTGTGCTATTTGCTAGAAATTAAACTACTAAATTTTGGTGCTTAATCTAAAATAAACCCAAAAAAACCCCCCCAGAACAAACAAACGAAAATAAACTAGGGCAAAATGAGCTAGTGGCTCTTTTTAAAGTCATAGTCTCTTGTAACATCTTACAGAATTTTATCACGCTTGCCCTGTGCATGTGCAGAGTTAGTGACAAAAGAACACGTAACCGGCTTTTCCTAGGAGTCGATGCAGCCAGCATCGGCCAAATCCCTCAGGAGCTGTCTTTGGGAAGCAGGAAGCTCAGCATCTATGCTTGCAGATTTTCTGCTCTTTGTACACAGAGGCTGTTAAAAGAGCAGTTCTTTTATTTTGCTGTAGATAATTGTGATCTGTGTTGCCGTTAGTGCAATGTGACCGCCCCAGAAACACTAACCGTTCTGTGCCATCCAACGCAGTTATCACGTCTTCATTCATTTTCCTGCGTAGCAAAAATAGCAAATGCTACTTGACTAGTTTGAAAATGACTTAACACTTAACATCTGTGTTTTACTAAAAGGGATAAAAAGAAGGAAGAGAAGGAAAAGAAACGTTCTAAAACTCCGCCCAAAAGCTACAGCACAACTAGACGATCAAGAAGCACAAGCAGGTACAGTAACGTGAGGTTTCCCTTGGCCTCTCTTTCCCGCGTCCTTCGGCTGCTGTGACAGAAAGAACATCCTTGTATGTGGCAGGCTGCTGGTGCAGTCGTGGCTGGGTTGGCTGCGCGCACAAACCTGTGTACGCGCTCTCTGCCTCTCGCCGCTCCACAGGGTGCTTTGTTTTTTCCCCTGATACTGTAATTATCTGAAGGAATTGTTTGGGCTCACAATAGTTCCTACTTGCTCTATCTCAGAGAGAGTATGATGCTGTGAGGTCACTGTAAAACTCTCTCCTGATTTATGAAATAAATACATGCAAAATATGTGCCATTTGTTTTTAGAAGTCTTCCAACATTAACATGCAGTAGTAAGGGGAGCCAGCTGTCCTGTTTGCGAAGAGTCGGCGCCCCTGGCGCAGCCTGAGCCAGCACATCACTGGGGAGGTGGAGGCAGAGCAGGGAAGGAGCTGCTCTGCTGCTCAGCAGCTGCCGGGGCTTTGCGCCGCTGCTTCTAGTGAACAGCCGTTTCCCGTTACACCTATTTGCTGCCTCCTGAGCAGTGCTGGGTTTGGAGCCGGAGGTGTACCTGTAGCTTTACAAAAACCAAACAATCAACAAACCAAAACCGCTTTGATCTCTCTTTCCTGCAGAGAAAGACGACGTAGGAGAAGCAGGAGTGGATCACGGTCACCTAAAAAACCCCGGTCTCCGAAAAGGAAAATGTCCCGGTCCCCATCTCCAAGAAGGTCAGTAAACCTCTTCCCTAAAAAAATAATGAAGGTGTCCAGGTGGGAAATTCTCAAGAAGTAAACTGGCCAAGATCTCGGTGGGGTTCTTCTGAAGGTGGTGTGTGTTTGGCGCTTGTCTTACACCGAGCCCCTAGGTTGGCTTCTTGAGAGAGGGGGAGGAGGTGTGTCTCTGCTGGCTGCTCCCACATCTGGCATCATTTAATCGGCTTCAAGCGGAGCGCTTCTGGGAGTGCCCAGGCAGGAGCTGGTCCAGGCCCAGGAGCAGGAGAGACCCTTTGGCTCTCTGCGGTAGGAGTCAACCAGGCATTTCGTGATCCTCAAACTTGAGAAGCTCCTTCGTGAAACACCGTAGTGTCGCTGTTCTCAAACGGGTGTTCCTTGGACTTCCCTTTGTGGTGGCTGTGTTCCATCCAGAGCTAAGGAATGGGGATGTTTGGTTCTTCTCTGCAAGCGAACGCAGGACCTTAGTTGCACACAGCTCATTCTGCCTTTGGATTTGTAACGAACTATGGGTAACGATCTGGGCGCGGTCTGTGTTCTTGTGACAGAATGGTGCGATTGCCATTTTCATTCTTCGACACACTTTATCGTTGCAGACATAAAAAGGAAAAAAAGAAGGATAAAGACAAGGAGAGAAGCAGAGATGAGAGGGAGCGGTCAACAAGCAAGAAAAAAAAAAGCAAAGACAAAGAGAAGGATCGTGAACGGAAATCCGAGAGTGATAAAGACGTGAAAGTATGTTTAGAAACCTGTTTAACTTCCCTGCCTCTGCTGCAGTGTTGGCCTGAAACAGGGGCTTTGAAAGCAAGTTTTACCTTTTTTTTTTATCTCGGCAAAGCAGGTCACAAGGGATTATGATGAAGAGGAACAAGGGTATGACAGCGAGAAGGAGAAAAAGGAAGAAAAGAAAATGGCAGATTCCTCCTCCCCGAAAGTGAAGGAGGCTGCCGCTGATAAAGGAAGCGGGGATTCAGCCCGGGAATCCAAAGTCAACGGGGATGATCATCACGAGGAGGACATGGATATGAGTGACTGAGCTCTGCCTGTGCGGCGAGCGCCGCTGCGGACGCGCATCAGTGTCATTCCTGTGTGATTCTTTTACGCTGTACTTGTTAATCCTAAATCTAGATGTATACAGCTCTGAGCTATACCCGGTTTGTAAATCTCCCCGTACTAACTCCCACCAAAAGCTTTCCAGAAAGGTAACCAGCCTCGTTAGGGCCCGAAGGGGCGGCCTGGCCCAGCCCTTCTTACTAACTCGGTGATGTCCCCCCGCGTACCAAGCCGCATGCGCCTCCAGCAGGCACGGCCCGGGTGGTGCCTGACCCCCACCCCGGTACCCTGCTCCCGTCCCCTCCTGTTCCCGGCGCCGGCACCAGCGCAGCGCAGGGAATGCGGGGGCTGCATGGGCCCCCTGCGGAAACACCCGCAGCTTCTGCTGCATCTACGGAAGGGTCTTCAGTGTGACTACACAAAAAAAAAAAAAAAAGACGTTACATCTGAAATAAGCATTCTGATCTAGATAGATTTTTGTTCCTGCATTATTTTTTTTAAGCTGTGTGGCTGGGCTTGGTTTTGTTTTCGTTTCGTTTTCCCGGTTTTGTTTGGCTTTGACAAAGTTAAAATGCACTGACCTTTTTGAGGGCTTTTTTTAATCTGTCCGTTCAAATCCATCTCAGGCGAGTTGTAATGGTTCTTAATTTTCCTTCTGGAGCCGCGGGAGGTGAAACTCTCCGCTTGATCAGCGCCCAGTGATTAAAGGTTGATTTGTGCAGTTTTCCTAATCCAGGCTGTTTTATTTCTTAATGAGCTAAACACGTTGCAAAAAGGTAGTGCATTTTAAAATTGACCTTCGTATGCTTTTAAAAGCAAGTCTACTTGATAATGTACTTTTTACTTGATCTCAAGTTGTATAAACTAATAAACTTGTGTTTACTGTCACTGCAGTAGTAACCTTACGCACACGGTGAGTCCCTGGTAGATGCAGAGTAGTTAGACGAGCTCTTCTCTTAGTTACACAATTTCCAGAGCTTTTACTTTTGTGCAGGTAAAAAGACAGAAGTAGGCTACAGTCTGTGCCATGTCGATGTACAGTTTCTGAAATTGTTTTACAAAACTTTGATAATAAAACCCTTAAACTTATACTCTTGTTCCTATAAAACTCTGCTGGTATTTATTTACACCACTGAATGTACGGAGCTTTACCTCAGCGTGGTTCTCTTCATCTCCCTGTTTCAGACGACCGTAACGACTCCGGCTCTGTAAAACCTGGAGCTGCAGGGAGGCGCCGGCTGCCCTTTGAGCACGTTACACTAAAGAAAGAATTAATTTACTTCTTGGGGAATGAAGGGAATGGGCTTAAATGGGACCCTAGAGGTGTTACGGGACAAGTGCTTTTAAAAAGAAACATGTATTTGTAAAAGCTTTCTGTATTTCTGTTGAAATATGAGCGTTCACCTCCTCGGGATGGTGTCGGAGGCGCGGCAGAAAGGGGAGCAGCTCTTCGGCTCAGCCACAAAATCCGGCTTCAAGGGGAGATTTTGGAATGAAACTGTAAGTGGTGCTTGAACTCCTTCACTCTGACGAGTCAAACCATCGTCTTTTTAAACTGTCCCTTCGCCCCGGGCAAAGTGGAACTTGCCGTTTAGATGCGCAGTGTCATTTTTAGAATTTGTAGAAATGTAAATTTTTACCAACTGTTTTGAGTATTTTGTCAATACAGAGAGGTTTATGTCATACGACCAGGTCTAGGCTTTTATTGCTAGGGGAGAGAGTGATAGTTCTTGTAATAAAACATGAATAGACCCAGACGAGGTGCATGATGTCTTCATAGATGTGCCTTTTGTGTTGTCATCACGGTATTTACATGTGAAGTACAAGAACATAAACCGATTTACAGTAATAAAGTAAACCTCCTTGATCCTTGGTGTTGTGGAAGTCATTCCCATGCTGGAGTGAAGAACGGAGTCAGGAGAGCGACCTCGAGAGGATCTATCAGAGGCTACGTGTAGTTAAGCAATGGTTTGTTTTCCTAACGCCCCGAGCCTGGGGTGTGTTACCGTACCTCCGGCTGCCCCAGCCCAAATACAAACTGGAAGCACGGTGGTGGCTTCAGCCCACGGCTGCTTATTAACAGTAGTGTTTGAGTAATTAATCACGGTCCATCCCTTTGGTTCATGGCCTGCGGGGGGAAGGGGGGCGCTGGCTGCAGGGACGAGCCCGTCCCCTTTCCTGGGGTACAGGGGAGCCGCGGCCACCCCCTGCATTGCCGGAACCTGGAGAGGAGCCGCTTCTCCCGGGTGTACTCTGGCACCCAGCACGGCGGGAGGGGGAACAGCTTTAGTTCAGGAATTTTAAGTTAGTTTGCCAGTCATTCCGGAGGCACCTCAAGGTGAGGCCCCCCCCTGGCCCTGGAGAGCTCAGTAATGCAGAGCATTGCTTCAGAGTACTGCAATCCCGGTTTCCCAGAAGCTGCTCCCAGCCTCCCGTGTCCTCACAGCTGGATTTAACGGACCGGCTGCGCTGAAGCGCAGTAACTGAGTAACTTGCTAATTGCAGAGTGAAGGGTCCTGCTCTCCTCCCGGCGCCTGCTGGCAGCTCCCACCCGAGTCGGACAGTGGGACCCAGCCCAAAGCCGGGGTCTGACACCCCCCGGGGGCCACGGGCGAGGAAGGCACTTCTGCGGGTGCAGGGACCCCATCAGAGCTCTGTGCAACGCGGTAGCGGGTCCTGGCTCTGCCACCGGAGCCCCAAAACGCGCCGACAGGGAGCAGGAGTGGGGTTTGCTCATGGCACCAGCCTTACCTTCGCGATGGGCAGCTGTGGCACTTCCTGCAGCTCCAAACGGGAGTTCTCCTCCCCCTTTATAAATAGGAAACCTTTAAAGTTGGCAAATCCTTAGTTACAGAGGGATGTCTTGATCTCTGCTCTGCAAGCTCAACTTCCCGTGCTTGCAGGAGGGCAGGAGAGCGCTTCCAATTCAAAAACCAACCCAAACAAAAAACCTAAAACCCCAAAAAAAACCCTTCTAAAAGTCAAACTGAAGCTTTAGAAGTTCCCGGTTTTGCTCTCCGAGGCATCCACAGTTCCTCCAAGACACTGCTGTTATGACCAACTGCCACATCCTATCTAAGTGAGAACAAACTCCTGGATGGGGGAGACGAAGCTTCTGGAATTACTGACCTGAAGAGGTTTGTTTCCTCCCCCCCAGACCCTCCGCTCCCCGAAGTGACTCCGCGTCCCTCCGGCGCCGCTGCCCCTCTCCGCCACACAGGCCCATGAAATCTGGAGCTTTACAGAGGGGAAAGAACAGCCTGTAATGAAAATGCGGGATTTTATTTTAAAAATGACCAATAAAACGCCCTTGCAGAAGGGAGCAGCGTGCGCTCGGCCCCTCGCACCCAGCCCCTGCCCCCGGACACATCCCGACCCGCACCGTGGCCCCGGAGCCAAAGCTGCCTTTTCACATCTGGAACAGTGTCAGAATCCAACAGCATGTTTTGGTCTTTATTCTAACAAATGATACAACCAAAAATTACCATTAGTGAAGGTAAGTTAAAAACATGGACCAGACAACTAGTAAAATGCAAAAAAAGTGACATTGTTTCCATGACAATTACAAATTGTAAGGAAAATAAACGTGAAACTGCAGCATTACAGGAAATTTGTTAATACAGATTAAATAACGCAGTTATCCTCCCATGAATTGCAAATCAAGAACAAATACATTTAAAAAAACAGACAGTTGCTGTGAATATCAACTTAACCAGGGGGGTTTCCAGCACAAATACATCCAGAGGTTTTTTGTAACAAATCATTTCCATACGTAAATCGAGGGTCGCGGTAAAGTGAGTAGAGTGGCTGCAACAGCAGCTCCCTCAAAGGAAAAAGAAAATGTGTTCCCTTTGCCACCAATTAAAGCAACGCTTTGGAAGACCAGTAAAACAGTTTGGTTAAGAAACAACCCTAGGAATTCTTTTGCAATGATTTCTTGTTTGGGTTTACCAGAATTAACGGCTGGTTCTCAGTACTTATTCGTAAAAACACCTCACGGCCACCAAGGAAAAAAATAATAATAGTAAAGTGGTGAGACCAGAAAGAGAACAGTGGCCCAACTGTGAGCCGAGGCGGCCTCTCCTGGCACCGAGGTTCCCCCCGCTATGGCCACCACGGGGCCAACGAGCACCTCAACACCCGGTTCGGAGCTGACCCGCGCGGTTCGGAGCCCTGGCCGTCCCGAAGGGACACCACCCCCCCGCAGTGCCCGGGATGGCGTCCCCGGCCGGAGGCTCCCCCATCCCGCGGTGTCCCATGCCCGTGGCAGCCCCTACGCGTGCGCAAGGGGAAGGAGCAGGAGAAGCTGCCCCGCTCCTGGTGCGCGGCAGCCATGAGACATCCCTCCAAAACCGCCGGGATGTGGGCTCCCTGGCCGCGGGAACGGAGCTCCCCTCGACACCCAACACGCTCTTAAGGAGAAGATAAGGAGGGAAAACCAAAGTTCTGCTAGGTCAGTCCTGCTAGAAGGAATAATTTTCCAGAAGGGATGTGGAGAGGAGACGGCGGGTGGTGAAGGAGAGCGGTGGCCCCAGCGCAGCCGCGGGCTCCCTCCACGCCGGGAGCGCTCCACCCCGCCACAGCGCGTCCCGAGCCACAAGCGCGCTCCTCGTGTCCCTGCGACTCGCAAGGAAGCTCCGGTGGGAAAGATGCCGGTGTCGGTGTGACAGCCCCCGCTGAAGGGCGGCACCGGCAGAGCCGCGAACTGTCCGGAGCCGAATCGCCCGGCTCCATCACGGGAAGAGAAGCAGCAGTGGGATACGTTCACTGTCAGAATGTGAAAAGACTGCCAGAGGTCAACCGAATCTGTGTCCGCCCTGCTCTGCTGACACTCCAAATTACAGCAAGCCTTAATATATAGCAACCCGCTATAAAAAGTTTCCGCAAATCTTAAAACGTATCAAAGTTAGTGGCCGCGTAGTCATGAAGGTTAAAAAAAAACCACAAAATCTGCAGCCGGGGTCTGTGGGAACTGCCCGAAAGGGCTCCGGGAAGCGCAGTGGGCCGGGAGTCAGAGCCCGTGGGCTCTTCCACGGGCAGATGCACAGAACCTCCCTTTTCAGCTGAGGCGACCCAAAAAGCTTGGCTCTTGGCGTTTTTTTAAAGTCTGGACTCCGGTCCCCAGCAGCGCCACACCACCCAAAGCACCCGGCTCCAGCTGGGAACGCTCCCTCCCGTCAGCACGCTCTGATGGCAGTTTGGAACAACCAAAAACGCAAAGCAACATGAAACATGTGGCTCTTTCCCTGTAATAATTGAGAAAAGGGATTTCCGACATTCCCCTTGCATGGAACGGTTCCCTGCGCTTGCTGGGACTGCCCACGGCTCCTGCCGCGGTGGGCTCCCCGGCCGCGCCGCGCCACCCCGCAGCGCTGCACGGCGCCGGCCACCAGCCGCCCGCAGGGGACCAGGGCCACCTCCAGCACCCCGGGGTGACGGGGGAGCTGAGGAGCGGGAGGTGGGCCCCCTTCACAGCACCGACGGGGAACACCCCAGGAATTCATAATGACTTGGAAGAACAAGTTCTGTCATTCCTAGTGAGTGTTCAACATCTGCTACCGATACAGTACTTCAAAAGTAATCACAGTTCCGCATTTCCCTTTGCTTCCCCCCCCACCCCAGTTTTATTTTCGATTTGATCCGGCACTGCTAACCCCAGCGCGTGGATGTCAGTCGGCAGTCGCCTCACTCACCCGTCCCACCGCAGGGCTCCCGGACGCCGGCAGAGGATCGACCCCACTTTGCCTGGGCTCTGCCGACAGCGGTTCGCCAGGAGCTTCTCCAGAGCAGCCTCCCAGGGTTTACGCCGACAGATTCCAGAGGTTTTGCGAGAACGCCTGCTTCGGACAGGCGCTTCCCCGTCCCCTCGGCGTGCCTGACAAGTCAGCTTTATTGCCTTGTGCTGAGCCACCTCCATCCGCCGCCCGCAGGGTGCATTCGGTGGGTTCCCTTCACTAAGCGTCGATGGTACTCTTCGTCAGAAAGTGTGATGCTTAACTCTAGTGATTTCCAGAAAAAAGTTTTAACTACAGTGCACAAAGAATATAATTTTGAAAATATTTACATTTTTGTACAATTACACCACAGCACTTTTAATCTAAATTTCTTAATACAAACAAATAGCACCATTAGCCTTTTGCACAAATTCTTTCTAACAAACCAAAAAGCTGGATTATTGTCAAATTAGGAGACTGGAACCACTTGGAATGAGAATAAGCTCAAGCAGCGAGAGTGCCGAACCGCCGACCTATTCCAAATACTAAGAGGAAGGAAATAACCTGGAAACATCCCAAGCATTCGCAAATAGAGTCTTCCAAGGTGGGCCCTATTCAATGTGCACTACAATTAAACTAACTTCAAGAAACATTTTCCTATGTGAAGATTTAGTGCTTGAGCTTATTGTTCTAGTAACCCCTCGCATCCCATGTTCTCCAGTGGCTGAATACGAGATAACCTAGCTGACGCTCAACCATCATGGAGCAAGTCTCCTAAGTGAACGTGACAAAAGAAGGAAAAAAGTGACAATTTCTAGCTGCTGAACCTCCGAGCAGGCTAATGGGCAGGGCAGGGACTGCCAGGCCGGCATGGTGGAGGGCAGGGAAGCGCAGAGCCAAGGAAAAGAGGGTTAACGAGGGGCTGGGTGAGGAAACGAAGGGTCCGAGACACGGACAGCACCACCACGGATTGCACCCAGGTGCTGGAGGAGGTACCTTATTCCCTGCAGAGCGAATGCTGCTTCTGAAGTGTATTGCAGTAGGAAAACGCAGTTGTTTAATGGTTACCATTTGGTTCATTCCTCTACAGAAAACACATTCCTTCTAATATACGTTCGACTAACATTCAAATTACTGAACTATACATAATGATACATAGTTTACAATTTATGAAAACAAAGCTTGAAAGAATATAATATGGTCATCTTAAGTACGGTGGCATGTTTTATAGGGCTAATATCCAGCTAAGACATTTCAACTTTTATGCTAATGGTCCGAGAGTGCTTTTTGTATCACCAAGAAATGTAAAAAATTTAAAAACGAATGATAGTCCTCACAGCTGTTAAGTATTCTCAGGTCACCGAGGTGTCAGACTACCACGCTTGCAGCACTGGATGTACAAAAGTGTGAACGACACATCGGGAGACTTGCTGTAAGTCAGGAACTAGATTAGATGCCCATTACAGTGAGTATCAGTACATCAGTCATTTGACACGTGTTCCCTTTTCTGCTGGATTATTAAGTTTATCCCTTCCTTTACGACCCACTTTTCTATCTCTATCTGTGGGCTATTTGCATCCATTGGCCTTCACTGTGGTACGCTGGTATCGTTATTCACCATGAACCTTCCAGTTTCGTTAGAGATCAGGAAAACGGCTGGGGTCCTCCTTGTAGTCATCAGGAATAGTGAAGATGGATTCATCAAATTCATCGTAACGGAACTCCTGAAACGTCACAGTGGCTGTGATGGTGGGAAATACAGGAATATCTAGGGAGGAAGCAAAACGGTACAATGAAGAGCAAAGAAAGAGAGGCTTACCACGCGTCGCCTAAAGATCTGCAACTTCAGACTTGCTAGAGACGCAGAAGCTTGTTCGGTGTTCTGTACGTGGTCATTCACAGCTCTTAGAGGAGGAGGTGGTTTAAAGACAGTTATTGCAGAACATACTCAGATACCCTCAGCATGGAAGCACTACCCAACTCAAGACACCACTCAAAAACTGTTAATGTTATTAATTCAGTGGTTTTCCTTTCCTGATGCAGACTGACCATATGGAAACCGAGCAGCTGTGAATATACAGATTAATTTGTTAAAATAGAGGACACTGGCCCGAAGACGATAAAGGACAAACTAACCTTCCCACACATAGGCTTCAGCTGAGCAAATCCGCATGAAAAGACAAACCTTTTTAATGTTTGCTTTAAATATAACCCTTTTCCATTTTGAACTGAGGTTGAACACTTAAGCGTTATCCTCCATAAAACTGGCTTGCCCATCAACTAACTTCCTGAGCCAAGCAAAAATTCAGTCCTCAATAAACAGAGCTGGGCAAACACGACAGGAGGCAGGATGTAGTCTGTTCACAGCTGTAACAGCCTACTGCTACGCAAGAAATCCTGTAACGCTTAGAAAAGGCACTATGACTTTTTGGCAGTTTATATTATGCCACAAATAAATTGCTTTATACATTTCCATTTGTTAGAAGAATAATAGTTTTCTTTTTATTTGTAGGTGAAAAACACATTGCCAGTAATCCTTGCGGAAAAAGAAATACAAAAATGCTACAAAATACTTAACTCACAACTGAGATCCTCCTTTAATGAAAGGACAATTCATCATCTCTACATCACCCAGAGCAAGACCATAGCATTAGGAAAACGTAAATGACAGCTCTCTTCCTGACTGGGATTACATTCACCTTTCAGCTGCAGATTTCCAACTAACGTTACTTCCGCTAACTTCTCTATTTCTCCTCAGATCTACAGCAACACACTCTTAGGTAAGAGAGGTTTGTTCCCAAAACTCAGCGCAAGTTTTGCACGCACTTCTATTTGGAAATAGAAAGCCACAACAGGAGTTGTGCTCGCCTTACCTAATTTTACAGGAAAGCCTGGTGGAAGCTTCATTTGAACAAATTCTCTAAGTTTGTTAAAGTGCTTGAAGGGTGCAATTACTTCTAAAACATTCAACAATCTGCAAAGGAAAACAGATGTTATTACAAATTCTTATTTCACAAGCTTTCCCTCTGGAAAGATAAAAATGACCCAAAGAGCAAGGTGATAATAAAGGAGTTGAAAAACTACATCATGCTTAGCTATCTGTCTCCTTAGAGCTTCAGTATCAGCAGCCTCACATTCAGTTCTTAGTGGTCCATATTGTATAACCGTAAGTGTACAAACAAACATCAAGATATTGATTTCTTGTCCTCATTTTACATGAGAGACGAAAGCATATAGTACCACACCCTCTTCCCGTGGGCATAAGGGACCCGACGTGGTTTTGTATTGGTTTAGAGGACATAACTTTGTGCTAAAACGTGTCACAGGCAAAAACGTTTCAGAATTCTGTGGAATCCGGCACGTCAGCATTGTGACAAGTTAATGACAAACCTGGCCAAACCCCTGGTCTTATCACGCGAGATAAGCACTTGGCTCTCCCAGTAACACGCACACCAGCACCTCCGTCTCTAACGTTAACAGTTTCCTCGCTTAACAACATGGCCTCAGTCACGGGTTTTAAACCCCCAAATTCCCACATCTGAAGATATGAGGAATTCTGCAGCTCATAACCACGTTAAAACACTGCCTACACCTAAGCAACATTCATGGCCCACAATTTTGACTTACGATTCAATTCCTAAGGGGAATTCCTGGCTCATAGCTATGGTGGCTTTAAAGGTTTTCTTGCTCTCTTTGCAGACCAGCTCTCTGCCCAGGTGAGGAGCTCTGCAAGGGGGAGCGGAGAAAGACACAGTCAGCTTTTCTCTCACTGAAACCTTGGGTTTAAAGGAAGGAAGAAAGTCTCAGGTTTGAAAATGGCAGTAAAGAATCCCTACGATAAAGCAAACACTTTAAAAGCAGAAGTTGTGCATAGTAAAGATGAGTCAGGAATTAACTTAGATTATTATGAGTTTTGCGAAACCAGGAGACAAGACAAAAACAGGGAAATGACTTCAGAAAAATCTTCAAATAATTCCTCGTAAACATTATACTAATAAACACGATAGAAAGACATGACAACTACCCAGAAATACATACAGCTGATTTCAGATGTTAATTAAAATAGTCTGTATGCGAACAAAGTGTCAAGTTGAACTGGAGAAAGGTTTGTTTGCTTTCAGCCTGAAATATGAAACTGTCTCAGAGAAAGCAGAAGAGTTACTCCGCTATCACTGGAAGGTAATGCTGGAAAACACGGGACAGAAAATTCTGTTACAGAAGAGGAACAGACGGGTAACGAATAAGCTAACACATCTTTTCCTCTTTTGCTTTATATTAGCTAGAAACCCTGATCTCCCATTAAACTCCCTTCAGCTAATTAGATTATGACACAAAGCGAAATCCACGTGTATTTCTGTCCCACAGTAACAGCTGTTGAAGCATAACTGACTTATTCTGCTTGAATATCCATTCTAGCTCAAATAGATAAAAAATTAAATGAGTTTAAAAAAACCCAAACCCAGACAGATCCATGTGCCTTTTTAGAAAGCCCGTACTGCAGTACCGTCACATTCCCTGGTAAGATCTGACTCCAAGCCAGTCCAACATCTCTGGGGAAAGGACAAAGGATGTCTATCCCTGGTACTCATGGGACATACTCGGCACATTGTTTGGTCCTTCTACCTTCAGCGCTAGACAGCACGCAGCCCTAGGAAATACACTCAACTGCTCGCATCTCCTACAAATGCAGCTAATGTAAATTAATGTGAATTACAGCTGTTCGGTACCTAGCTACGCACCTACAGGAAAGCACCTTGCAAAGTACTAGGGGATCTGTACGTCCCTGTAGTCCAGAAGTACGCGTTTTTGTATGCTGCCACTAGAGTCTCATTAAATCATAAACTTTTATTTAAAACATGGTGAATTGGATTATTTATTACTACCATAAGTAAAGATAAATGAATTTGTCAGAAAAATCTTCTTTAATAAAAGCACCACTTAGATGTGCATATTTTCAAAACATTTAAACGTAAGCCCTGGGTGCGAGGTAGATGCCCACCCAGTATTTTTATCACCAGCTGATGCAATACTACCATTTGTGTGCGCAGGTATCAGCTTCCCAGCCAGGCTACTAAGGAATGTTAAACATCCCAGACATCAAACCCTGTTCCTTTTCCCAGAAAACTAGAGAACCCACCCCCCAGCCCCAAACCAAGAATCGGAAGGTGTCTATGAAAGTTAACGTCAATCAAGCAAAACCACTTACTTTCCGTTCTCAGCAGATATGTACTCTTCCCACGTAATTGTGTTGGGCGATGGCGGAGTAAGCGACTGCCGTCTGACAGGCTGTTTAGAAAAACACGGTTATCTTTCCTTTTATTCTCTTTGAATTTTGCCATTCAAAAGATACAACTATACTGCAACTCTACGAAGAACAGCAATAAAGTCTATCCAGCTTGGAGCTGATACTTCACTGGGCTTTTCCATCTCCTCCTCTTGCTCTCATAGTCTCCATTTAGGTATTTGGCCTCAAAACTGTATTTTACATAGAAGTTGGCTGTTTTAATACATCGGTTAATCAGTTAATTCAAGCGTCTGAATGACAAGTAACAAAGCACAAGCTAATGCAGAAATAAATTAATCATTTTTAAGAGGCTCTACACGTGTTCCCAGATGACGTCTGGCTCATTCTGAATAGCTCTTGATTTCATGGCGATAATAACAGGCTTAGTCCATTATAATGAAGCCAAAGGAAAACACGATTGAAAAGAAAACCAGAAAGGCATTTACACAAGAGAGATTTGGTCTAAAGAAGTTAAAGTGATTTGCCACAGCCAAACCCATAATCTTCTACTAAGAGACAAATTAAGACTGAAATATCCAATGTAATCACGGAAATTCCTCAATGTGTGCACTAATCAGGGTAATTCATTAACAAATCACCATGATTATACTTGTAGGTCATATTTATTATTTTAAAATTAAGACAATCAAAGTAGAATAAAAACATTATTTATAGATTTTGCTACATGACTGGTGTGAAAGATTATTCTACACAAAAAAACCCACACACACTGAAAAAACACCTAAGTATACCTCAAAATTTTGTTCCATTAAGTTGCCACCTTTACTCAGGCTCTCCATGATAGCTTTATTTCGAAGAATATCCTCCTCACTGAGATGTTCTCTTCTTTTCCTTGACTCTAATACAAGTCCATTAACCAAGTAGAAATCTGCCAAGAAGTTTCCTACTCTTTCCTGCAGAAGGAATCGGACATTAATGTCTCACAGAAGATAAAAATAACACATTTAAATTCTTGTATATCCAAATAATTGCCCTTCAGGGCAATAAGATACTTTTCAGGACTGAAATGTTATAATTTACACAATCAATCCCAAAAGCTATCGGTGGACAATCCCAGTGAGGTACATACAGCACAAATGCAAGAACTCCATCAGAACAGATACTTCATACCAATGAAAAGTTTAAGACAGAAAAGACAGTTTAAGAATTTAAGAGTAGCCAAAGGGAATCTGACTAAAATCCCCTTCAACAGCAAGCCGTGCTAAAGGATGGTTTACACATGTAAAGCAAGGATTTGGTATTCAAAAGGAAAACAGTTCTGATACACCAGCTCAGATGAAAACTTTGACTGGCACTACATGAACAGATCCAGATTAAAAACAAAATCCTTCAGAGCCAGCCACTTTGTACTCAAAGAAGTTATGATGGTGGCCGTTTCAGTTTCTGCAGAGCTGAGAACTTGTAGGTCAGTCAGACGGCTGACGTGGGAAGGAACTCCTAAAGAATGACCCACAGCACTCCCATCTTCCCAGACTTCTCTGACACAGGGGCGCACAGAATCCTTACTGCACACCCTGCAATGAATCAGCACAGGAGAGACACGGAGCTGCTGGAGCAGGGCCAGAGGATGCCCTGGAGATGCTGGGGGGGCTGGAGCCCCTCTGCTGTGGGGACAGGCTGGGAGAGCTGGGGGGGGTCAGCCTGGAGAAAAGAAGGCTCCGGGGAGACCTTCCAGGCCCTCCAGGAAAGCTGGGGAGGGACTCTGGAGCAGGGAGGGAAGCCATGGGACGAGGGGGAAGGGTTTTACACTGCAAGAGGGGAGATGGAGATGAGATGTGAGGCAGAAATCCTTTGCTGTGAGGGGGGTGAGCCCCTGGCCCAGGGTGCCCAGAGAAGCTGTGGCTGCCCCATCCCTGGAGGGGTTCAAGGCCAGGTTGGCCGGGGCTTGGAGCAGCCTGGGCTGGTGGGAGGTGTCCCTGTCCAGGGCAGGGAGGTTTGGTACAAGATGAGCTTTAGGGTCCCTTCCCACCCAAACCATTCTGGGATTCTGTGATATTCCTACAATAAAGTAGTTTTCAGCACAGTTGGTTCTGCCCCCTGCCCAACAGCTAGACTCTGTTATCTCTCTTCCAGGCTGCTTTTTCCCGGTGAAGGCCGTCTATCAAATATACTCTATGTGCTCAAACTAGTGACAGCTGGGGGGAGTAGGGGAAGACATTTTTCCTCTGTCCTGAACATCTTACTCTTTTTCTCCTTATTTCTTCCCAACCACATCACCATAAGGCTGTCTGAACTGTTTTGTCTCCAGTAATGCAGCCTGTGAAATTTTCTTTAAGCTTACTGTTTTGTCTTCTCGAAAAAGCCATCCCGTTTGGGCACGTGTGAAGGTAATTGATTTGGTTGATAATGTTGCTGAGTAAATATCACTGCTCATCAAAATGTCAACCTCTTCTTCTGTTTCCATCTCAGATTCCTAAAGGAAAAATTCCCAAATACGGAATAGAAATGAATAATTATGATCACTTCTTAAAAAAAAATTTAAGAAAAAAAAAAATCAATAAACCTTTTCCTTTGGAACTTTTCCCAGAACTACCATTTCCTGCATTTTGAAATTGTTCTATAGAAGCTCTGCTCGAATGGTTAACAAATAGTTTAATATTAAATATTAATGCAAATAAGGCATCCACATGTGATTTATCCAGCAGCTCAGCAGCCACAGCCTTTCCACAGGCAGAGATCCATATGCTTAAGTGACTGATGGATAAAGCCATAATTAAAAACGTGACTAAATACAAGGGGTCCAGTGAGTCATCCCCTGGCGTTGGTAACTACACTGGCCACAGAGCGTGTAAGCAGCTGCAAAGCAGTGGCAAGCAAGTCTGAAAACCCACCCGAGGACTCCTAAACTAAGCGCACTGGAAAGATTAAAAAAGTTGCATGTGTCACAACATAAAACATATTTATACATTTGCCTATTCAGAATGATAAAAGATTTTCTCCCAAAGATTCACATTCTAGCTTTTTCCTCATTTAGAAGTCTGTATTCAAAAGCACTGTTTTCCATAACAAAATTTTATTTCACTTATACAGCTTAAGTTATAACAACTCAACAAAAAATATCTTTGGTTGGTGTTTCTTTACAGCTTGTTTGGGTCTTTCTGAGAGGCACGTTTGGTTTAATAAGTCAGACTTCTGATGTGAAGCAAAAGCTTGAGGTATTTCACACAGATCCTTACCTCATGATGTATTCGCTGGTAAACTTTTTGTTCATTGTCTAAAACTACAAAAGATTCAGAGGGTGCGGCATCACCATTAAAAATGAAGCTTAAATCCCCTCGTTGGCACTTCATGTCGGTAAAGTCTATGAGAGTTGTGTCCAGCCTGGGAAAATATACCAATACTTTAAAAGAAGCTACGCTTAAACACTCAAATACACCAGAAAGTTCAGTTTGCAAGCAGAAGCTTGCCTTTTTTTTTTTTTTTAAATCACAACCAAACACACTAAGGCCTAAGTATTCATAGAATATTTCACAAGAGAAGCCTGGATGCAGAATGAGAAAAAACTGCTATTAACAAGTTTCACATCATAACATCTCTACCATTATAACTGCATTCCAAACTATTCTTGTGCTAACTTCATAGGAAAAGGTAAAGTTTTCTTCAGAAAAATTTATTTCAAAGCTGCCAGCACATGGAAGTGACAGAATTTATATAGCTAGTACATGAAACACATTGAGAAATACCACCACTCTATTCTACAAGAAGCAGCCACTGATTTGAGTATCAATATTAGGACATGACCCAAATTATGAAGAGAAGTAAAAGAAACAGACTGATTTTTTTTTTATTGGACTAATTTTAGTTGCTCTTTCTATTTCTTCCCCTCACCAACACAAAAGAAATGCTTCTGCTGACCTGAATAACTAGGAGATGGAGCCAAGGACAAAGATCTCTCCAGCAATTCATAGAACCATAGGATCATTACGGTTGGAAGAGACCTTTAAGATCATCAAGTCCAACCGTTAGCCCTGCACTGCATATTTTCTTCTTTAACAAAGAGCGTTAAAGAACCTGAATTTAGTGACTGCTCCAGCTCCAAGGCGTGACTGTTTAACACTCAGCAGAGACTGGCCTCAGATTCAAGAATCTGTAGCTATCTCCACTCAGTGCCAGGCTCGTACAAGCACAGCACACAGAAACAGGAAAAAAACCAAAACAAAACAAAAAAACCCCCACGGTCTCAGACTCAGATTTGACCTAAAAAAGTCAGTTGACAGCTGTGCTAACAGCTTTCATAGAACACAATTTTCTACAGATTGAATCTTCAGAATAACATTCTTAACTTTTTGTTCGTTTTAAACTTTGGAACCTAAAGAAAAAGACAGAAAAGACATTTGAATCCCCAAACCCAAACAAAAGCAGTTAAAGAGCTGAGCTTGGGAAGGCTCCTGGAAGCACCGAGGTTGTGAATCTGCCACATTAGGCACTTTAAAAATAGGAACTATACCACTTTTCTTACTACATAGACTGGAGCAGCAACATTTCCCCACAAAATACTGAAAACTCATTTATTTGAAATTGTGTTAAAAATACCAAATTCCTATTTTTTAATTGATCATTGTCATGTCTGGTAGACAAAGGCTTATACTCCGTCTCTGGAGACATTCAAAACCCGCCTGGATGCGTTCCTGTGCCCCCTGCTCTAAGGTGGCCCTGCTCTGGCAGGGGGTGGGACTAGATGATCTACTAAGGTCCCTTCCAAGCCTACGATTCTGTGATACAGCTTGAGTGCCTTTGCTTTGTATTTAACGTGACTCAGGAGCTGAAGTTAAATTCAGATCAACAGAGGAAAAGAGAGAGCCTGAAGCTCAAACCCCCTCTTGCCTCTAACGCCACTGTACAAACACGATGCTGTTCCACACCTTTGCAGACTCCTCCGTGATTTCTTTCAGACCACGCTGGAGTCCAGCATTTTCACTAACGTGCAGATAAACACACGCTGTAAAAATCAGTACTTACCTGATATTTATACCTTGTTTGTGTATTTTACATGCATCAGAAGGCAGAATTCGGGAAAGTAAAGGCACTGAAGGTAGGGAGAGAGAATGCGATTAGGATATTGAGGTTCCTCTGCAAAGTATCTCTATTAAAACTATGCATCAATTTGAATCTGGATGTATTTTAATACAAATACAGCACAGGATGTATGTTAATACAAATACAGCATACCCATTTTCCATCAGAATCCCAGTACAAAGACAACTGATGAATACCAGGCTTGTTTCTATTCAGTAACTGCAAAACTGATTTGTAACTGTACTGACTACTTGCAACATCAGGACACTTTAAAATGTCCTCAGCCACAGTCTAATAACTCGTCTTCTAGCTGTTTGAAGTTTTAATTCTATGATTTGATAGTTTACTTACATATTGCACCAACAGAAAGCCTAGCTACTTTTTATGCTGACTCTTCCACTAAAAGACCACTCATCTCATGTGCAGCACACAGTAGGCCACCTAGAAAAACGCGGTGTTTGTTCCACATCTGTTCAAGTTTGATGGCAGCCTGGGTGTTCGTTCCCTCTCTGAACATTGCAAGAGGCATGTATCGCGGCAAATACATAGACTATGCCTATATGAAAGCATATAAAATTACTAACTTAAGTTTCTACTGGTAACAGAAAGTATCGCTTCCGATGTTTTGGCATGATTCAGACGTGTTGATCATTGCTAATATGGTTTTGCTAATTTATTTAAATTTTTCTTCTACATATAAGAGGAGGTGGAAATTGAGAAAATACTAAACATTATGGAGTCACATAAAAGAAACACTGAGGTGAAGCTGGGTTTGAAGAACCTACCACACAGCTGCACTCAACTGACAGTGACCGTCCAGAGCACAGCCTGAAACTCAGGAGATTAAATGCCCCAAGTCCAGTTACCCAACTAAATCGTTCAAACCACTGATCTATAGTGACACCAATGGACCAGACAGAGACACTTTAGTATTTTACTCTTCCAATAATCTTAAATGACAGCTTGTTCCCCCCCATATTGTGTCACTGGATTCAGCTCCTAAAATGAATAAGCAAAAATAATTCAGAAAAAAAGTTGTCTGTCCTTTCTTTATAACTTGCATCTTCAGAACTGGATTGTGAACTTTCCAATGTGCAAACCAGAAGGGAATTTAGGCTTGAGAGAACAAGCGTGCTGAAGACTGATTATATTATCTCCCTATGAAAGGAACATGCAGTCACTTACCCCAACTTTGAAAATCCCAGTGAAGCTCTAGATAGAAGTCACCTAGCTGAGATGAAAAGAGGAATATATTAACAAGCTTTTTAGTCACAATGACAACGGTACAATTTGCTGGAAGACAGGCAGAAGTTGTGTTTTGACAAACAAAGGAAACTTTTTCTCTGCTGTTAGTATCTGAATTTATACTCAAACCCCGTTTCTACAAACCCATTCATATTTTACCACTTGACCGCTCAGGAGAAACTCACCCCACCCAAAGGGAAATAAACACCTGTGTTTTATAACCACAGTTTTAGCACACGAGCAGCAGTTTGAAATGGAGGAAAGGGCTTTCCTTCTTGGTTTCCCTAAGCTGAGGAATGTTCCACTGTTCTCACAAAGAATTGGCTGCTGCATGTAGATGGAGGAGAATTAAACCAAAAATCTCTTTCCTTACTAAGCACGAAAAGAAAGTGTCATTCATGACTGGTAACTAAATAAAACCAGCAAATTATTCACTAAAACAAAAGATTTAAGAAAGCCTTAAGAATATAATGAAATAAATAATACAGATTAAAACTTTAACTTTTAGATTGCAAAGAGGACTAGCAGGCCTATCTTACACAAACCTTTCTATTTAAATTTCTAGAAGTTGAGAAGAAAGTATTATCTTAAAAATACACATAACTGTGACCCCTTAAAACAGACACTGTAAGCCAAGATTGCTATTAAGAGATTTATAAAAGCAAGTAAAACACTCTTTTACAGTTTGCCCGAGCATCCATACTAAGAACAGAAGCCGCTGCTTCCCAACATGAGCTGGTTTTGTCAACGCAAATGCCTTTCACTTACCTCTTTCAGGGCTTTTAATAACCGAGGTCGCTTTTCTTCAACGCTTTCCCTGGACTGCTGTTTGAGCTTCCTTAGGAGTGCTGTAACTGAACAGAAATTAACTATAAGGTAAATCTATTCTATTTGTTTGTTAATTACATGTTAGTGTCATTATTTGACATCTTAAAAAGAGAAAAAACAATGAAAATGTAACATTTCATCAGGCTTTGGAGAAATTAACTACAAGTTTTAGTAATTAAACATAGCCTACTCTGATCACAACAGGAAGAAAAGCCTCAATAATTATTTAGAATATAAAGTATACAATCATGTTGAGAGGTCTTTTACGTGTCTATTAGTAAACCTGTGGGTACACGTGTATATTACTGAACATGAGCTATAGATTGCATGATGTCTACTCCTGCTGCAAAAATTCTTTAGTAGTGAAGAGCTGACATGCAGGATGTTGTTAGTATATTACAAACTAGTGCATTAATATATTAATAGAATAATGTATGAATAATATATTAATGTATATATAATCTATAGTGAGTTTTCTGCTATGGGACATGGTAATACCACTAGTGAATAGCAGTAGAGTAATTTCCCCTTTACTACTTCATAACCAAAAAGAATAAGTAATTGCTGTATTTGCCTAGCGGCCTGCTGAGATGCAACAGAAAAGCAATATCCCACTGCCAATGCATATATCAAACATACATATGACCAATTGGAGCAATTCCAATTTGATGATCCCACACAGCTAAAATCCATTCTGACCTCGTAACTCCAATTTTAAATACAGAATGCTAGTTTATAGCTTTTATAACCCCTTTAAGCAAAATCTTAACTCTACTTAGCATCACATATCCTAATGCAATTCCTTTCTTAGCAAGGAAATGGACATGTGTAGAACTTGTCGTATCACATTTAGATATAAAAAAGTTCAGCTGATTAAGATAAACTCTTCAGAGAACTAGAATAGGAGTATTATAAAAAAATCTAGCTTGAAAACCTTTACGTTCCTGTTCTGAACGAGACATCAATTTCCGATTAATTAGCAAGCAGAGGTTCTTACTCATTTGTCTGTCTCCATAGCTGATGGCTTCTGCAAGAGGGCTCCATCCCTGAGCATTTTTCACCTTTACTGGAGCATTGTGGGCTAAAAGCAGGTGGGCACATTCTGTAACAAAAGAGTAATAATTATTTACAGCAAACATCAATGAGGTAGCAATATAATTCATAATAAAGAAAACAATAATAAAGCAAAAGTAGTTGATAATATATTAAACAGCTTATCAAAAGACGTATCTGGATTCTGACTCAAACTTTATACAGATGAAAAACATTTATGTAAATCCTTACAGCACCTCCCTGTTCAATATTAGCACTAAACACATAATTGGTGATCAAACACTAATCACGTAACCACTTCCGCTTCTTCTGTTTTGCGTTTTATAAAGCTGTGTATCTGTATGTGCGTGCACACACACACAAACACACACAACTATGTAACCTATCTTTTTAAAGCTTTACAGCAGCTCTCTCTACTTACTGCACAACCCCACGGACCAAGACACACTCCATGGTCTTCCACACATGGAAGTTGTGCACAGTTTTCCCCCTCCGTCGCCCAGAGGTGAGCGATGAACTAATCTGCTAGAAATGTGCATGGAGATACAGACTTTAGGCATCTCGAGAACATCACCTGTATGGGGGGCAGATGAAGCAGTGGCACCAACACATCCCCACGTGCTGTAGCATCTTGTGGTAAGATGGCATCTAAAGCGAGCAAGCAAGCACACTCTGACCTAGAAAACCTCCAAATAGGTGCATAACCAGCTGTACAGCAAGGAACAGGGGCTGTAGGACTAACACGGTGGGTATCTGGAGTACTGATAACAGAGCACACAACGCATGGTCCTGTGCTCTGTCAACAGAGAGGTACACTTGCCACGCACTATATTTTTCACTAAGAGCATCAGTCCAAGCGTGCGTCACCGCTGTCCCTGACGCTCGGCATGCACACATGTCCTGATACAGCAACGCTAGCGTCTCAAAGCCACGCCAGCTCCTAGCCGAGTTACAGCTCAACTGGCATCCCCTTCTCTGTCTATGGGTAAAAGGTGATGGTGGAATGACGAATAGTCCTTAAAATTAATGAGAGAAGAAAGCTTTCAGTGTTTCCACTGTTTGAATGAGCTGTCCTCATTTGAAACAGTTCTTCAGTTTCCAACTACAGAAAGTTTCCTCTCCACATCTCATTAAAAATCAACCTGACCCATGGCAGTAGCACGCCGGAGCTGCAGGCGGAGGGAATGCCTCATTACGAATAGGATGGGCAGGCATGACGGACAGAGGAACTTCCTGAATTATTCTCCTACTACAGGTGTTACAGGAAACCACACTAGTCATTCCAGATGCAACAACCCTGAGTCACTGGCAAGCACAGCGTTTGGAAAGGAAGAGATACTTCACTGGTGAATATACTATCTTTTGTGGTAAATAAACAAAAGCCCTGACTGCTTTGCCAGCAAACACAGAGAGGTATTTTTATGGTTGCTTAAATATAGTGCCTAACACAAGAACAACACTGTACAGCGCGCAGGCAAATGAGCTTGCATTTACCAGCCAGATCGCATTTCCAGTTAAACAAACAGGATGTAAATTCACCCTGTACTTCAGAAAAAAACGGCTGTAACGCTGCTATATCCAGCTGAACAGTCTGTATGCTCCACCCAGGAAAGACAGAAAACTGACCTTCGAAATGCAGGAGATGGACTAACAAGGTAGGGAAGGATCTGGGGCTCTGGGTGGATCAACGACCAGGCAGGATTTAAAGTCAAAAGAGTAAAACCAGGTGTTGTGCTGGATGACCTGCAGAAATGGCCCTGCTCCGGGCAAGCTGGACAAGGGCTCACCGCGAGTATCCGAAAGGATTTAGGGCTTTACACGCAGGATGACTGTCTATATGGACAGAAGCCAAGAGGTGAACCGCAAACTGACAATGAAAACATGCACCAACAAGAAAAGGAGTAGAGGGGAGAAATGCCTCTCCTCTCCTCACCATGCTGTACATGAGGGTAACTCATACCCTAGGAATCTGTCAGTGCTGACTAGATTGCTTTCCTAGAGCTGAAAGATAAAATAACCACACTTTACGAGAGACTTAGAATAAATATTCAACTGTACCAAATTAAAGCTGGTAAATTCTTTTCTATCAGTTTTATTAGAAGCATCTTTGATCAAAGTTGTCTGTATTTATTAATGTGTTATGATACTGTTGTAGCTGTATGGAAAGTGTCCCTTCATGACAGCTAATCATCATTTAAGCAAAAAACCACAACCCCTTCTACACCCAACAGTGCAAAACGTGTAAATATTAACTAATGACTGTGACAAACTAAAGCTTGAAAAAAACACTGCAATAAGGCACAACAAGAGCCATACACATAGCTGATCACCACTGCCTGAAAACACAGAGTAAGTATTTACAAAACAAAAATCTGTCTTAGAAAGAAAAACACCTTATTTGAAGGCTGAGAAATTAAAGAAAGCTTTCTGCCTCTACTTCCCTCTGGTGTCCCAAGCCTCTACTCCGGACCCTCCTGGCAAATAGCAGTTCTGTTAAAGGACCTTTTTTTCAAGTTGAAAAAACCTCCTATCCATGACTTCTAGCAGGCAGGCACTTGTAAAACATATTTGCCACACTGCTATCTCAAAAAGTTGTTGTATATCTTCCTTTTCTTTTCTTTTCTTCTTTGTCTTTTTTTTTTTTTTAATTTAAGAAGTCTCACAGGCTGGATCAATACTGGCAGACTCCAGCAAGCTCTCCTGCTTCCTCTTCTGCGTAAGCCACCTCTCTCCCTTCTTCCTTCAAAATTGCTTCCCACTCTAACTCTCAATTATCTTAGATCACTTCATAGGTATTACCAAAGCATTCTAAGACAAGTTATTGCATTTCCTGCGTTCCCCTCTCCAGATCTGCCAGGTGATTCAGCTAACAGCCCTCCCATGGAGCAGCACCACGCACCAGGCACGGCACTCACAGGGCTGAACGAGACCAAGCCACTCCTGTTTCAGGAGTGAGAAAGAATTTTACTGTCACAGAGGCTGAACGATCAAGCTCCAGGTTTCTTCCCAGTCTTGAAGCATGTTCTTGAAACAGGAAATTTAAATCCTGAGCCCTGAAATTCTGCTGTAAAGAAACCCTCAAAGGGTATCTGGAAAGAGGAGAGCCATCGTGAACCAAGAGGCTGCAGAGTCCTGGAGGCTGTCGCACACCCTGCACCAGGCAGCCTGGACACCAAGTCAGAAATCCAAATCCAGCGAGTAAAGGACTACACAAAAAGCAGGCAAGCGATTACATTTCCACTCACAGGAGTCATCTTATTCTAGAGGATGTTATTCTGATTCACTTCACTGGGAAAAAGCTAAACAGGGTTGTTCAACATCACTAGTGAGCAGATCAGCAACAAACACAGCGACACTAATAACCGCAAGAGCGTTGGCAAAGAGGAAGGGTATCGTCACACAAACAGAACGTAACCCTGCTGTACCATAAATTAATTGCACATTAAACCAGAGATCAAGTCCCCTGCCTACGCACACTGAATGTATTCCCTCCTTGCTTGGACACTGCAGGGGAAGCAGGCGTGCGTACATTTGCCTCCAGTGCTTCTGGTTGTTCCTCAGTCTTCTACGATATTCCAACTTTCCCAATTCCTTTCTAACTCTGCAAAAAGAGGGGAGCTGGGTCCATTCACTGGTCTTGTTCTAGGCCTATAAAGACTCCAACTGCTACAACTCCCTTACACCCTACCCCGCTCACTACCTGGCTCTCTGATTTGGGCACAAACAACAGCTCTGATTTCCTCTCCAAGTTTTCTCTTCTAAATCTGCGTGGTGCCTTCTTTCCAGAAAACCTCAGCTTTGAGCCAGCTTGAAACACAACTGGCATTCAGGAAAAATGAAAAATCTTGTTTTCCTCTTGCCCCTAAGTCTTTGGGATAATTTAAGAGCTAACAAAATTCATGGGTTTACCTACCTTTATGTCCCAACATCACAGCAAGATGTAGAGGAGTGTTTCCTAAAATAAAACAATAGAAATAAAAAGATATTAGATTCAAGGTAACAGAATCCATTGCAATTCCTTCAGGGGTTTGCACATACAACTCAAACATTATGTATTAGGAGATTTCAGCTACATGACCTAACACACTAAGGAACACACTAGAACAGTTACATTTATCTTAACAATTTTAATCCAAATGCTTGCTTAGAAAAACGTATCTGAAACACATTTCATGGGCCAAGAGGGCTGGGTTTTTTTAATGACATCCTGAAACTTACTCCAGCCAAAAAGGTCCAATTGTATCTTCAAGAAAGAGATAACCCAAACCTCTGCTCTTATCATGGTCTGAAAAGTCTGATAGTTTACAAAGAACGACATATCTAGGTTAAAAGCTACTCAAAGATATGATACTGATTAAAATTTTAAGACCCCACTTTATTAATTTAGTACAATATTTTTACTCATACAGTATTGGACAGATTGCGAAGTAACAGTAACTTCACCACAAAAAAGCCTTTTGGTTATTTTAATGCCTTGTTTCCAAAGAAAGCTTCCAAGATTATCAGCAGATACTACAACCATGACTCTTCTCCTGGCTATGCATATGACACATGTTTTACTTCTGTTCCTAAATACGCAGTGTAAGGTACAGAGAGTTGTTTTTCTGGATTAATGCTGCTACCAGAATTCTGACACATTCTATTTATGTGGCTTAAGGATGCAAAATTCTTCCATTTAACTGTACTGCTCAGTTTAAATCTTTAAACACTTTCCTAGTGGAGTTAACCGAAAAATCGATGGAAAATTTTGCAATTACAACAAATGCACTTGATTTCAGGGTTATTTTACAGTGCCGTGTTAGCAATAAGTACTTGCTACAAGCACGGGATGATGTCCCGTACGTGTGAAAGATGCAATGCAAAACTCTGAGAGGCTGCTGTACAGCGTGACTGCCACCACACTATCGTATCCTGCCATCTCTGACCAAGACCCGGGAGCAGCCAAAGGCAGCGTTCCTGCGTGGTTCTGAACGAGCCATTCAACGTGGAGTACAAGTGATTCTTGCGGGCCACTACCAACATCACAGACAGCAACATCCTAGTGCATTAAGCACACTCTAACTAAGCTAACCTCACATTTTCCATTAATAGATTCTCGTAACATCTGTGAGCCAAAACACAATTTAGAGTAATGGATGCAGCCATTCTGTGTTAAGTGACTGACATAACAACGTTACCGCAGAACAAACTTGAGAAAGAGCCAAACCATTTACTCAGAAAATTCAAATTATACAAGCCAGGGGTAAGCATTTTCCTCACCTTATCAAGCACCTCAATGGGATATATAGATAGAAATAGCTCTACACTAAGTTTTCTCTTAATTAATAAACCTTAAAATGTAAAAAACCACCCCAGCTTTCAAACTGTGAATAACAGAGCCAGACAGCTCCAGCAGCTACGACAGCTTGGTATAATGGCAAGAAACAACACAACGAAAGCTGATCGGCCCCCGACAGCTTTCCTGAGACCTCCGTTGGATTTCATTCAGCCGATGAGCAGAGGGGTAGGACACATCATTTCCAAACCCCCTGGGACCAGGTTCCGAGCAGCCTGATCTCACTTCGCTGTTACCTCTGCTTTGAGCAGGAGGTCAGACTAGACCACCTCCAGAGAGCTCTTCCAGCATAGACTTTTCTTTGATTCTATGGTCGTCTTCACACCAAAAAGCACGCAATTCAAAAATCAGATAGGAAACCTGGATACAGCAGACAAAGGGGAGAGGAGGAGGAGCACGCAGAAAAACTGAGTACAGTAACCGACAAAGCACAGAAAGTAGAATCTATCAATTCCAGAAGGAAAAAAATAAAAAAGGTACTTACGAGGAAGCCAAAAAAAGGTAACAACCTCCCGCTTGCTGGTCTTTAGCCAGCAAGTCCCTGGCAAGGAGTCGTCTAAGGAAGGTTTAACAAACATCAGGAAGGTGAAATAAGAAGTTAGCTGCCGTACACTAACAGGTAAGGCAGGAAAGCACCTTTAGGAAAGGGGGCAAGGAGGAGAGGCACGGCAAACACAGAGAAAAGGGCCATTATGAGACCTAGAAAGAAAAACTGTAGTTCCTACTGCTCTGGACGACTTGGCCAGTCAGGCCTTTCTCTGACTGACCCCTCTCCAGACAACTCTCAACCTCCTCGAAGGGAAACAGTCTCAGCAAGAGCCAAGACACAACACTAATTTTGGCACATCCAGAAATCAACCTGCAACAGCATTTTACAAACTTCCATCACTAATCATTCCTCTTAAGATCTGATAAGCCTGGGGAGGTGTTGATGCTGTTTGGACCAAACAACATGGAGTCTATCAGTAGCAAATTTAACTCTTGACTTATCAAAATAAGCCACCAAACTGTGTGAGGTCGCATGTCACAAAATGAAGGAATGATGGTGAGGACTCACTCAGCTCGCAGAATGCCTCATGCAATCCTCAGGTTCTTACCCCCATCAGGAGAAAGGGAAGAGCTGTTCGAGCAGAAAGACTCCTCTTTTGTCTAGTCACAGTCTTTAAGCAGAGGTAAGCTTTCACTCTGCCCAGGAAAACTGAGGGAAGACAAATGCCTTGGAAAAGATGAGACCAGTGCTGCCACGGTCTCCCATCTAGTACGACTGCCAACCGTCCGCACCAAGTAGTGGCAGCAGCACTTATCAGGGGCTGAAGTNTAAGCATTAGATTCCATGAAAACAAGCAGCTTACACGAAACGGCTGCTGGAGAGACAGAGAAGGGTGTAAATATACAACTATGTCATTTGCCTATGGAAGAGAGCTGTAAGAAAGAGGGCACTGTAAATAATTAAGTGGCTGACGTGGAAGTGTAGTTTTGATGACCTCCATGCAATTTAATGACAGTGATAACATGTTTGATATCATCGTTTCTCGACACTGACTAGAACACGAACGGGCACATTCCTGAACAGCTGCAATCAAATTCACTCTCTTTTGGCAACAGCTTGATTCACCATATAAACAAATCTTACCTTTCCCTTCCATCTAACGACAACTTCATGACGACCTATAGCTTTGGGAAATGAGCACACACACTGCCCTCCCCAGATCACACACCTACAGGCTCTTATTCCAAGACAGCAGCAATACAAGAAACCCTAAAATCCTGCGCATGCACGTCCAGGGCATAAAATGCATATAAAATACAGTATTTGTCCCCAAGCATGTGTGTGTGTAGCTTTTAACCTTTCATTAGGCACCTGGCACACCTACAGGGAAGCTGAGCCTATTTTCCGAGAGTAATTCATCAATAAGATTTGTCTAATCCAGAACATAACATGTTTTTATTCTCAACATATGTTTAAGCTCCTAAGTGCATACTATAGTAAAAATAAAAGTAATCTAATAGGTATACATACAAGCTTCTCACAAGAAACTCATCGGGTTTGGAATAATGATACTGGCCTTCCAAGGGGTTGTTTTTTCTGGCTAATTTAGAGAGCAAGGCAGGGTGCACTCAATCTACAGACACAGATAGCACTTGTTTTATCAGAACAGCAAGAGTTTAGCATTCTACAAGACTTGGCTTTTGCACTTAACCACACGCTAAAAATGGGACTGAAATATAAACAGTAACTGTTACTAGAAGTTCTTTCTCCCCTCTGTCACTTCCTTATCGTGTACTAGGATTCTTCTGGCTTATTTCTGAGTATAATTGTAAGCTGAACTTCTCTATCCCAAACAACTCACAATTCAAATATGTAAACAAGTGACTGATGGATTCAGGCAGAAAGAAAACAATAACAAGGAAATACTAGTCAGGCCTTTGGTATGTCAAGACATTGAGGGTTTCATTGTTGGGGGTTTTTTTCATCTTTTGGGGGAAGATAACAAGAGAAATCCCCCAAAGCGCTCCTATTGTAAAAAGCATGGAGAAAGCAAAAAGACGTTAATTTGAAATTTTTATATATATACATGCATGTGTGTGTATATCTATATATATATTAAAAAAAGGATGGTATCAACGTTTGTGATACACACTGAAGGCGATAGTGCAGCAAAGAGGGATCAGGAAGTGCCTTCAAAGTAAAGATCTTAAGCTTATGATGATGAGTTATTTGACGAGGAACTGGCGGAAGTGTAGGGGAGAAGCCGGCAGAAGGAATACACTGAGTAAGAAAATTTCTTCCCAAGTCTGTTGCTTTCGTTCTACCAGTATTTGCTGCAACCTTTGGAATGAAGACGACAGGATAAATATATCTGTAGCTATATTTATAACAACGTACTCCGAAAAACGTTACGACAGTTGTAAGGAACACTCCTCTCTATCTTGACTGAGAAAGCTGAGCTGTATATTACTGCACATACATTGGTTTGTATTTTAGAGTGCCTAGTGTTACCATGGACATGGCTTTTAATTTCCGGTTACACTATTCTTCCCATCGTACCAGTCCCAAAGATTGCTCTACCTTAATGTTCCTTTTTATTTTACATAACACAATTAAGTAAAACAAAGGGAACATTTATCTCTTAATCAGAAAAAGAAGGTAACTGTACCCTTTAATCACAACTTCTCCAGACACCACATACGGTATAACTTAGCATTCTCCAGCAGAAAGGCATCATGTTACTCTTGGAAGAGGCAGGAAATGCAGAGATGAAAACTAACCATGAAACTAAAGCTGACTTGACAGGCAGATTTATTTTTTAACTGTGTAAAATATTCCCCAAGATAAACATATTATTTTAAAATGTCCTAGCAAGATTTTAAACGCGTATGCATTATAGAGCAGCAGGAGGCTCGTACTTCTGCCTCTGCGACGGCCCCTCCAGTGCCCGGGCCTGCAGAGGAGCAGACCAAGATGCTGGCTCTCGGGAACCGCAGAACTACAGCATTTAAAGAGAGAAAAAGTTTTGTTTTGGATTTTCAGCCTGGGGAAAAAAAATCAAAGATAGTTCCAGCACGAGCTAAAGGAACCATTCCTGAGCTTGTCACCTCCAAAAGCAAACAGGTTCAGGCCCTCTAAAACAATATTATTTTTATTTTAAATGAGGTAGGCGTTGGGGCACGAAGCAGCCCTGGTAAGAGGCGGCTCTCCCAGCACCACGCCGTTCCAAAAGCCGGCACCGTCCTCCCTCACAACACCAAAACCCCAGGACTTTTCCAACACCCCCCCCCAACCCCCGCCGAGCCCATCCCGCCCCGCTCCCCGGCGGCGGCTCCTCGGGCCG